>JACYXH010000100.1:30000-77500 GCA_026745465.1 Lota lota | reverse complement strand
CTCTCTCCCTCTCTTTCTCTCTCCATCTCTCTCTCTTTCTCTCTCTAGCTCTCTCTTTCTCCATCTCTCTCTAGCTCTCTCTCTCTTTCTCTCTCCATCTCTCTCTAGCTCTCTCTCTTTCTCTCCATCGCTCTCTCTAGCTCTCGCTCTCTCCATCTCTCTCTAGCTCTCGCTCTCTCCATCTCTCTCTAGCTCTCTCTCTTTCTCTCCATCGCTCTCTCTAGCTGTCTCTCAAGCAAGCAACTATTCAAATATCTGTATCTGTAATTTGCATTTGAGTTTTTCCTGGTAAAAAACAAAAGTAAAGCTGGTCAATCCATTCATTAACCTCCTCGTCCTGGTCAGAGTTGTGGGTGAATCCTAATATTTTGTCCCTTTATAACTCATCTATTTAGTTTATTAACAGTATCAAAGAAACATAGTACAAGGAAACAACTGTTCATGAGCCAGTTTTTCTGGTAAGTATTCAGAACTGGTTTCAGTATTTGAATGCATTGAATGTCCTTCATTCCCCGTGTGAAGAGAAAAGAACATCTGCAGAAATCTGCAGATACTCTATGCTAACCCTACTATAAATACAACAAATATTCTATAGTGCTATATATACAACATCTATTATTACTATATATATAGTACTATAGCAGACATGGTGGCAGAGCCATTGTAGATATCATCTAATTTACTCTAAATTAATATTCAAATTTGTTGTGAAGGTGTACCGATTTATTCAAGACCGCCCTCTCAATAACCCAGCGTTCCTTCGGCTCCGGATTTGGATCTGAAATGCGTGCTGCTTGTGCCTGCGTTCACGCAGGTGGTGATCAATCCAAACTACGAGGTTCCAGAGTCCGACTACTCCAACAACATCATGAAGTGCAGATGTCGATACGACGGGAACCGAGTGTGGATGTACAGCTGCCACAACGGTAGGGGGACCGGTTACACACACTGGCTCAGCGTTCACTCCCATCCGGCGGTAGTGCTTGTGCTGCGTCCACTGTTGCAGTCTTAACATCGGTTAGCGTCAAAAGGTGTGGAAGCTGAAAACACTTTCCCGCATAGGTTTTTTCGTTAAACTGCTTTAATTATTCGGCGACTCTGCGCCCTCGGATCAAAAATGTGACCGTTTAAAAACAACAACATTGTATGCCTAAAGACAACCGGTGTTCCAGCTTTAATCATGCAAAAGACAATAAAAAGGTCTTCTTGCTAGACTGAACATGAGGCTTAATATTAGTCTAGTTATTCATGTTCCCCGGGCAACGCTGGGAAGTCATGTCAGCCACCAGACGGGTGAAAGGACCACACAAGCAGCTTGGGGTTCATGTAAACGCAGTTCTGCCTGAACCTGTTACTGCCCTATTTGGTGCACTTGAATGGGATTCTGGTTTTACTGCTCCTGATCACCGGGCCCCAAGCTTAACAGTCATGGCAAGTCTCTGACAGTGATTCAAACGGAGGGACAAACGTGCCATGCCAAGTTCAACTGCTTCCCTGACGGATCCAGCCAATTAGAATTGAGCAGAAACACGACAGATATTTTTTACGTAATATCGTGTCGATTTATTCAAACACTGGACACGTGTTTCTACTTGTAAGAGGCTTAAAGTGATCGTTTTGAGTTATTGGCATGAAAATACTATTTATAAAGATTTCTGCGAAAGCGATACATATTTTCTTCTGTTGTATTTTGTGTCAAAATGATGGATTCCTTCAGTAAGTATCTGTGTGATGAGCGCGATAATGCACAGCGAGCGTTCATCACCCTGGAGCGTGTATTTCAGGGTCATGACGTCTCGCTGTACAGTTTCCCAGCGTCTTCATGTTGACGGGCGACGGCCAGACATCGGTCATCGGCAGGTCATGTGACGCGCTAACTCCTCCTCTCCGCTCCCAGGAGGCTCTCTGAGCTCCGAGTCGGAGCAGGCGTTCCCCGGCCTGCTCAGCAACCAGGTGACCCACCGGTAAAAGAGCGGGAAACCAGAGAGAAGCCACCGCCGTTCCCATGGAGAGCCTGAAGCCTAGCAACCACCCGTCTCCTCTCTCCACTGTGTGTGTGTGTGTGTGTGTGTGTGTGTGTGTGTGTGTGTGTTTGAGTGTGAGGCCTGTGTGTGTGTGTTCGAGTGTGAGGCCTGTGTGTGTGTGTGTGTCTGTGTGTGTGTGTGTGTGTGTGTAAATGGTTCCACCCTCGAAAGTTGGGAAAGCGACGCGAAGATGCAGCTCTCTTTTGAACTACGACCACAACCATCCTAGCTACCATCTCGATGCAGACACCCCCTACTCCACCACCACCACCACAAGCCCTGACCAAACCAACACCCCCCACCATTGGACTGAGTGTCGACCAAGCCCTCTAATCCTCATCGTGAATTAGCAAACTCTAACCCCCCCCCCCCCCCCCTCCCCCCTTCGAGGTGACTGCTGCCGGAATCGTTGCAGCTATTACGCCGTTTTGGCTTGCAAAGGCTAGCGGCTAGCGCAGCGAACCGCTAGCACCGCAAACCACTAGCGCAGCGAACCGCTAGCAGAGCTAAAGGCTGGCCAAGCCAACCGCTCCCACGGTCAAGATCGAAGGTGCCAGCCGAAGCTTCTAGCGCCGTCCCACCAACCCAAGTCTTGTTCTTCTTTTCTTTTTAACGACGTCTCCCGGCGGCGGCGGCGGCGTGTCGGCAGGTACGGCGATGTCATCCAGAGTGCGTCTGCTTTGAAGCGCTTTAATTAAAGGGGATCCTCCGGTGCGAGGAGCGTCTCGGTTCAGAGCGCCGAGGCGTGGCGGCAGCCTGAGGACCGGCTCTGCGGTTCTCCTGCTCCTGTGAGTGGACGGACTTGGACTTTACCCTTAGCAGTATTTTCTTTTTTTCTCTCTAACTCCTTAGTTGAAAGTGGGTTTAATTTTTTATTTTATTTTTACAGTGAAGAGCTCCTTTGAGATGTGTTTTTGGTCAATTATTAAGTTCCATTACCGCCATCTTGTTCGTCTCCCCCCACACTTCTTCAGAAGCGTTTTCAACGTTGCCAACCATAGCCGATTGCTATTTCTTCTTCTTCTTCTTCTTCTTCTTCTTCTTCTTCTTCTTCTTCTTCTTCTTTCTATGTTCTTAATAGATATTCTCACTAAAGGAAAGCGTATCCCTTGTTCTGTGCTGTCATTACAAGGCTGTCGTCGGAGAGGACGATCACAGCGTGAAACCTGTTTGATTCATCAAAATAGTTCAAACTTTGGTTACGGTGCCTTTCGTGCTAAACTGCTCCACAAAGTGCTTAACCGGGGAAACAACGCAACAAGAAGAGGAAACGAAATGAACAGGGAAAAGTAAAGAATAAATAACATTACAGATAACTGAATGTGAGAGGTCGATTTGAAACCAAAACAAGATGCCGCACTACTTTATTAGAAGTTTTTTTACCCTAAAAAACCTTTTATGATTTAGTTCATAAATATTGAGTGTATGATGAGATGGTGGCATTCTGGTGGTGAATGCTTCTTAAGTCGCGTGATTTGAAGCACAGATTTAGGGGATGTTACAACAAGACCCCAAATGCCCCCTTTTGGTGCTCGAGCTAATTCCAAACACTCTGCCAACACCCCATCAGTAACTTATTGTTTAAAGTCAGGGATTTTAGAATTTTAGTTAGTCCTTTTGAACATTATTATTAGTATTTTTATTTCTACAAAAATGTGTGTAAATCATATTTTACTGTACGTCTTTAATGGTGCTATCAAACTGATCCTCTGTTTTCTGAGGAGGCAGTGAGCGTTGGTCAGGCTGTTCTGTTTACTTGCGGTGTACTTGAATGGAATGTAAGTAAACCATGTGCTTTGTGTTAACTCAAATAAAGGTATGAAGCAATCGCATTTCTCACTGACTTTAACCGTTGTTTCTAGTTGTGGAAAACATTTTCCGTCAGCTATTAACACAGCAACACCTTCCCTTTTTCTTCTAATGAGAGTAAGCTATTTAAAGGTACGGGGACATGTCCTAGAGGCTTATGGTGAAAGCAGTTTAACGAGGCAAAAAAACAAGAAGACAATATTCCCACATCTAGACCACCATAGGACCAGCCCTGGTGAAAAGAAAGAAAAAACAATTAATCATTGATCGTTTTTTTTTCACGAATGATAACCTTTCCTAATAATTGCTGAATGTATTCAATTTGAGTAGATTAGAGTAGATTTGTATTGTCCTTCAGATAGGAATTAATTGCCACACGCATTCATCACAGAACATTTATTGCATAGAGAACATGACAAGATATAGCACATAATATGTGCTATAACCCATAAACACCAGTGAGGAGACAAACTGGTCGTTATGTTATTGCAATTGTACTTGCAATTTGTAATTCTGAGGCGCATCATAATGGGGATGATCAGCTAAACAACAATTATAAACCCAATGAAACGATTGCCTTTTTTTTAAGGAACAGATTTCAATTAGTTACCAGAAATGGAATCGGATTGGTCTCTATAATCATTCTCTCTTTCATCTTCTTTATCTTATTCATCCACTCTAATGCATTACAATTGCATGGACTATTTTTTGTGAACAGCCGTAGATAACAAATAGACCTATCCTTTAAATATATGCATCTCTCGAGCCTCACAGCACAATAACAAAACCTTTACGTTCTCTCTAAGACAAATTGAGAGACATGACAAGACATGAAATTAAGACGCAAAGCAGTACCATTAAAAGGTACAACACTGCCCCCTTGTGGTCAGACACACGTACACAAGAAGTGCTTTAATTTCAACACTTTTAAAACGTTTACTTAAGTCAATGTTTAGTGGAGGCATATTTACCAAAGTAGAGCCCAATGTTTCATTTGAGGATTTAAAGGGTAACTTTATTGGTGTTTAGTATTCAACTAGCCTACTTTGTCTGCTCGTGTTGCACAACCCCCGTGTTAGACAATTATAGATCAAAACACCAAAGGATCCGTTTCTTCCCTGTCTAAACCAGTTGGCCCATACCTGAATATTGGCAGCGGGATTGATGTTTACAGTAAAAGCCCACTAGGCCAACAGTTCATGCCAAGAGAGAAGGTCCCATGACCTATAAATCTGCTGAATTACGCTTGTCATAAGTACAGTTATTTCAAAGTGAGTCCCGGTTATTCCCCGTGTCTTTGTTCAGCCTCAGTTGGATGCTTGTGAGTCAATTCCGCTCATCTCTCCCTTTGAATCTATTGCCAACTGTTTTACTGAAACGTTTAAGTCTTTAAGGGAAGACATGGGATCTATTTTCTTTTTGTTTCGTATTTTACGCAACACATACAGAATACAAATGCAAACGAATAATTTTCTGCCGTAAAAGCTGATTTTGATCTTAAAACTCATCCTGGGGTCTTTTTGGGGTACCCTGACCCCGAGGACCCATCCAGGGGCCCTGGATGTAGGTTACCTCGTCCCAGGCCGTTTTTTTAGGAACCCAGACCTGAAGGGCCGCGTCCTGGAACCATTCCCTTTCCTAGGTCACCCTGGCCCTAACCCTAAAACCTAACTCTCACCCTAAAACCAAACCCTAAAATGTAAACCTAACACAAAACCCTAACCCTAAAACCAAATCCTAACCCTGAAACCTATCCCCAACCATAAAACCAAACCCCAACCCTAAAGAGTAAACTTAACACCAAACCCTAATCCCAACCCTAAAACCCGCCCCAACCCTAACCCTTTAACCAAACCCTGAAACCTATCCCAAACAGGAAACCCTAACCCTACAACCAAACCCTGAAACCTATCCCAAACAGGAAACCCTAACCCTTTAACCAAACAGTAGCCTGGCGCCCCCTATCTGCCGTGTAGCATCCCTACACCACAGACAGTCAGTCGCTGGGAGTTTATTTGACGGATAACCCCGCGCCGAGGTTGTGAATCCGTATCAAGGGTCTTTAAGCAGCCGGTCGTAAACATTACAAACAGCCACCATCGCCTGCTCCTCCTTCCAAAGAAACACTCCCTACATGGCTGTCCTGGTTCCTGGGACCACCAGCTGTGCTGCTGGGCTGGTCGTGGTGGGCTTGTGTGTCATTAGAGGCGAGGGATACTTCAAGGTCGTAGCCAAGATGTCTAACACCCCATCGGAGTGTTAGACATGTATTTTATTTTGTGGAAAAAGATGGGGAATGTCAAGTGAAGAATCTGCCTTTTTTTCTGTCCTGTCGGTAAAAGAATAAAAAAAATAATTGTGGCTAACTTTGTGGATTGTTGTAACCCCTGCCCCCCAGATTTAAGTTATCTTTGTCTCCCGGATCCCGGCTGCACTTCCACCTAAACGGCCGCTGTCACTGTAAATGATCGTGTCGACAAACAGCCCCCTCGCAGAACAGTCGCTGTAAAAAATTGAAAAGCTCGATTTTCCTTTTCCGTTGTGAACGCAGTATTAATGTAGTCCAGCTGTGACACCAGAACCCCTTCCACCACTGATCGTCCGACGACCGTCGCCGCCAGCTACAGATCCCCCCCCCCCACCACCCGCCCCCGCCCGCCTTGCTCTTGGACACTTCGACAGAGGCTTCGCGCCAACCGGCTGAAGGGCTCCGACCCAAACTGCTCTCCCTCCAGAGCCCCGCAGGGGGGCCCTTGACCCCTTCCTGCCGTTACTCAACTTGAGGAACGGCCGCTGCTTGTTGGGTTTGGAGGGACGGCTTCCAGTACATTACTCTCCAGGACAGGAAGGAAATATCGCAGTAACAAGCAGAGCCGTCTCGGGGGGGGGGGGGGGGGGGGGGGAGCGTTTGTTTGGATGGTCGTCGTTCACGATGCTAGCCGGGGTCGAATGACGACAGGGGGGGTTACAACAACAGTGGCTGCAGCAGTTGTCTTATTAGTGAGAGGCACGCCTCTTCGGAGGTCTGAAGTTAGGGTGTAGAGGAAAGTCTGCGTGGACTGTGTTAAGTAAAGGACTGTGTTACGTACAGGACTGTGTTACGTACAGGACTGTGTTACGTACAGGACTGTGTTACGTACAGGACTGTGTTACGTACAGGACTGGGTTACGTACAGGACTGGGTTACGTACAGGACTGGGTTACGTACAGGACTGGGTTACGTACAGGACTGTTACGTACAGGACTGTGTTACGTACAGGACTGTGTTACGTACAGGACCGTGTTACGTACAGGACCGTGTTACGTACAGGACTGTGTTACGTACAGGACCGTGTTACGTACAGGACCGTGTTACGTACAGGACCGTGTTACGTACAGGACTGTGTTACGTATAGGACTGACAACACGCTCTCTGTAGTACTCCATCATTACATGTTATTCGCATATTGATCTACATTTTGTAAATGAAAATGTAGTAAATTGTCTGCAATTTCAGGAACAAAGGAATAAAACAGCATGAGGTAAAATACTTTTTTATTTGTATTACCATATAATTGCAGGATTAAGAAAACCGTTGCGTTTGAAAAAGAAGTTACCAAAAAAAAGCTTAAATCATTGAATTGGCGTACACGAGAAAAAAAGTATTAATAATAATAATTAAAATGTCCAACTAAATTACTAAGCCAAATCAGATTTAAGGACAAAAATCAACATAAAAAATATACAAAATTAAAAAGTAGAATGATTTACATGAGAGCTTTAGCTGTGGGATATAAATAACATGAAACGTTGGAGAAAAGTTCTGTCTGTGCATTTGTCCTGTAAATAAGGTTTATACTATACTTCGGTCATCGGACCACAATCAAAATTCACGGCTTCCCAGCTAGATCCAGCTGTACATTAACACATGACCCCTCACTGTAAGGTTACCATTCCCTATGGTCCTTGAACCATGAAGAAAACATGGAGTCACACCACCACCACACACACACACACACACACACACACACACACACACACACACACACACACACACACACACACACACACACACACACACACACACACACACACACACACAGAGAAACCTACATCTAGGGTCGGTCTGCAGACACCACCCACATTACAGCGGCTTGGACTCCACAAAGGCAACATTCACGGTTGCTCGTGGTGGGGGGGGGGGGGGGGGGGGTTCGCTACACAAGAGCACTTGTGTACCTCTGGAGGAGGCAGATATAAGGAGGAGCATGCACCAGGACAGGAAGCAGGGTAGGAACGTAGTCACGACAACATCACGCATGGCACGCTACTGTAAGGAGTATAAAAACAGCCATGGAACGAGGGGAGGGATCGAGGAACATGAGATACACGCACAAAGGCCGCACTTTCTTCTCTAACAAGGACAACAAATCTCTGTACGGGCCCCCCAAAAAAGAAAAGACTTAAGTGAATACATGTGTAGCAAATACATCGAGAGAGACAATAATCATACTGTACATACATGAGTTAGAACGTAAGTTCGTGGGGGAGCAGATTGTTGGTACGCAAGTTGTAAAGAGTGGTGGTGGTGGTGGTGGTGGTGGTGGTGGTGGCGGTGGTGGTGGTGGTGGTGGTGGTGTCGTCTGGGAGGTGTTCGACAAAGCCCTCCCCAGCCACCAGAAGTGTGTGTGAAGTCGGTCCCCAGAAGCACGTGCTCCCCATCAGCTGGGTTTCTGAGGGAGAGAAAGCTTTAATATTAGCGTTGGAACGCGGTCTGGTTTGACCGCATTGATGCCTCTCACTCCCTCCGCTCGCTATACACACACCCTTCTTACAATCCGAGGCCCAGAAAAACACTTAACCCTGCATTTAGACACACACACACACACACACACACACACACACACACACACACACACACACACACACACACACACACACACACACACACACACACACACACACACACACACACACACACACACACACACACACACAGAGGTCATATCCAAACTTTTCTGTCAGTGATCTCCGTGGTGAAAAGTCCTCTCATTCATTTACTTTACAGCAATACAACACATTTTAAATCTCAACGTTCCCGCTTTTTTCCATGAAATGAATTATGTTCTGGATTTTCATCGACGCTGCTTAACCGTAACATAACTTAACCGCCTGCTGATATTCCCAGGTATCACTACGCCACCCCCAGCCTGGTCTGTCCACGCTCCTCCACCCCCAGCCTGGTCTGTCCACGCTCCTCCACCCCCAGCCTGGTCTGTCCACGCTCCTCCACCCCCAGCCTGGTCTGTCCACGCTCCTCCACCCCCAGCCTGGTCTGTCCACGCTCCTCCACCCCCAGCCTGGTCTGTCCACGCTCCTCCACCCCCAGCCTGGTCTGTCCACGCTCCTCCACCCCCAGCCTGGTCTGTCCACGCTCCTCCACCCCCAGCCTGGTCTGTCCACGCTCCTCCACCCCCAGCCTGGTCTGTCCACGCTCCTCCACCCCCAGCCTGGTCTGTCCACGCTCCTCCACCCCCAGCCTGGTCTGTCCACGCTCCTCCACCCCCAGCCTGGTCTGTCCACGCTCCTCCACCCCCAGCCTGGTCTGTCCACGCTCCTCCACCCCCAGCCTGGTCTGTCCACGCTCCTCCACCCCCAGCCTGGTCTGTCCACGCTCCTCCACCCCCAGCCTGGTGTGTGCACGCTCCTCCACCCCCAGCCTGGTCTGTGCACGCTCCTCCACCACTAGGGGGCAGGAGGAGAGACTAGGGGAGAGGAGGAGAGACTAGGGGAGGAGAGGGGACAGGAGGAGAGACTAGGGGAGAGGAGGAGAGACTAGGGGAGGGGAGGGGAAATGAGGAGAGACTAGGGGAGAGGAGAAGAGACTAGGGGAGAGGAGAAGAGACTAGGGGAGGGGAGGGGACAGGAGGAGAGACTAGGGGACAGGAGAAGAGACTAGGGGAGGGGAGGGGACAGGAGGAGAGGAGGGACAGGAGGAGACTAGGGGAGAGGAGGAGAGACAAGGGGAGAGGAGGAGAGACTAGGGTACAGGAGGAGAGACTAGGGGACAGGAGGAGAGGCTAGGGGAGAGGATGAGAGGCTAATGGAGAGGAGGGGGAGCGTTGAGGCTGCAGACGCACTGAGAGGTCTAAAGATGGAGATGGATTGCCTGCCCCACCCCCACCCCCCACCCCTCTCTGCGGTGGCCATGTCAACGCTCCACGGCTCCTCTTTCAACAGCTCCTTATAAAAGACTCCCGGTTTACATTCCTCCCCTCTGCGCTCAGTTTCACCCCAGAAGGAAGGCCAGCAGAACTCTGGTCCTGAACACAAGAGTCCGCCTCAAGGAGTCTGAGGCCTTCACCTGGAAACCTCTGCAGGCACCAAAGCAATGGAGCTTACTGGTTCTAAGTTTGTACCTTCTGAGGTCTGCTACACCTGCGTAGCTCACAGTGGTCGCTTACAGTAGTGTGCAAGAATGCTCCAGAATGGTACTACACATCAGGGCGAATTTGAGAATCCGACGTTCCTGCTCCCATTTTTTCCTGTTCCATTTTTCCGGTTCGTTCTTTGCCGCCAATGAAAACAACACGGGCCAGATCGGCGATAAACCTGAACGACACCATTTTCACAACATGAAGATCCCCAGATGTCCCTGAATTAGTGACGGGAAATCCTTTAAGGGGGTCTAACCGCAGGATCACCGAAACAGATCCTGAAACGTAAGCGCCAGCGTAGACACGGACCGCATCCCTATGGAAAGATTCGGCGCAGAAGTAGAATTCCGCCTTGACTGGTGTCGTGCGTCGTGCTTAAGTGCTGTACGGTATTCCCGTAACGCTCTTAAATCAGCTGGCCCCTTCGCAGCTCAGCGGTGTAAAACAACTTGGCAGGGAGCATGGCCATGGTTAAGACTTATGATGGGTGGGGGGGGAATAGATGGTGTTTTCTATGGTGGATGGAGAGAGTGGGTGTATGGGCTGGATGGGGAGAGGGTGGATGGGCTGGATGGGGAGAGGGTGTATGGGCTGGATGGGGAGAGGGTGGATGGGCTGGATGGGGAGAGGGTGTATGGGCTGGATGGGGAGAGGGTGGATGGGCTGGATGGGGAGAGGGTGGATGGGCTGGATGGGGAGAGGGTGGATGGGCTGGATGGGGAGAGGGTGGATGGGCTGGATGGGGAGAGGGTGGATGGGCTGGATGGGGAGAGGGTGGATGGGCTGGATGGGGAGAGGGTGGATGGGCTGGATGGGGAGAGGGTGGATGGGCTGGATGGGGAGAGGGTGGATGGGCTGGATGGGGAGAGGGTGGATGGGCTGGATGGGGAGAGGGTGGATGGGCTGGATGGGGAGAGGGTGGATGGGCTGGATGGGGAGAGGGTGGATGGGCTGGATGGGGAGAGGGTGGATGGGCTGGATGGGGAGAGGGTGGATGGGCTGGATGGGGAGAGGGTGGATGGGCTGGATGGGGAGAGGGTGGATGGGCTGGATGGGGAGAGGGTGGATGGGCTGGATGGGGAGAGGGTGGATGGGTGGGCGTACGGCCGGACGGAGGGGTGAATCGGGAGGACGACGGATGGCTGAGCGAATGCTTTGGGGAGGGAGGACGGCTGGATCGGGAGGGGGTGTGTCTGGGTGGCTCGCGTCACTTTGTCTCTCAGGTGGACGCCGTTGCGACCGAGGTGGGAAGACATGCCACCGCAGCGTGCGGCGCTCTGGGATTCAACTTGTAGCGTAGGCTTTCTACTTGTGAATATTAACTGTAGACATTACGCTGCAGAAGGTGATTCAAGGTCAAAGTTAAATTGTTCCAGCGGCATTTCAACAAACATCCGAACATCACTCACCATTGCTGGCTCTATCTGCCCAGGCTCCGGTCTTCAAAGAGTGTGACCTCGATCTGGACAGCCTCTTGTTAAGGAACATGATTTGAAGCAGGGTTCAATATATTTTCCCCCCCCAAAACCACCCAAGAACACTCATAAAGTATGCCGTGTCATTTGTACCACGGTAATAGTTTTGTTTTACTTGGTAAAACGTGGAGTTTTATTTTTCTTCTTGATATATCCACAGATTGCATTAATCACAGCCTCTCGTGTTTGGCTACAATCACAGCTTGTACCGTTTGGCATAAAGGCTCCCAGTTTTGCTTAAAAAACGAAGTATGAAAATAAGCGAGAGGCCCGAGAGAGCACAGCGATGTTCCACCTTTTCCCGATCTCCCTGAAGATGTTGGGAGAACGAGTCCCGGGGAAGGTCACTGGAAGCCGGGCCAGCCTGCCTCCTGGCTCCGACCCGGTGCAGCCATGGAGCGCGGTTAGGATTACATCGGTGTTCCCTGGAATCATTTTAGTCAATAAATGGTTCATCCTGTGTGAGTCAACAACTTGCAAACGGAAGAAATCTCCAAGCTTGAATATTAACCACACGCTGTTTCGTCCTAGGAGGCCTCTCATGGGGCCCCTCTCATGGGACCCCTCTCATTGGCCCCTCTCATGGGACCCCTCTCATGGGGCCCCTCTCATGGGGCCCCTCTCATGGGACCCCTCTCATGGGGCCCCTCTCATGGGGCCCCTCTCATGGGGCCCTAGTCGTAGGATTGATCGGTAAACAGGAATATCGCCCTTCTTTAAATGGGAATATGGGGGCATTCTGTGATTCATGCCAATCGTTAAAACACTTAATCATTAAGGCTGTGGTTTGGAAAGCGGTCCGTACGGTTTGGCTGCGCTGGGTGTACTTTCTGCTGACTGGTGCGCATCGCCTACTGGGCCGCTTCACACATAACATCTGCAGTGGGGACGATGGTTTGTCTCGTAAAGGTTGTTTCTAGTCCGCTTGATATACTGGTATATACTGGGGGGGGGGGGGGGGGGGGGGGGGGGGCGGTGTCTGCCTCGTCCTGCTTTGGATGGACATTAATTGGGCTTCTTAAAATGTCCATAACATTAGGAGTTAATGTTCTTCTTCCACTGTAGACGTTGCATCATTTAGCTGAGGTTTGTTGCAGAAATAGTTTTTAAGTCTTCTAGTCAAGTAAGCCTGTCCTTGTGGCCATGACTACGTGACCTGCCATTTTATCAACTTTGTTAAAAGGATCAAAAACGGTGTTCAAAATGGCACATAAAAGAGTAAAAAAACTAAAAAAAACGATTGATACAATTCTAGGAATAATGTTTGTTTGAATCATAACCAGATGGTTACTTTTCATAAGAGCAACACTGAAGCCTTTTAGACTCCACCAACATATGACCTCATGGGTCAAAGTACAGACCTCTGTCCTCAGAATGGATTAGAAACTGATTTCGATTTCAAACCTTTTTCAACAGCCTGTCCTGAACTTGTACCTTTTCCAGCTCACTTATCACACCGATGTAATAATAAGCAGGGGAGCTGTTGGCGACGTGGGGAGGGGGGCCCTCAGCTGCGAACAATTTCAGCCAGGCTCTGCGTTCCCCAATGCCTTATTGCCGCCCAGTTGCAACTAATTGCGATGTTGACTCAACACCCCAACCACCACCGTACCCCCACAACACACACACACACACACACACACACACACACACACACACACACACACACACACACACACACACACACACACACACACACACACACACACACACACACACACACACACACACACACACACACACGATTACATACAGTACTTTTATATCATGATTACTGCGTTTCCCTTCATAACCGCCAGGTGTTCCTGTAAGCACTGGCCTGATGCTGCATGCCGTATTCAGGACAGATTTCCCTTTCCCGGGTCTGATTGGCGACGGGAAAAAGGATTTTAGATTGTTTCGATCCATCAAAATGAACCTTCTAAAATCCATTTGACTGGTCCAGACTCAAATTAAACCTTCTCCTTGACAAATGTTTTTTTCAGAATATGGAATTGTCCTCCCCTCCCTAAGGTGGTCTTCCCTGTCCCCGGGCAAGAGTCTTTGTTTTGGCCCAGCCTAAAAGTTCTCCAGGTCTACCTGCCCTTGGTCTTGGGAATTATTCTGCTATAACCTTCATCATAAAGCCCTGCCAGATCTTAGCCTCCACCTCGTAACGATGGTGGGCTTCTCCTCTCTTTCGGTGCACCTTTCCTCACTTCACTCTTGCCTTTACCACAAGGATAGTCCGGTGGTTGGTGTTAGACTATCACCCCAACGGTTGTGAGTTTGAACCCCCAATGCCCCCAGTCTCCCTGTAGGAACTCTTGAGCCAGATGCCCTAACCCCTACCTGCTCCTTAATGACATCTTTCTTAAAAATATATATATTCTAGGGAGCTCACGGTACCATAGGACTACGATTATTTTGTGCCAATATGATATGTATTGAGATTCTGTAATGTTCTGTATGCTTTTTTTGGGGTGTTTTTATATTTCTGTGGGGTTTGGGTTCTACAGGTTCCGGTCATTAATTAAAACAAGCCAACCGCACAGAACACAGTTGATGCAAACTGACTATTGGTGAATACAATGGGACGCTACCATTGTTTTTGCCTGACAACACAGGCATTGCAGAAGCAAAGAGTCCTGATTCTCACATGAATCGTCCCCCCCCCCCCCACTGCTAACGATTCCAAACAGCCCCACAAACCTTCTCCACAATTGTGAATTTACAAGCTTGACTGAAAGCGAGTTCCCTTGAATGCAGCTGGAAAGAGTGAAGCAAGAACAACAGCAGGTCCCACGACGACGACAACGACGACGACAACAACAAAAACAACAACAACAACACAGACGAGGGGCTTGTGTCCCGAGCAAACAGAGCGGGGAAGGATACGACTCGGAGTCCTCGCTCGATGGGGTCTGTGAGCAGGAGGCCTCGCGGGGCGTAGATCTTGTCGTTCTGCTCCTGGATGTACTTGGCGATCTTCTTCAGGACCTGGAGGACAGCACAGGGAGGGGAAACGGGTTCTGTTGCTATCGTTTCATACGGATACTGACTCGGCACAAACACACAGGAACCACACTAATAGGAGACATGTCAGGAAGCCGAATGTGTGATTCCTAGCCTTTTTCCTCTGCGATCATATTTTCCAGTCCGTCCCTCTCTCACACACAAGGCCAAAGATATTAAACTCCCTTTTCTTTTTTTAACTGTCCTGTTCCGACAGACAGCAGTTCCTTCATAGCTGGAGGACAAACGGCAGGACAGGTTCATGTTATAGAAAGCACACGCAGGTGGAGACGATAAAGCAGAAGCATTTGCTTGCTGACTGCGAGGGAACGAACGCAAGCAAGTACCAACTGGATAACATTTATGCTAAAGCTCCATCTCACTTTCAAAGCGCATCAGCTTGCCGATCGGCCAGCTTATAAAAACGGTTATTTACACACATTTTAAATGGCTGCCTTGTTTTGACACGAGTAGACCTCAGTGTTTCAGCCCCTGAGAGTCTGATAGGAGAATTACAGTTGAACATAAATATGATTATGGTTAAGAGAGAACTATGCCAGGCCCGATAACCACCGTTGGAAAAGAAAAGGGCTGCACATGTGAGCCTTCAGACATGATACCGATCGTCTCAATCAGTAATGATCGATTGATAAGAAGCATGTTGAGAAAACATAACATTTTCATAAATGTGAATGAATTAAAATAATAAGAATACAGTCTGTCCTGAATCCAGGAGATACGGGTGTTAACTCATTCAAAATAAACTTCCACCAGGTCTTTTGGACAACTTAAAGCAGAGTGATAAATCATCGGTGTATTCGTCAATCTATAATACAAACTTACATATCAGGCGTGTCCTTGTTTCACAATTTAGCTTAATTTAATCATCACTGGGCACCACAACTTTGGGATTGTGTCAACTCCATGGGGACGATGTAGACACAAACAAGACATTCAAGCAAGTGCTGTGTCCAAATGGCCTGCCAAAGCAACTGCCTGTCAGACAAGTCAAACATCAGGACTTCACCTTAGGACAGCCTCCCTCTGTTCTGCTGCAGAACGTCCAACCCAGGCCAGACCGGTCCAGGCCAGACCGGTCCAGGCCAGACCGGTCCAGGCCAGACCGGTCCAGGCCAGACCGGTCCAGGCCAGACCGGTCCAGGCCAGACCGGTCCAGGCCAGACCGGTCCAGGCCAGACCGGTCCAGGCCAGACCGGTCCAGGCCAGACCGGTCCAGGCCAGACCGGTCCAGGCCAGACCGGTCCAGTCCGGCCAGAGGAACGCACGCGGGACCCAACACAGACGAACGCATTCCGCCACTCTGCTTCCAATGTCTTGTAGTTGGGTAATAAAAGTATCTTGGCAAACCTTTGGAGCCAACCGACTTTCCATAAAGACGGATTACCTGCCCATTCGCAACTCCTCCCTGAGAAAGTCTTTCCACACAATTTCATAATGAAAGACGAGGGCTTGAAGCGAGGACAGGACGGCTACTGAAATCCTATCCCAAATCGACCGTGGCACGGCGCTGGGAATGCTGCGCCAAACGTGGGAGCACGTGAGGGCAGGCGTAGTCTCCGACTTGCTTCGCCTTATCAACCTACATCGCAAATACATTCCCTGAAAGGGTTAAGGACTGAACCCTCGCAGGTTCAGCGCTGTCGTCGTTCAGTCAGACCCATCTGCTTCAAGGTCGACCGGAATGGGAGACGCGTCTACTGTTCTGGACCGACGACGCCAGCGGCGGTCAGGACACACATCGTTTCCCTTTACTGACGTCGCTGCAAGCACAAATCCATACGTCAAGACAACCCCACCTGTGCAGTGGATCATGCGCGTAGTGTGCGGATGAGCCAAAAGGGGCCCCACGGTCAACTTCAGACCTGTATAAATCAGGTGTTTTTATAGAGGCTGTAAAACTTGTTGATTTACAGCCCCGCCGCGTGCTTTCCCAGATCTACTGGACTCCAGGTTCTACCACCACGCGCCAACCATCTCCACGACCTGTGGTCTTCAGATGTTCACTGTGGCTTACTGGTGTGCCATGCCTACCCGTGTACCAGGTATATTAGTGTACCGGGTATATTAGTGTACCGGGTATATTAGTGTACCGGGTATATTAGTGTACCATGTATTTTAGTGTACCAGGTATATTAGTGTACCAGGTATATTAGTGTACCAGGTATTTTAGTGTACCGGGTATTTTAGTGTACCAGGTATATTAGTGTACCAGGTATATTAGTGTACCGGGTATATTAGTGTACCGGGTATATTAGTGTACCGGGTATATTAGTGTACCGGGTATATTAGTGTACCGGGTATATTAGTGTACCGGGTATATTAGTGTACCGGGTATATTAGTGTACCAGGTATATTAGTGTACCAGGTATATTAGTGTACCATGTATATTAGTGTACCAGGTATATTAGTGTACCAGGTATATTAGTGTACCAGGTATATTAGTGTACCAGGTATATTAGTGTACCGGGTATATTAGTGTACCGGGTATATTAGTGTACCGGGTATATTAGTGTACCGGGTATATTAGTGTACCAGGTATATTAGTGTACCGGGTATATTAGTGTACCATGTATATTAGTGTACCATGTATTTTAGTGTACCAGGTATATTAGTGTACCGGGTATATTAGTGTACCGGGTATATTAGTGTACCAGGTATATTAGTGTACCGGGTATATTAGTGTACCAGGTATATTAGTGTACCAGGTATATTAGTGTACCGGGTATATTAGTGTACCAGGTATATTAGTGTACCGGGTATATTAGTGTACCAGGTATATTAGTGTACCGGGTATATTAGTGTACCAGGTATATTAGTGTACCAGGTATATTAGTGTACCGGGTATATTAGAGTTAATGTAACCCTGATTTTCTTTGTATGCGCTGCTGGAAGGTGTTCATTTTGGACCCTGGTACCATAAGTAATGGTGTACATGGGACACTAATGTACCATGTATAACTGGTGTACCATGTTCAACAGATACAACTAGTGGTTATCTTGAGCCAAACCTAGAATTGACTCAGGTATTTCTTGTAAAACCAAGACATCTTTTTCAATATTTTGTTTATTTCAAATGAACGGGGATGTCGTTTGATTGTTTTTGTAGACAAACTGTGCTTTGAGACAAAATGTTTGTAAGCCACGGTTCAGAATATAAACCAGTTGGCAGGTCTTTGGCCATGAAATCATCTTCAGGTGTGGATGTGCACGAGTTGGAGACGAATAAACAACACAAAGATGATGAGGCAGAAAGAGAGATCACTATCTGCATCTGCAAAATGGAAACTCACCTTTCTGAACAATTGCTCGCGGTTCATGGAAATGTTTTGTTTAGAGAAATGTTCTATTATTCTAGCATGTTGACTAGCGATGACGGACTGCGCTAAACTGAAAGCAGCCATCTTGACCCTGCCGACCTGGTATGACTTGGTTTGAACTGCGATGCCCACAGTCCACCAGCATGCTTCTGTGAGTTTTGTTAAATATGAAAGACGCTGACTGACGTCACTCCAACATTACCAACGACGCCATGATGATGGACGAAGGACGCTTCTGGTGTGGTGTGGATGCAGGGGGGACAGAGGTTGGGAATCATCGTGCTAAGAGGACAGAGCAGGGCGTGTCCAGCGTGTCTGAGGCTGGCGCGGGGGGGCCCTACCTTCTCGTAGTGGGTCTCCATGCAGAGGAAGACGGTGTAGGCCGTGAGGCAGGCCAGACAGCCCTCCAGGTACGACTGACCCCCCAGCTTCTCCGCCTCGGCGTACAGGTTGTTGAGCGTGCGCACCGTCTCCTCAAACTGCTGCTTGTCGATCTGGAACCAAGCCAGACCACACCCCAGACATGAGGACTTGTACAGACGCCTTGCGGTGCAGGAAATGCATTTTTTTTAACCTCTCTCTCTCTCTCTCTCTAAAGGTTTCTTATACACTTATACACAATACATCTCTCATCTCTATACACAACACACAATTTAATCTCTCTCTCTCTCTCTCTCTCTCTCTCTCTCTCTCTCTCTCTCTCTCTCTCTCTCTCTCTCTCTCTCTCTCTCTCTCTCTCTCTCTCTCTCTCTCTCTCTCTCTCTCTCTCTCTCTCTCTCTCTCTCTCTCTCTCTCTCTCTCTCTCTCTCTCTCTCTGCAAAGGTTCCTTATACACAATACAGCGTAGTGCTTGATAGCCACAAGCAAACTACTACTGACTACTTCCCTGGGACATTGACAGAAACGGCAGTTAAAACAAGGTGTGCAGAGGCTGTTATAACAATGTCATGAGTTAGGCTCCCAAGACATTTCTGACCTAACAATGGGGTCAAGCTCCAAAGTGCTGTTCGCCCTCCAATCAAATGCAGAAAATAAATGAAAAGGGAAAGTATTCGGCCCCGCCCAAATAACTGCAGATATTCTCGGATTCAATAATTACGAGATAAATGAGCTGGCAGCCTTTCCCCGCACATGTAATTTTTCAAATGGTGAACAAACCGTATTTTCCCCCTGGATTTCTAATAATCTGGACGCTGCGGTCCAGATTTCCACACATGTTTCATCTTAACACCCGGGCCGCATTCAAACAACCAACATCAGACCCTAACCGTTTCCAGTTATCTGACACATGGGCTCCCTGCTTATGCAAAAGTACACTCCATCCCAAGAGTTCCCGGTGGCTCTACAAACGGATGGCTTTTAAACGATCCGTCTTGAGGGACGAGGATTGAGAGCAATCCAGTACTGGGTTAAGGCCAGAGTGAAAGAGAGAGAATAGGAGTGAAAGAGCAAAAAGAGAGACAGAGGAAAGAATGCTAGGAAACAACAATCCTATTGTTCCTCCACCAAGAACACACTTTTTTTTATGATGAACTTTGCTTCAACAGACTTGTGTACTGATTTCTCATATAGCAGATATTCTCAAATAACCGGCCTCTGCCTGACCATTTAATCAATATCTACCCGGGCTGGGTTGGCTGCGCCTTCAGTGGCCAGTGGAATGGGATCCCAGCATCAGTGTGGTCACATGACCACATCCCCAGCTTAGATGTAGAGGAATGTGAAGGAACCGGCTGCCAACAAGCAGCCTGTCGTCAGGCACCTTCAGCAAGACCTCCACTGTCTCCGTCTCCCCCCGCACCATCAAAACCACCACCTCCTCCACCCCCATCCCTAAGACCTCCACCGCCATCACCACCTCCGTCACTAAGACTTCCACCGCCACAACCACTTCCATCTAAACCACCACCCTCATAACCATCTCTACAGCCAACATCTCCACTGCCAATATCACAACCACCACCAGCTCCACCATTACCCCCCCACCACAATGACCGCAACTACCATGTCCACACTACCGCACAGACGCTCCCCCATTCCCCTGCGCTGTGAGGGAGGAACGCACCACTGCTGAAACGCAGGCCGTCCACGGCCATGTGTCCTGTGCCCGCTGTCAAGGCCCTGTGTTCTGCTCCGTTTCCCCTCAATTTGGAGGCAAATAATCTCCAGCGTGTCTCTTGGCCCGAGCATGTTTCCATTACGTGTGTGTGGCAGGTCCTCTGGGCTCTCCCAGCACTCCCCTGCTGCTTTCTGGATTCAAGCTTAGCGAGGATGAGCAAGCCTTTAGGACGTCTTCCTTTCAGTGCTCGATTCATTAGGTTAAATGAACTGGTGTAAATGATGTGGTAGTACAGTATGAATTATGCTGTCATTAGGCTGTCACTAGTCATTTATCTCTACATGGGAATGAAAGTCAGGGAAATGAAATAAGCAGAAGAAAGCTGGAAGAAACTTGATCACTTTTTCACCTGTCTTCACTTTGCATTCCCCCCCAAGTACGTTTGTTTTTATGTTAAATAGATTAACAGTTTGGCCCATCCTTGGCCTCTTTCTCCGTGTTCTAGCAGGAAAGAGCTAAAAACAACACACTAAGATATTAAGTCAAATGTTGGAATCACAAGCATAGCCACAAAAATACCATAAATAACTTTCCACAAAAACAAGTCTAACAACAGTGTCTTGGCAGTACACTGCATATTTGATCAACATAGCTTACAGCCATCATAAAAAAAAGGACTTTATGATGGGGCATTGCAGTTGTTGGAAGGTATTCACCCAGCTGAAACCAACGTGTGTTTATGTGTGTTTGTGCGCGGGTGCAATGCATCCTACAGGGGAACAGCGGAGTGTGACGGAGACCACCCAATCAAGAGGGAAGTGCCGTGAAGCCCGCCAAGCTTTGGCTGCCCCTCTAATGTGGTGCATACGTTGCTGCGCTGCAGCCCTCCGTCCCCCCCGTCCCCCGTCCCCCCCGCTTTCTCTCCAGCGCTCAGCTGGCCTGGTCTCTAATGTGGCCCAGAGCCTGCTGCCTCTCAAGGGCAGTCCCTGCTCCTCCGCTCCCCGGCCACATCATTACCAGAGCGGGCCCGTGAAACCGGGCCCAGACTGCCAGGTTCAGCTGAGGACAGAGGGCCTCTGAACCCATATCCTAGCACCGTGTGCTAGGATATGGGTTCAGAGGCCAAGCCTAGTGGTAGCCCAGGTGGAGGTACTCAGATATGGCTTCGGAGGCCAAGCCTAGTGGTAGCCCAGGTGGAGGTACTCAGATATGGGTTCAGAGGCCAAGCCTAGTGGTAGCCCAGGTGGAGGTACTCAGATATGGGTTCAGAGGCCAAGCCTACTGGTAGCCCAGGTGGAGGTACTCAGATATGGGTTCAGAGGCCAAGCCTAGTGGTAGCCCAGGTGGAGGTACTCAGATATGGGTTCAGAGGCCAAGCCTAGTGGTAGCCCAGGTGGAGGTACTCAGATATGGGTTCAGAGGCCAAGCCTAGTGGTAGCCCAGGTGGAGGTACTCAGATATGGGTTCAGAGACCAAGCCTAGTGGTAGCCCAGGTGGAGGTACTCAGATATGGGTTAGGAAGCAGTCTACTGGTAGCCCAGGTGGAGGTACTCAGATATGGGTTAGGAAGCCAAGCCTAGTGGTAGCCCAGGTGGAGGTACTCAGATATGGGTTAGGAAGCAGTCTGTTGATAGCCCAGGTGGAGGTACTCAGATATGGGTTAGGAAGCAGTCTGTTGATAGCCCAGGTGGAGGTACTCAGATATGGGTTAGGAAGAAAATAATTTATTCTACTGAATTGTGCAGCGAATATTCGATGCAAAATAATAGATAGGTCGAACGCCTCTGCGGTTTGTGTAGACACCACCACCATCTGTGGCAGGCATTTGCATTGCAGCAGGACATGAGATTGAATAGTTGTATGGTTTAATCGTTTATCACCGACTTTGTGGTTTAGTGGGATTTGCAATCGGCATGACAGCACTATGGCTTCCGCAAGGCCTCGCCTAGTGAGAACGTCTTTTGCCTTTTTAGATTGGAAAAAGATGAAGGCACGTTTAAACGTGTAAATATTGCAACTCCCCAGTGTTAGACAAGCTTCCTACCATACATAACATTGTGTTTGACTAGCAGGTGGCTTGATACTTTCTTCGCTAGAATATCTGCGCTACAAACCAGGGAACAAGGCGTAACTCCGGCCCTTTGCGGTTTCTGGTTTTCCGGCCCAGGCTCTGTGCCGACTCCCCCCAGAAGTTCTGCTATAACACAGAAGGACTGCCGGATCCGAGATAAGATCTGACGTTACTCACCACCTGGCTTAAGACTGGTGTCTTAAGTCACCAGAGCCTTGAGACTGGACAATGCATTGCTTGGATAGATACATGCATGCTAGCAATGCAGCCAACATTCAAATTAATTAGTATATGTTTCACTTTCAAATATCGTATGGTGTATGCACTCCAAGTCGGTCTTTCCAACTTTCTATAAGAAAAGCACTGAATTTAAAAGAAAATCCTGCGTGTGGCTAATGAGTCTGAGGCCCTGGCACTAAATCCCCCACAAAATATAGAAAAGCACTAAAACTCTTAAGAGTCCCATCTTCTTCGAGCCATTCAGGTTTTGGCACACTTAGCGCGTGACGCGAGTTTCGAACTAGCTTCCTTACCCGTGTCTCCAACTCGGAGGGGAACTTGGTCTGGAACTGGCACACGGTGCCGTTGGTGTAGTCTCTCTGGATGAACACCTTGGCAGCCACGGCCGCCTGCTGCCGAAGGTCCTGCAGGCTGTGTGTCTGGAGATAGAGGAGGAGGCACAGCAGATTCAATCAGCCCTGCAATTACACGCTGCCAGGGGGGAGGAGATGGGAGTAAGAGCGCAGAGGAGCGGAGCCTCAGAGGTGGGTAGGAAAAACAGACACAGCCACCCCATCAGTTACCTCATGGGCATGAGGGATTTATTTTTCCATGGCTTCCTTCTAGATGAAATCCCGAAACTTCTTCATGATTCTTTTTTAAACGTCGTTAAGATAAGATCATCATTATCAATCCCAGATGGGTAATTTGCATTACCCACCGACTATAGCCGGGATGACTCATAGAAACGTAATGAATGTAAAAACTATAAAAAGCAGAGTTTACTTAGGCTATACTACAATGTATCCTGGGTACCAAAGTAGATTAATCTGGGTTGATACATTGATATAGACCTAATATGACGAATCTCCCTTTTTGTTTTCAAAGACAGCCACTTTCGTCACAGGTGGTTGAGGTGTGCATTATATCCATATCAACTTTGAATTGATATAAATATAATCAATGCAACACAATTTACCATCTTATAATTCACACCCTCATGTGCCTTGCCTTCTATTATCTAATACATATTGGGATATTAATAAAGATGAATGATTGGATTGCATTATGATAGGTCTGTTTAATATATAACCACTCCATACCGCTACCACTATTGGCTGTTATAAATCAGTTTTATGTCGCATTTAATGGAAATGTATGTGCCAATTACTTTTAACCTGAGGTCTATTTCAGTTTGTATTATTTGATTACATGTTCTAAACACTCATGTCGATTTTCTTTTAATCAAATAAAAACATGCCACCTACATACAAATGATATTAAATGAAGGGCTCATTCACCAATTGCAAAAACAAAACCACATACACTACAATGTATTATATTTCCATTGAACTAGACTTTTTATGACGCTGACGAGACAAAGCCATCTCTTATCACATACGAAGAAGATATTTGCATGTAATGTCTTTATTTAACATCCTGTACAGATGTATTGTTTAAACTGTATCTCTCCTCTCCTATTGCATCAACATATAAGAAAAAACATCCTTGTTTTGTGCAATAAAATACACAAATAGACACACGCTGACATATGCAACTAATTTAAACTAAATCTGAATTACGAACATAGATTACATCAAAATAACCAAAATAATATGTATTGCCTAGTTTGATATCCAGTATTCCAGTCGTTTATTTTGTATCGTGTACGGCACATTACTTTATATCACCGACCGACCGTGACAAACCCATCATGTATGAAGCCTTACACATTTTACCGCAATAAAACTCAAGACATGACGGTGATTCGTTTCAATGACCGAGAACTGTAAGCAAAGACCTCAAAACCACCCTCCAACCTGTACATCTAACCATGAAGAGAAACCACTTGAGGTGCGAGGTGTGTTAATGAAGTGAACTATGTGTGTCTCATTCTAACATCCGGGGCCAGAGCACTGTCCAGGGGCCACACGCTTATTCATCAGTCCGTCCGTCCCCCCAATATACGTCCTCAGAAATCAACACTTGCACAACAGTGTGACGCCCGCAACACTAACTGGATGTCAGACGTTAATGAATCGGACGGGGGGGGGGGGGGGGGGGGGGGGGGAAACAGCACCATGAATAAAGGATTGGTCAGGTGAAGCTAAGGCGAAGCTAACAGATGCTAACGATGTCGCGCGGATCCTCAAACATTACATCCGAATCAAAGTGCTACCGAATAAACAGTCGTTTTTACAGTTGATTTGTGGATACTAGGTTGTATGATACAAACATATTATACTCGTATTTGGGGGGGTTTGTCTCACCTCCGCCATGTTGACAGCACTGTGTTTATCTTCCGCTAGTAGCAGCTGCTAGCCTGTGCTACTCTGTATACCGTCCGGGGGAAAGAAAACATTCGTTCCGGGATGGACAATTGGAAGCCACTTTCACAAGTGGGAAACAGAAAAGGACTTTCACTTTCCTTGCTGTTCATTTCCTTTCACTGTTGTTGTATTTTTTAAATTGTATTTTATATGATTGTAGGCGCTGGAGTGGGCTGTTTTCGTTTGGCGATGCCTGGAGGGAGTGGGCGTGGATTTAGGACGTCTGGGGAACGGTTCTGGTTGAGTTGTGTTTTAATAAATGGAGGCAGTTGTCTTGACGCTCCAAGAGTATCCGTTCTCGAGTTTGCGTTAATATATGAGAGTATCTAGTACTCTTGGAGTGTCAAGACAACTGCCTCCATTTATTAAAACACAATTCGGGGGGAAAAAAAGTACGGTAGTCAAAGATTAGAGACAAAAATGTTTGATCCTGTTAGAATTGTGCCATGAATTACAATAGCCTGGGACCCAGACGAATTCTGGTTGCTTATAGAATTACACATGGTATGTTTCCGAATTTAAAACATAATTTTGCAATTTAAGAATATTGCAGTTTGACTTAAAACAGTAAAGTAACGCGCTCAGTGCACTGCATCTCGCGTCTCACAATAAACGTCACCAACGTGCATGTTACCTGATGTGTTTTATCCAGCGACTCCTGGTCCTTTCATCAGCCGGACAGCAAAAGAACCAGCAAGAACCATTGCTCATGTGACAACATTATATCTAGACAAGTATACATATATAGTGCCTGAACAGTATTTTTATCTAAACGTTTCTCCTTTATGTCTATTTTCTACAAGCCGAGGTATAGAGGTATAAAAAAGGTATAACAAATATATTCCTCAGTGGGAACTAAAAGTCTGACATGGACATAGCGCCATGTTCTTCAAGAACAGATTCGCTCTTACCTCCATATAAATTCGTAGCGCAAAACCACTGTTCATGCCCCTTTTGGGGATTTTAAACAACCCAAAACAACACTACCATACGACTCTAACAAAAAGGCCTTAACAAGTTTAGGCCTACACTTTCCCTGAAGAGGCACAGTGTTTACTGGGGCACTGCTCTCACTGCCTCTGAGCAGCAGATCGTGGCCAGAAGTGGTTGTTTAGCGGGCCGTGCACTAGTGATCCATTAGAGAGCAGGCCCAGCCGTAAAACCATTGTCCTGGGCTGTTAACCGCCATGTGTTGTAAACGAAGGACCCAAATGGTGCTCATTAGTGCTTCTCTCCCACACCGGCCATCACACACACACACACACACACATACACACACACACACACACACACACACACACACACACACACACACACACACACACACACACACACACACACACACACACAGATGCGCCCACACAACCACACACACACACACACACACACACAGATGCGCCCACACAACCACATGCGCACACACACACACACACAGACACACATGCACACACACACACACACACACGTCTTAACAGCCCCCCTCTTTCACCTTCCTTCAGCCAGGAGACAAATAAAAACACTGCACAGGAGTAAAACCGCCCAAAAAAATTGTCTTCGTTTTTTGTTTTTGTTTCTATAGATCGACCGCAATTAACCTCTTGTAATCCCGGCCGACCCACCCGATAAAAAGGAATTCCTCGCAGGCAGCTTGTTCAAACCGCCAGACTGAGCATGCGCCGGCTCCTGAGGGCCAGTGAAAAAGTTCCCTTTTAACCTCGCTGGAGTTCTGGAGTTACCTCGCTACCTTGCAGGCAGACTGCGAGGGGGAGGTTCAGCGCTTCTACAGACTTGGCAGGCAACAAGGCCCGATCTCATTTCATGTTTTAGTAGAGACCTTAATTCAAACATTATGAGTGGTTTGCTTGAGGAAAGCGGCTGTATTAATTCAGCACAATTAATGAGGTACGTATTTCTAAACCAGGTGGAGGATGTAGGCCTATTTTTTTATTTTTTATGGTGCACCAATTCATCCGGCATGCTATGGACTTGTGTAGGTCTTTGGAGGTGTGATTAATACATTCATAATCGTCTGGAGCAAAAGATAAAGGGTCTAACATCCGGAGCGATAATTCAAATGATAACCTAGGGACAGGGGTCATGTTGGTCAGTGCCCATGTAGCGTCCATATGTCTCCACAGGCAGGGAACGCCTTTGTCCAGACAGGGAATCACTACATCCAACCACTCCGGTCCCAGAACACTCCTGCAGGGAAAAGCCACCCAACGGCCTCCATTACAACAAAACCTCAGTTCCTCAGCGGTCAGTACCGTTTTAAAGAGCCATTTCGAGGGTCCCTCTCACTCTTCTCACATTTTTCCCTTGACAGATGCACACACAAAAGGGGAAAGGCTGTTGATTCAGGGTCTGAACACAAACATTTCCTGTTTTGCATTTCAAAGACTTTTCAAAAGGCACCGACGAGTCAAGTCTCAACACTGGAAACCCGTCAGGGTTTTGCCCCGTAGACACGGCCCGTTTCACAAACCTCCACCATAATGTTGGTGGGCCAAAATAGAACAGGAGAGGTTCCAGCCTAAACATCGAGAAACCCGTGATTCTGACCTCTGCTTTTATGAAGTGCTCTGAGAGTCTTGTTCTACAATACATAGAAAACCACCGCTGGTGCTGTCCAGGAATGTTCTGTAGCCATCTGTGACAGACGACATACATATGTATATACATACATACATACAGTATATATATACATACATACATACATACATACATACATACATACATACATACGTATATATATATATACATACATACGTATATATATACATACATACATACATACATACATACATACATACATACATACATATATACATACATACGTACATACGTATATACATACATACATACGTACATGCATACGTGCATATGTACATACATATATACTTACACAAGCAGATACACTCACACACATACATGCACACGCACACACACACACACACACACACACACACACACACACACACACACACACACACACACACACACACACACACAAAGAAAGGGTAGGGTAAAGGAAAGGCTAATAACTAGACTTCCTGATTGCCTAATGATTCGTAGCCATAAGCAGATTGCCCCACTGGGAAATTGATATTACAGGCAGATGGTGATAGGGCAAAACCATTTTGATGTCAGTGGTTTGGCCAATGTGTGGGGAAGCGGTTTCGTAACAATGTAAGAAGTGGGGGTCGCAATCATTTTCCGACCTAATAAGGGAGTCACAGCTAACATTATTAGGGACCACAGTCCTTACAAACCCTGCGACCCCTCCCACAACTGCAGCTTCCCCCCACACATCCCTACTGCGTCTAACACCAAGCGACAGCACATGGTCCATATTACACGGTACACAGACGCACAGCATGGAGCCTACCCTCAAGCCGGCCGACGGCCTCTCTGCGCTTGAAGCCGTTGGTACAGAACAGAACAGCCCCCATCTGGAAACGACCGCCCCTGTAACGCTCCATACATATTGCTATATTGGGTGGTATTACAGCTACTATTGTGCACGCAGTCTCAGAGCAACCGGCGGTAGCGATGACCTCATTACCGTCCCCCTTACTACAGGGATCTGCTTGCTCCTACTACGTTCTCTACATCAGAATCAGAATCAGAGTTGCTTTTATTACATCTTAACGTACAAGTACGCAAGAGTACAATTTAAATTCATCCTCAACAGTCACATAGCAGCATCAATGCAAGATCAATAACAATAAATAATAATAAGTAAAAACATCAATACGACAATGTGTTCAAGTGGTAGTGGTACCAGCCACGGCGGTAGTGCAAAAAATAAAAAAAATAAAATGCTGTGCAAAATACAGAATATAATGCAGATAATCAAATAGGTTGTTGTAGTGTGGTAATGGATTTTTCCAGGAGCCTGGCTGCTTGGATTGCACTTGGGATTGCACTTGGAGCCTGGCTGCATTTTTTTATATGCTATAGGCTGTAGGGTGTCAGGCGCTCTGCGTGGGCTGTGTGTGTGCCACTCAGGTCCCACCACAACACAACACCACACCGCCAAATTGCCAACGCAACGATTACTTTCTCACCTCGGAGCGCGTGAACGCATCAGATGTGGTTCATCCAATACCCTGTGGAAATTCAAACAATAGCTCCAGACCCCAAACTGCCTGGTAAGCATTTAAAGAGCGAGCGTACATGCCTCTAAATGTTTATTAGCTGTTTAATATCCTGTTTAGCGGAGTCTTTTATCAGATCGCTGCTGTGAAGTCCCCGCGGTTCAGCCACGCTTCCTGTGTCTCTCTAACCCAGTCTCCTGACACAACATGCTTCAACTGTTCTGAAGCCTGTCACAGACACAACGCACAATGTTGTGTCCACTATGTTTTAATACACAATGCTGTGTCTGCTATGTTTTATTACACAATGCTGTGATCAATATGTTTTAATACACAATGTTGTGTCCACTATGTTTTAATACACAATGTTGTGTCCACTATGTTTTAATACACAATGCTGTGATCAATATGTTTTAATACACAATGTTGTGTCCACTATGTTTTAATACACAATGTTGTGTCCACTATGTTTTAATGCTTTCCTTTTGGTATATTAAACCAAGGAACACAGCTCAAAATGCACACACAAGCACATGCACTCACACACACACACAACACACACATATAACCACACACACACACGTGCCTGTGCAAAGACATTAAGGTATGCGGCCATACACACACACACACACACACACACACACACACACACACACACACACACACACAAATCATGATGTCACATGCGTGGTGATGTGATGCACCCCAAAACAGATATAAATTTCTGTCGTATTTTGCTTGTAAACGTTTAAACAACATGATGTGGCTTGCCTGTACACAAGCTAACTACACGGGGCTAGCTAGCTACATGGGGCTAGTTGGCTATATGGGGCTACCCACCTACATGGGGCTACCCACCTACATGGGGCTACCCACCTACATGGGGCTACCCACCCACCTTCAAGGGGCTACCCACCCACCTTCATGGGGCTACCCACCCACCTTCAAGGGGCTACCCACCCACCTTCATGGGGCTACCCACCCACCTTCATGGGGCTACCCACCCACCTTCAAGGGGCTACCCACCCACCTTCATGGGGCTACCCACCCACCTTCAAGGGGCTACCCACCCACCTTCATGGGGCTACCCATCCACCCTCATGGGGCTACCCACCCACCTTCATGGGGCTACCCATCCACCCTCATGGGGCTACCCACCCACCTTCATGGGGCTACCCACCCACCTTCATGGGGCTACCCACCCACCTACATGGGGCTAGCTAGCGTAGCCTAGCGGGTCACGCGCTGCTGTGGGCATGTTTTCACTGGGAGCCGGGTGTCGCATTACCTCATATTCTGTGCGGCAGTCTGAGGGCCATAAATCATCCCGTTAAACATGGACAGCTTTATAGTCCCGTGTGTTAGAGTGCTTATGTGCGACATAACTTCAGCGCTCACTCACAGCCTGAATGTTTAGCTTAACTAGCACAAGGGAGTAGCCAGAGCTGGGCACTTTCTTTTGCAACGGCAATAAGTCAAACAATTCTTTCCAGAAACGGTCCACATCATATGGACAATGCACGTTAACGATGACAGATGCTTCTCCTTCACATGGTGCTCTAGGCATGGGTCCATTAGTACAAAACTCAAAGTGTGCAATGGTAGGGAAATTATTGGAAAGGGTGTTCTATTTGAATATATTACAGTGATTTTATAAAATAGCCTGAAATAATTTAATAAGAATTGACTTTGGACTTAAAGGTGTTGCAAGTAAGATTTGAGAGTTGGGAAGAGAGAGAGAGAGAGAGAGAGAGAGAGAGAGAGAGAGAGAGAGAGAGAGAGAGCAGGAAAGAGCCATATTTAAGACTAAACAACCCAAAAATCGTTCCATCCCTCCCTATGTTTCTCCTCCATTGAGGTATTTTGCATTTCATGCACCTGTGATTGACAGACAAGATGGAAGAGAGATGTCCTCAGAAATTCGCCGGGAGCAGTCAAAAATCGATATCGGCTCATACAGAGGCAGGCACAGTCAACTAGAAACCGATATTCTCACATTCTCACATTTCACTTACATTAATACCTTATTCAAAATGGACACCATTACCGTAGTTTACATGAACACCGTTAGTAAACGATTACTAGACCATTACTTAACTGTTAATTAACTGTTACGTAATGATTATTGCTACATTAACTATTGTTAATGAATGGTTTATTATATGCAATATAATTGTAAAGTGTTACCATTTATGAACGTTATCTCCCAAAGAAGCGCTATGTTTCTCTTCTCTAATTGTTTCCCAGATGCTGAACCTTTAGCATAACCTTGGTGTGTTTATTAGAAGAAAACCCCAGCTCTAAAAAGCCAACTCAATTTAGAATTGGCTTTAAATAAATGCAATTGAATTATAACTGGTTCGAGATTTGGGATTGATGATGTTATTACTTGGGCTAGCATAACAATTCAGTAAGGCACAACATAACAGACCTTATTGTATTGGTCCTCATATTATATTTAGTTATAATAAGTCTATATTCTCTATCTGCCTACTTGTGGGGATACACAAATAAATACACATCTGCTTCACTTTCATAAGCCGAGGGACTAAAGAACCCTCACTAGCAGGCTTCAAAAGCTTTAGCATTGATTTTGCCGCCTCTAGTTAATCTTGTATATTACTCAGACATAGCCTTGAATAGCAGAGTCTCTACTGAATAAAACACACCGTTCATATTTGAATGAGGATGAAAGAGGTTTGATTGTATTGTCAGTGTATTCATTTCTGCTAAGTGCAATTCATCACTGTTATGTGGGACAGTTGGACTTTCCTGTGATTGGTTGGGGTTAAGGGGGGAGGAGTCATGTGGTCTGGCCTAGGATGACATCATTCTGACTTGTTGAGTCATGTTGTGTCGTTTGGCAAATGTTTAGGCTGACCTCTGTGACCTTTTGCTGAATCCATCAGACAACTCATCTGATACGCCATGCATATTTTGTGCATGAAATGTGACAAACTTAGAGATAGCATGGATAAATGGGTTTACTTTTTTAATTATCAATGATATCAAATATATATATATATAATATATATTATGTATCTGTGTTGGGATTCATCTCTCGCAAATTGCTACTGTTTGTAATGTTCATGATCCCAAAGGAATGTAAACACTTTATTTCTTCTTGCATACCTTCAAGAATGTATGGATGGTACAACCCTATATATTATGACAGCATGCATACCATCAAAACCCACGGCAAACCTGTATCACAGACAACATTGCCTCTATTCTCTGATCATTCACAGCCTCACAAAGTGGCTTTGGGTGAAAACATCTGCTCAATGGGACTGGTGGTAAATATGAAAATACACAGTGTGTTCGTTTACTGAATAAACAACAATATCTTCTGCCTGTCTTCCCTTGCACTGTGCTCTGAACTGAGAACCAAAGTCAAGACAGTGAATTTATTGCTCAACTCATCAAACACCACAAGAGTTTAATTTGTGCGTCATGTAGATAACATCTTTTACAGCTCTTCCACTCACACTCTCGACTCGTTCCAAGTCGCAGAGGAGAAAATTAGTGTGATCAAAGAAAACCGCAGTCTTTGTAAGAATCTCCCTCCTCCTCTCTCACTGTCACCATTTTGTGGTTCATAAAAAAAAGAAAAAATGATGGAAGGCTGAAATTGAATGGCTTTGCGCAAAACCAAACTGTGGAGAAGAATGATTGTGTTTATCCGTCCCAAAACGACTGGAGATCACACGGTCCAAGAGCGAACCGTCTTCTCTTGACTCTGGCTTTCATTAGCGAAGCCTTGGAAACACAGAGCGTGTGTCTGTGGGGAACACTACATTCTGGGTCATTTCAGCAAGTGCCTTCGCCAAACAATGCGATAGCCTACTGGAACAGTCCATGGTCAGAGCGGGGCTGTTGCTTAACGATGACCACCCACCGCAATATCGATCGGACCGATGTTGTCTTCATAAAAACAGTAATGGTGCAGGGGAGGTTTAAAGATGAGGTGCAGAACTGATTTTTAAACAAAAATATGTAAAAGAGTAAACAAAGAGAATAAGACAGCGTGTACTGTTATCACTGATAGTCAGTCAGTATTACCAGCCAGGAAGCAATCATTTCACCAAGGAAATGAAAGAGTGGGCCAAAATAGGAGGCGTGCTACGATGACGCAAATGACCAGTCCATCTTTTGTATTGAAGTCATTCATGAACTTTAAAGTTATGTTTTCTGAATAAATATTAGGCCCAAAGTGAGTCCTGGGACTAGTTATAATGTCATTTTGCCATCGGCAGAAGAATGTTGTCTTTAAATTTCAATTTGGCTTCAAAAGAATCCGAGAAGCTCTTTAAAGACAATGGATCTGTAATTTGTGATTACTCCCAGTGTAAATATTTTGCAGAGTCTAGGCCAAAAAATGGATCAATCTGTTTATTTATTTCTCGTGTATTTATGTGTCTTCTGCAAATGTTTGACTCTAGCTTTGGCTGTCATATACAGTTAGCCTTTGAATTAAAGCCTCAGACTAAACATCGGTAACAGGAACACAAACGGTGTAATCCGGTCAGTAACTACATTAAAACCTGCCCCATTTCTGCTTTCACCACAGCCAACAATTTATTTCAAATATAACGGTCTCACCTTTTCTCCAAAGTCCAAATATAAGTCAGAGACCGAGAAAGCCAGGGTTGATTTTGAACAGAAGGGATGAGTGCAGTGAGAAAGTACTAGAGTGCAGGTTTAACGAAGTAATTAGCAGCAAAGTATTTATGTTCAGCAGAGGGTGCTAGACTGCAATCTGCTGTCCGGACCTGCTCCACTGAGAGGTCCACACTCCGGACCACTCACGGACCCAAACCAAGTCAACCAACTCAACCGTTCAAGCCCAAATCAGCCGTCTTTTAATTATTAGGGTGTCGAGGACGAAGTCCAAGACAACCTCTTGTTATTGCTGGTTTTATTATTATTATTAGTCTGCCGCCGAAATTCGACTTACACAGCCTAAACCGCTTGATAAATTCTTATAAAAACTTAATAGAGCTGTAGAGGAGGACTACAGAAGATCTGTGTGAAAAAACTGCACTGATTGGCCCAAAGGTGGCGCTATTGCAATCGTCCAAAATTGGCAAATCATATCTCCAGACTACTTTGACCTACAGTCATGAAACTTTGTCCATAGATGCATCTTCTCATGCTGAACAAATATGCCTCAAGAACCTATGACTTCCGCCATGATGGATTTTCCGCCATTTTGAATTTTGTGAAAAACATGAAAAAATGTAAAAGCCCTAGGTTTTTTGACATACACAGAAATCCTTGGGCACACATAATCTCTGGACCAATATCTTTAATATGAACTTTGTAAAAGTCTGTGCAGTAAAACATAAGGCCCCCAGGAGCCATTAACTTTGAAAGAAGGTGTGGCTTAACAACGCCAAACACAAAAATGCTTATATCGACATCAAGGTGGAGTCCTATGATCTTGACCCCAATACAAACATTGTTCATCATTAAATTCTAAACAACATTGTACCCATGTTTTTTCAATTGGGGCGTGGCATAAAAAAGGGCGTGGCTTGTGACTAAAATGACCACAGTTCCTAGAGGAAGTGTTGGATTTGAGCGGGATCAACTGTCACACAATCAGGATAATAAACCTCAAATGCTTAAATAAGATATAAGTTGATTGACAAAACAACATGGCCGCCAGACGAAAAAAACTGAAAAGAAATTTAAAATGCTTTTTCCCACATCAAGGAAGACTCCTATGATCTTAAGTGAAATTGATGAATTGTTGGCCATGAAATTCTGCACAAGATGAAGTTTTCAATTTTTCAATTTTCCTGAAAGAACATGGCCGCAAGAGGCTAACAACGGTCCAAATTGACGTAAATGCGTTTTTCGACATCAGTATGGATTCCTATGATCTTGTGTCCAATATAAAAGTTGTTGGGCATAACATTCTGAACAACATTACTTTTTGTGATTTTAATTTTGGTAAAACAACATGGCCGCCAGAAGCAAAAAACCGTCCAATTGGGCTTAAAATGCGTTTTCAAAAATCGATATGGACTCTAATCATCTTGACTATAATAAAAAAGTTGTTCAGCATGAAATTCCGAACAAGATAGGTATGTCACTTTTCCAATTATGCCCAAAAACATGGCTGCCAGAGGCTCAAACCGGTTAGAATGCCGTGATTCCAATCCCATTGAACCACTCTAACTATCATTATCTTCATACCGTATGACAATATATAATACTTTTGTCTCACTTCTCTAAACAGTGTTTGATCAAAGTAAACCTAAAGTGTGTGTGTGTCTGAAGCTGTCATTACATTAAAAACAACCCATTTACTATCATTAACTTCATACTGTATGACAATATATAATACTTCCTTGATTCAAACCTAAAACACTACTTGTGTGTGTGTGTGTGTGTGTGTGTGTCTGAAGCTGTCATTACATTAAAAACAACCCATTTACTATCATTATCTTCATACTGTATGACAATATATAATACTTCCTTGATTCAAACCTAAAACACTACTTGTGTGTGTGTGTGTGTGTCTGAAGCTGTCATTACATTAAAAACAACCCATTTACTATCATTACCTTCATACTGTATGACAATATATAATACTTTTCTCTCACTTTTCTTAACAGTGTTTGATCAAAGTAAACCTAAAGTGTGTGTGTGTGTGTCTGAAGCTATCATTTCTTTAAAAACAGTTTACAATAAAATCATGACTGCCATAGCTAGTGTGTGTGTGTGTGTGTGTGTGTGTGTGTGTGTGTGTGTGTGTGTCTGAAGCTGTCATTACATTAAAAACAATCCATTTACTATCATTATCTTCATACTGTATGACAATATATAATACTTTTGTCTCACTTTTCTAAACAGTGTTTGATCAAAGTAAACCTAAAGTCTGTGTGTGTGTCTGAAGCTATCATTTCTTTAAAAACAGTTTACAATAAAATCATAACTGGCATAGCTAGTGTGTGTGTGTGTGTGTGTGTGTGTGTGTGTGTGTGTGTGTGTGTGTGTGTGTGTGTGTGTGTCTGCAGCTGTCATTACATTAAAAACAACCCATTAACTATCATTATCTTCATACTGTATGACAATAAATAAAACTTTACTCTCACTTTTCTAAACAGTGTTTTATCAAAGTAAACCTAAAGTGTGTGTGTGTCTGAAGCAGTCATTACATTAAAAACAATCCATTACAGTGTTTGGTCAAAGTAAACCTAAAGTGTGTGTGTGTGTCTGAAGCTGTCATTACATTAAAAACAATCCATTTACTATCATTATCTTCATACTGTATGACAATATATAATACTTTTCTCTCACTTATCTAAACAGTGTTTGATCAAAGTAAAGCTTATTCCTTGATTTAAACCAAAAACAATACAGTACAATGTCAGCAGTAAGCACTGACCTAACTGTTTGCAATGTTGATGCAATGCACTTGCCACTTTTGTGTGTGTGTGTGTGTATGTCTAAATGCTATGCCGGTTATGATTCTATTTTAAAGCGTTAAAGAAGCGTAACTGCTGAACCCTGACTTTGATACACTTTCACAAAACATTGAAGGCCAATCACCGCAATTGAGCTGAGGCCATTCCAACCTCATCAACTGTATAAAATCTTTAAAAGTCTTACTGGTCTGCCTCGTCTGCATAAACCTCGACACCTGCTAAATGCTGCTTGCAGCTTTAATTTAAATTGTGTTTATTAAATTAAACGTTTACTTAAAAGTTTACTGGGTTACTGTACCCTACTGTTGACATGGCAAAGAAGAGGGAGACAAACAGTCCACGTTATACATGGTGCACGGCCCCATGCAAGACGTCCCAAGACACATGACACGTACACCGCCCCAAGTCCTCAAAAGGTCAATATAGAGGGAGAAGAAGTGAAGGCAATGCAGGGAGGTGGAAGAGGAGGTGTTGGAGGGGGCAGAGGAGGAGGTGGGGTAGAGAGGAGGAGAAGGAGGTGAAGGTGGGGGGGGGGAAAGGGGGAGAAGGAGGAGGAGGTGGGGTAGAGAGGAGGAGGAGGAGGAGGAGAGCAGTGGAGGAGAAGGTGGGGTAGAGAGGATACGAAGGAGGAGGAGGAGGTGGGGTAGAGAGGATACTGAAGGAGGAGGAGGAGGAGGTGGGGTAGAGAGGATACTGAAGGAGGAGGAGGTGGGGTAGAGAGGAGAGAGGCGGTGGAGGAGGAGGAAGTGGAGGGCTATGTGAACCAGCCCAAACAAAGACTCCCTGTTCGCAGGGCCAGACCACCCCCCACGCCTCTAGGCAAGATAAATAAATAAATACAAATGGGCCCGAGAGTCCGGCCCGCCCCCTGAAAGGAGTCGGGAGAGTGTGAGTGACAGACAATTGAAAAGACAAATTGTTACATTGTCTTTGGGTGAGGGGGGCGGCGCCTGAATGCGCAAGGTAATTACCAAGAGACGTGAACAGTGAGGTCAAAGGTCACGCGATGTCCCTGACCCCCAGGTCTGGGGGGGTTTATTTTGAGGAGAGGATGGGAGATGGAGGCTAAGGGGGTGGGTGTGGGCATCGTGAGGGAAAGAAAGAAGTTTTGAATCAGGCCTCAACGTCCTCTTTCTCTCTTTCTTTATTCACTGCTCTCTCTCTCTCTCTCCCTAACCCCTCTCTCTCTCCCCCTCTCTCTCTCCCTCCCTCCCTCTCTCCCTCGTCACCCAGTGACGTCCTTGCCCTCTTCCTCCCTCCTTCTCCGTTTTTGTTGTTGTTGAATACCCCCCCCCCCCCCCCAGAAGACACCCCAGCTGGGGGAGAAGTGCTGACGAGGCGTTGTCTGGCGGAGCAGCCGCTCAGCCATGCTTTTATTTAATTGCTTTTCCACTCCTCTGCGCCGCCGCTCCCGGGCCCCCGGGACCCCTGGACCCCCAGGTTCTGACGGACAGTTCTGGAAGGCTTTTATTTTGACAGTCAGCCAAGGAGACAGCGCTGACCCGCCCGCGCTCCGACGGCTCTCCCATGGCGCTGAGCCGGACTGGGAACCGGCGCTGGGGGAGAACTCCCCACGCCGCCATCGGGCTTTTTCTTCCCCTTTCTCCTCGAGGGGACTCCCGTGGTCGGGGCTTGGGGGCCCCTAGCCGCGGGAAGCTAAAGGGCCGGCTAGCGGGGATTTTGCCCCCGAGCTATCGTTAGCACTGTGAGTAAAGCGCTGTGGAGAAGTGCATGGGAAGCGTTTAAGGAGGCCTTCCTTCACATTGCATAACAGTGGAAGTGAAATGGTTTTGTCCCTGCCAGTCGATCGGATGCAAGCGGGGGGATTTCCCTAATTGACATGCTTAAGAAATGCAAACAAATGCTAATGCAGCTGGATCGGCGATCATCAGCAATGACCCCCAATGAGCCCTGTTAGCATAGAGAAGGTTTTACTGCAGAAGCAAAGGAATGGTTTCTACCCTATACTGACGCCTCCTATTGGCTCCTGCTAACTGCATACAAACCCGATCGTAAATCTGAATCATAAACATATCAATGACTAGGATGATCATTTACTGCCTGTGTGTGTGTGTGTGTGTGTGTGTGTTGTGCGTGTGTGTTGTGCGTGTGTGTGTGTGTGTGTGTGTGTGTGTGTGTGTGTGTGCGTGTTGTGTGTGTGTGTGTTGTGTGTTCTGTGTGTGTGTGTGTGTGTGTGTGCGTGTTGTGTGTGTGTGTGTTGTGTGTGTGTGTTGTGTGTGTGTGCGTGTTGTGGGTGGTGTGTGTGCGTGTTGTGTGTGTGCGTGTTTGTGTGTGTGCGTGTGTTGTGTGTGTGTGTGCGTGTTGTGTGTGTGTGTGTGTGTGTGTGTGTTGTGTGTGTGTGTGTGTGTTGTGTGTTGTGTGTGTGTGTGCGTGTGCGTGTCTTCACGCAGCAGAATGGTGTGGGGTTGATATCTCCCTGAACGTGCCGATGGTTAAACTCCTGTCCTAAGGGCCTCTCTGTACCTAAAGCAGAATTGACCTCGGCGTGTTTGCGTGTGGCTGTCACAGGGCTGTGGAACACAGCGATGGTTACCATGGTAACCGGCGCTGGTTACCAGGTACAACGCAGCCACTGTGACGTGTGGCCGGTTGGTTTACTGCCGCGTGTCGCGGTGGAGGTATTCATGACCCCATCGCAGGCAGCGCCGCATTGGGGGGGGGGGGGGGGGGGGGGGGGGGGGGGCGTGCGTTTGGGCCCTGAGACGAGCCCAGTTCAACTCACCAGCACCGGGCTCTCTGGCCAGAACCGCCATGATCCAGATCCTTTAATATCCGCTTCACTGAGCTATCCTTCTCTCGGACAAATGATCTCCTCACTGCCAGCACGTTGGAGGAGCAGGAGGAGGAGGAGAAGAAGAAGGTAGACCCAGGAGGAGAAGCAGTAGGAGGAGCACGTTTGGGGAGCAGGAGGAGAAGCAGTAGGAGGAACATGTTGAGGGAACAGGAGGAGGAGGAAGGGGAGCAGGAGGAGAAGCAGTAGGAGGAGCACGTAATGGAGTAATCCAGAGTTTTATAATGTTTTGTTTGGGGGTTGGGGGATTTCGCATTTGAAAGAACCTTGGGCCATTCACACTGACTATAGACCACAGCATGAGAGTAAGAGTGGAACCACACAAGATCTGTGGGGAGAATGAGAGAGAGAGAGAGAGAGAGAGAGAGAGAGAGAGAGAGAGAGAGAGAGAGAGAGAGAGAGAGAGAGAGAGAGAGAGAGAGCGAGAGTAGAAGAGAGAGAGAGAGAGAGTGGGAGTGGGAGAGAGAGCAATAGGGGAGAGAGCGAGAGTAGGAGAGAGAGTGGGAGAGAGAGAGTAGGGTAGAGAGAGAGGTAGAGAGAGTAGGGTAGAGAGATAGGGAGTATGGGAGAGAGAGACAGAGAGAGTAGGGGAAAGAGGGAGAGAGAAAGAGGAAGGGTTATAAAAAAGGCGAGAGGAGAGAAAGTGAGAGATGGGGTAGACGGGAGAAAGGGGCGAGAGACATAAAGTGTGAGAGAGAGAGAGCAGCTGGTTTGTTTACCAGTGTCGCGATGGTAAAGCACTATAAGCGTAGCCAGATGATACTCTGAACATCGTTGGCTCTTAGCTGAAGGATGGGGGGGGGGAGGAGCGGTCAGACTGGAGCGGTGGTTGTGGCGATAAGGCTGACTTGGGGGGCCGAACCTCCATTAATTGTGATGTTTATGCATGTTAACGTCAGCCAGCACACTGTGAGGCCCTGCTTTGTGTCAAACAGGCAGAGAGGATCGCCTGAGAGCCTACGTGAGTGCACGTGTGTGTAAGTGCACATGTGTGTGTGTGTATGTGTGTGTGTGTGTGTGTAAGTGCACGTGTGTGTGTGTATGTGTGTGTGTGTGTGTGTGTAAGTGCACGTGTGTGTGTGTGTTTATGCGTTCGTTGCCGTGATTGTGATGGTCTGTCTGTGTGTGTGTGTGTCTGTGTGTGTCTGTGCGTGTGTTTGTGTGTGAGTGTGTCTGTGTGTGGATGTGTGGGTGTGTGTGTGTGTGTGTCTGTGCGTGTGTGTGTGTGTGTCTGTGCGTGTGTGTGTGTGTGTGTGCGTGTGTGTGTGTGTGTGTGTGTGCGCGTGTGTCTCTGTGTTTTTATTTTATTTATTTATTTATTTTTGTCTCAACAGTTTTTATCCGAAATAGAATAACGATGTTAAAAGATGAACAGAAATCTGCACGGAAGGCTTTTCTCAGAGAGGAAGGTTGAGTGTCGACCGGATTCGACAAGAGGGAAGCGAGCAAGGGCGTCACTCTGACTGGCTGGAGTCTTCAGAACAACGTAAGGCCCCGGTCACATTTTGAAATGACTGCCCGGCCAAGGTCAGACTGGTCCTCGTTATGAAACGCAAGCTGGAGCATCTGGATGGTGTCACGAGGCTAGGAGGTCAGCAGGACGGGTGACCATCTCCATAATGATGGGCAGACACTCAATACCTGGAGCTCTGGAGGTTCCAGACGTTTGTGATCCCCCTCAATGTCAATGTCCACCCCAGTGGTAAGTCATGGGGTGTAGCTCGGGGGGGGGGGTCCCGGGTTCGATCCCCGGCCTCTCCGAGAAGTGACCTACAGAGCGGTACAGCTGGTCTGGAGCGGATCTTTTATTCCAGTAACCCCATCTTCCTGAAGCTACCCCATCTTCCTGAACTCTGTCCAGTTGTTGTTGTTGTTGTTTTAGAAACTTGGTCATGCAAGTGACTTTGTGGACACTGTGTTCTTTGGTCGACCGTGATCCCGTCTTCCACCAGTATCTCCTCGGCCCTGATGTTGGTGGCTATTGGAAAGCGCACACATGGAAGCGTTTCATCATGACAGAAAGCAACAACCAGAGCGAAACGGAGGTCCTGCCACTGAACCCACGTCCACGTCCACGTCTTTGCTTTGCGTTTGAACAGGGAATGTGTTACGGGGTGTGTAATAAGCAGTCGGCGTGGCTAATTGTGTGTGTGTGTGTGTGTGACCAGATGGGATGCAACGACTTCCAGACCTCCAGCTTTGTCCCTCAGTCCCAACAAGAGCCCACTGCGTTCCCGGCGGTGACTCTGCCCATTTCCGCCAGGACTCAGCGTGTTCGGGGAGGAGGTGAGGAGGATTGGTGATGAAGGTCGTGTCGGTCTGCAACTGTGATGTCCCCGCACTCACGCTTGTAGTACTTTCCCGGGCCAGCTCATCCGCACTACAGACCTGGGTGCTGAAGGGAGCAGGTCACCTTCAGCATCATGGCGGATCAGGAGTTGTTGCTGTCACATCAATGGGCGTGTTTAACACCGTATTCACTTCAACTCATTCCCTTTCACAGTGCGTTCCTATGAATTTACTATGGTCAGCAGGCAGATTCATTTGCCACTCTTCACAGGGGTTATGATGTCACAACTGGCACTTCGGATACAACCAATCATCTTCAATCTTGGATCCAAACCAGCCAATCGACAGCCAGCAGAGCTTGTAAGTGTATGAATAGATATAATTATATTATATTATATCAATAGATATAAATAGACATAATATAGAAATGTCTCAAAATGGCCTCTTTGATTCTAGGTGGAGAATGGGCCTGGGAAAGTGTGGCGTTTGGATCATGGCCTTTTCTTTTCTTGTTCACAAACAACTGGTAATCATATCAAATTCTCCACAACGAATAAATAAACCCCCTTCTTTAATTAGCTATATCGATCACAGTCATTCTTACTGCTGCAGGATTACGAACAAAGACACTTGATGATTGAGCAGGGTGAACAATGAGACACGGTGACCACAAGTGTGGACAAAGCCACTTGATAAAAGCGAAGTGGAAGTGGTTGGAGCCGTGTGGTCTTGCAGAAATAGCGATGTTCACAGATACGTAATGCAGGACACATGTGCAACAGCAGGTTTTTCCCTCTCTGTGTGCTTGCTTTGGCCAGACTCTGAGGTAGAGAGAGAGAGAGAGAGAGAGAGAGAGAGAGAGAGAGAGAGAGAGAGAGAGAGAGAGAGAGAGAGAGAGAGAGAGAGAGAGAGAGAGAGCTGTTGTTGTGTTGTTGTTTCAATTCTTGCTGAAGCAAATCTCTGGGCTGGGACTCAGGGCTGGGACTCTGGGTTGTCCTCCGGGCTGAGACTCAGGGCTGGGACTCTGGGCTGGGACTCAGGGCTGGGACTCTGGGCTGGGACTCTGGGCTGGGACTCTGGGCTGGGACTCTGGGCTGGGACTCAGAGCTGTCCTCTGGGCTGGGACTCTGGGCTGGGACTCTGGGCTGGGACTCTGGGCTGGGACTCAGAGCTGTCCTCTGGGCTGGGACTCAGGGCTGTCCTCTACGCTGTCCTCTGGGCTGGGACTCTGGTCTGGGACTCAGAGCTGTCCTCTAGGCTGGGACTCAGGGCTGTCCTCTACGCTGTCCTCTGGGCTGGGACTCTGGTCTGGGACTCTGGGCTGGGACTCTGGGCCTTGCCGCCTGGCCGGTGGACAGAGGGATGGATATCTGGATAATGTAATTTCTGCTTTTTTCCCAACGTAGCAGTGGTGCGTGAGGCGGGTTGAACTAGCCTCCAAACGGTCACACTCATCTTTCATGAATCTGGGTGTTGCCACATAAAGCTGCAACATTCCTCTCTGGCTTTTACAGCCATAGCTGCTTGCAAAGTAGAAGCGAGAGGGGCTACTCGATGAGAGAACCTCCGAGATGGTCAATTACAAGACCCTCACTCTCGCTGTCGCTCACTCTCTCTCTCTCACTGTCGCCCTCGCCCTCGCTCGCTCTCTCTATCGCTCTATTTCTCTCTCTCTATCTCTCTCTCACTCTCACTCTCTCTCTCTCGTTCTCTCTCTCACTCTACTCTCTCACTCTCTCTCTCTCGTTCTCTCTCTCTCTCTCTCTCTCTCTCTCTCTCTCTCTCTCTCTCTCTCTCTTCTCTCTCTCTCTCTCTCTCTCTCTCTCTCTCTCTCTCTCTCTCTCTCTCTCTCTCTCTCTCTCTCTCTCTCTCTCTCTCTCTCTCTCTCTCTCTCTCTCTCTCTCTCTCTCTCTCTCTCTCTCTCTCTCTCTGTTGTGGTTGCTGCTATGCCGTTTTGTTCAGACGTCACCCAGGAGTCCAGACGGGAGAAGGGAGCTGACGCCGGGCTGCTTAAAGAGTATGTCCGGAGCTAAGGGTTCACCCCGTGGCGTTTCGTCTCCTCCTTGGTGTGTGTCAGACACCGAGTGGGCTGTGGAGCGGAGGGGACCTCACAGCAGTACTTCGTTGGCCCGATAACACCCACCGACACCCCCGCCCTCCACCCACCGACACCCCCGCTCTCCACCCACCGACACCCCCGCCCTCCACCCACCGACACCCGGCTGCCCCATTATGCCGTAATCCCGCAGCCTTTAACGCTGGGTCTGAGTTATTCAAACGGTATTTGGGCTCTGAAACGTTGGCGCACAGACACATCATTAACTTTGGACTAAGGCTACACAACATTAGCCTTAACATAACATTAGCCCCCCCCCCCACACATTGTTTTAGATTAGCTTTATGCCATCGTTCTCTGGGAGAAGAAGCTAAGTTGGTCGGGATATGACAGCGTCGTCACGATATCAAATAGTCAAACAGTCACGATAAGAGTGTCATGATACAACAGGGATAATATCACAGCAGGGCCATCTCATTTGGTCATGACATGACATGTCCAGGGCTTCACCTCTGAGTTGTTTTAGGAGACTAAAGTAGTCCTAGTGAAAAGCCGCGAAGGAGCAAACGACCGTGTTTGTGTCTCCCTGGTGCATTTTAATAAAGCAGCGCCTCCTGACGATACCAATCAACACCGCAGCGTTGATCAACACTTGATCCTGATTGGTCGCTAACGATCAAAGGGTGTGTTCAATAACCCTGCCTTCAGACCGTTCTGAATCAATGCGCTACAAACCCAACAATAAGGACAATGCTCAAAGCACGGTGGAAGAATGCCACAGTTGGCAACTGTGGTCGACTGGGGCACAAGCAGAACGAACCACTCCTGGCCGTCCGGGTGCTGGTCAGAAGGAAGACGTGGGCGCGGTGATGTGGGGGCAGAGGCGGAAAAATGAGTTCTCTTCCTTACTTATTCACCACGCAATCTTTTTACAATCTGCGCTCACCTCAAATCAAAGCCAGCCGGAGAAATCAGAGAGGTTAACGTAATCCAGCCCGCGGGGGGAAAAAATCGAACAGAGAGCCATTTTAAATATACTTGTTTTTTTTTTAACGCGTCTTTCAGGAGGACCTTCAGAATCCCCTCTTTTAAATGTGCAATAAATGTTAAGTAAATAGACCAAGTCGTGGTCGAAGGCAGGCAACAGTAGAGGGTACATACGGGTAAATCCAGGTACATACATGTACATAGAGGTATATACAGGGACATACATGTACATAGAGGTATATACAGGGACATACATGTACATAGAGGTATATACAGGGACATACATGTACATAGAGGTATATACAGGGACATACATGTACATAGAGGTATATACAGGGACATACATGTACATAGAGGTATATACAGGGACATACATGTACATAGAGGTATATACAGGGACATACATGTACATAGAGGTATATACAGGGACATACATGTACATAGAGGTATATACAGGGACATACATGTACATAGAGGTATATACAGGGACATACATGTACATAGAGGTATATACAGGGACATACATGTACATAGAGGTATATACAGGGACATACATGTACATAGAGGTATATACAGGGACATACATGTACATAGAGGTATATACAGGGACATACATGTACATAGAGGTATATACAGGGACATACATGTACATAGAGGTATATACAGGGACATACCGATACAGGTGTGTCCAGGAATACAGAGATACTGCCACTGATACAAGGAGTGTAAACACTACTGAACAAACATGCACACACACACACACACACACACACACACACACACACACACACACACACACACACTCACAGAAATCTGGAGTGGAGCTAGAAGGAGAGGATGAGGAGCTAGAAGGAGAGTTTACACACACCCACACACACACACACACACTCACACTCACACTCATACACACACACATACACACACACACACACACACACACACACACACACACACACACTCAGACACACACAAATGCACACTTATTCACTCTCCCACACTTTTCTCCATAGCAAAACCACACCATAATTTATCTTCATTTTAAACCCTTGTAGACACAATTAAAACAATGAATTCTTCATTAACTTCTCACATTTCCCTTTTCTCTATGTTCTGCCACGGAACGCCACCAGACGTTTGAAAACACTTCAGTGGGTTCTCCTCCGTCTGCCGGGGGGGCCTCTCTACCCTGCAGTCTGTGACACGGGGGGGGGGGGCACCAAGACCTGGACCAGCGCGCGGAGCCCTCGCCGGACCCCCTCGGAGAAGTGCCGCTCTGATTTAAGGGGAGCTGAGTTTATTTGTCGTCGTCGTCACCCCCCCCCCCCCACCCCCCACCCCTTCAGCGTGTTGAGTGTGAGCTGACATAAAGCAGCCACACGGCCTGTTTAGGCAGGCCTGTGTTGGAAGTGCAGCTCAACTGCTCGCTGCACGCGGGCCTTGTCGGAGTGGGACTGGACAGAGCCGCGTTCGCCGGCCGTGCTTAAGCAACGCTGGCCGTCGACGGACGCCTCGTGGCGCGTGTGTCAGCGCGACCGCGGGGCAGAATGCCCTTTCATGGCAGCGCGTGCTTACGGGGGGGGGGGGGGGGGGGAGAAGACCTGGACAAACGCGCGGAGCAAACTCTGGCCTTTGGGCTGGAAAACTCTGCTTTCCACTGAGGTTCCGAGCAGAGTTTATGGTTGAACGCGTGTCGTCAGGACAGGACCCCCCCGCCCCTCCCCCCCCCCCCCCCCCTGCACGGTGCCTTCAGCCGCAGCATTCAGGGAGGGTGAGCAGAAGTGCAGCTCAAACCAGCTGTTGCGGAGAAGTGCCGTCTTCACTGCGGCACGTCGGCCTGTCAGACGGACGCCTTCGCCGTGCTTAGGGGCGGGGGGGACTGGGGCGGCGTGCGTCAGCCTTCAGTGGCGCGTGCGTGCTTACGGGGGGGGGGATGGGGAGATATCACGGATTCAAACACGGTTGAAAATCGCCTTGGGCGGAAAACTCTGGCTTCCACTGATGCGAAGTCTTGTACGCGGGTGTTGGAAACAGGAAAGGACAGGGCGGTGCGCCTGTGCAGGCAGCAGACAGGGAAGGAATCCATATAAACCAAACTAGCGGAGCTGACTCTGCTGGCGGAGACTCGCCAAGGGAACTAGAGACGGATAATGGAGCTGTTACTGCTTACTGTCTCTTCTGGGGCTTGAGGGGGGGGGGCTTGGTGGTCAGGGGCAGGGGAGGAGAGATCTGGCAGGGGGAGATCTGGGATCTGGAGATACAGATATGGGGGGAGAGATAAGGAGGAAACTGTTTGTTTGCTTAAGTAACAGTAATACACCGTTGGTTACCCGTGGATGTAATAGAAGAAGGAGTTCACCCCACAAGGCAGACTGTAAAGTACCCCCCCCCCCCCCCTTCACCCTGGAGCCTCCTCAAGGAATCCCAAATGTTTGTTTGAAATGTGAACTAGAGGAGCCATAAAGGAACGCTTTATGAGTGTACAAGACAACTTTGGCACATCACCGCGTAAAGGTTTTGCGTTGTGCGAAGGTTTCAATACACAAAAGAAAATACAACTTATTCACCTCACGCATACACTAGATAAATAAACTGTCCGAAAAAAAATCAGAAGTCGTTTTTTTATCCTAATCAATTTGATTATGTAGATGACATGCTTTTAAACCTGGTGTCAAAGTAAGTGTTTATCTTTTCATTAAAAGCAGCGTCACCGTGTTTGCTGTCGGTCTTTAAGGGAGGTGTGAGAAAAAAGTCTGCGTGCCTCTAATAAACATAGTTGGCCAGTGAATGAAGTCGAGTTTACAACGTTTAGAGCTGTGACTGCATCTCTTTGATAATAAAAAAAAATGAGGCCCCTTGGGTAAGGTGTTTAAAAGTAGGCTATTTGTGTAGCCTTTACAACGCTTGGAATTAAAGAAAAAATATCGAATTAGGCTTTTTTTTTGTCATTATTACTGACCCATTACCAAAACAATGGAATGCAAATGAATGCTAATTCAAATAGAGGTAATTAACACCTTCGGGATCATCAACTCACCACAGTAACGTGGAAGAAGATTGACGTTTTACTTGAGCAAATACAGGC
>JACYXH010000100.1:0-25000 GCA_026745465.1 Lota lota | reverse complement strand
TCTCTCTCTCTCTCTCTCTCTCTCTCTCTCTCTCTCTCTCTCTCTCTCTCTCTCTCTCTCGCTCACTAAAGATGTCAGATAGCATCTCCACACGAGCCGACAGATGTGTTTTGAAGAGAGAGTTATGGCTGACTTACAGCATTCACTTATTTGAAAGTGGTTGTGTGTGTGTGTGTGTGTGTGTGTGTGTGTGTGTGTGTGTGTATGTGTATGCGTGTGTCTTCAAGTCATAATGTTTTGTCCCCCATTTTGCTTTGCTCCTGGTTCCACTTTTTCCTCTGGCAGAGAAAATATTTAATGAAAGAAAAACATATCTTGCCGACGGGTTTTGTCTGAAACATCTGCTCGGGTTTCTTGGTCGCTCACAGAGGAATACGTTTGTAGTGCGTTAGGATCGATCGCACCCGTGTGGATAACAGGAAACTCTTTTCTCTGTTTCCCTTCTTTTGTTGTCTGCAGGTTTCTCTCAGGTCTGTCCTCCGTGTGACAATGAAATGAAGACAGACGCCATTCTGGAGCACATGTGTGCCAGCGAATTTGGTAAGCCCCCCCCCCCCCCCCCCCCTTACGCAAACACACACACACACATACACACACTTTTATTTTCTTCCGATCGGTTAGGCTGTCCGTCTTCTCAGGTTCTGCTTGTATAAGTCAGTCAAAGTCAGTCAAAAATCGTTGTAATAACAGCAGACGGCTGGGTTTCACTCCTGTAGCCACGGTCAGTCTGCTTGGGTAGACTAATCACCTGTAACTAATGGATGGGGGTCATTGAGGGAAGCACTACAAGGCATTTTGCATAGAAAAAGGGTCTTAATATGCTCGTCCTCCTTTCATGGACAGCAGGCAAACAAGGCTGGCGTCTTTCTTTTTAAGCTTTTATGATTTTTTTACGATTGATATTACTCTTTAATAATGGACGAAAATCGTAATGACTCAAAATATACATTGCTAAGCTAAATAAACAGGCCTTCTTCATCCGCTAAATATGTATTGTTGATTAACCAGGGATTGTAAAGTGAAGTAGATCCCTGTTTCATTGAGCCGTATTTAAATATTCTTCCCCGGTTGGTAGTGACTCAACCCGTGAGCTGTATTTATGCAGTGCATTTGGAAGTACTGCTACAAAGTGCTTCACACGTCAACATGAAAGGCGGCGAGAGCAAGGAGACACAGTAGGGATAGCAGCGTGATGCTAACGGCTAACTGCTAACAGCATGACGCTAACGGTGGACAGCTGCATGTGAAAAGTACAGGGAATTAAATTAAAGAACGAGACAAAACAAAGAAACTGTGAATCAAAAGCAGTCGAAAGGTTTTTTGTTAAAAGATATCGAATGAGTTTGTGTTTTGGAAAATGTAAGTACGCAATTAATGGGCACCATGGGCAAAATCTCAATGAAACTCAAAAGTGCGTGGAACTCGATGGGGAAGACATGAGGGGTTGGGGGGGGGGGAAAGAAAAGGGGGAAAAAAAACCCCACCAAGTTGAAGAATGTTTCCTTAAGACGAACGACCATAGGGTGCTAGTCAGAGACCCTTCGCGCAGGGCTAGGGGTGAGTGGGTTTACAGCCAGCAGCGACTGCAGGGGTACGTGCTGCACTGCGAGGCCCATGTCTGGGCCACGAATAAGGTTCATGTTTTCGCTGGCTCGCTGGGGTCCGACCCCTGGCATGCGAGCAGCTCTCTGCGAGCGCCGCGCCAACGTTGTCGTATTGGAAACAGATAGCCTTCAAAAGATTCTGTTGTTTAATAAATGGCCCTGTTGTTTAACGCTGTAAAGTAGTATTTGTGTTTTAGCCTTCATCTCGGGTTAGCGGAGAGCAGAGTGGCACATCTTGGGCTGGTTTCGTCTCTGATTAAAACAGATGTTGTTTTGATAACTTGTCATACGTTTCTGAACTGCCTGCGATGTGAGAATACACAGACAGATGGGAGTATATGGGCATCAAACACAAGAAGGCAGGGAGGGGGATATTTAACAGGCCTTCAACCGAGAAGGAAAATATGTTCCATGGGAGGAGGCAAACATTTACGAACAATTTTATTGACAAGATTTTATTGACACAATTTTTATTGACGAATGAATTGTTTTTATTACATCTCCAATGTTTGAGTCAACAAATCTGCTAGGTAAAAAAAAATTGAAATCCCCGAATAATTTGACGTCTATGAATATATTTCACAAATAAAGGAGTAAGTACAAGGATTAATATCAGCGTTGACATGAAATGATTCAATTTGAGGACAGGTTCTTCCCTTTTTCCCCCAAAAGGAAAAGAGTCGTGCCATGACTGGGTTTCGGTCACTCTCGTTTTTCGTTTTTATTGGCCGCCATAATCGACCAGAAGATAAATACAAATACAAAAAGGCTGCCTTCAGCAATAACTACTGCTCCATTAGCTCCACTGCACATTACAAAAGAAAATCACACTAAAGAGGAACGGGGCCAGGGATCTGGCACCCAATATGACAAAACAAATGATGAAAAACACAAGGACGTGTGTACGACAATGCCGGCTCTGGCAATGACTGCAACTGAACTGGAAGCATGCGATGGTGTCTCGTCCCGCAACTCAGCCAGAGTCGATTCCCAATCTTTTTGTAATTACATGTCTATTTATCAAAATACTTATCAATTCCTGCTTTTAATTAAGAATTTGGCCTCCCTACGTGAAGGCGCGTCTTGATGCAATCAGATAATTCGGAGGGAAAACACAGATGCTAACACTGCTTGCTTCACGCTTGGCTATGAAACGGAGACCACCTTTTTGTTTTTTGGAAGGCTTCTCTACAAAAATACAGGTTGTGCAAACACAGCTTGACAACGTGCGCGATTCGTCCTCTTCAGCTCAGTGGAGCAGAGGTCGGCTTAATCAATGACAACCGGAGCGTTTCTCCCGCGATCTCGCACCAGAGAAACGAGAGGGAGCGAGAACGTGCATCTGAGAGGCCGCGCTTGTAACTGCTCTCCCTGGATGACTTAGCCGAGGGGACGATTTATGGCTGCTTCCACTCCCAACCGTGGTTTACCCACATTTTACAGCACCTAATCTTCACAAAAACTAACCAGAGCCCTTCAATTACCCTTCCCCTCCTCCACCTCCCCCCACCCCCATAGCCCCATTACCAGCCCCCCCCACCCCCACCCCTGCAGGGAGCTAACTTTGTTGTCTTTGTCGCCGTGTAGATGTGGTGAACGGTAGCAGAGGCCCCTCACTTAGGAGTCTAGCTTCACCGCCCCGGCCTTATCGCAAATCGGACGCGTTCCATTACTGTTAATTGACCCCCCCCTACCACCCCCCCCCCCCCCCCCCCCCCCCCCATCCCCCCCCCCCCCCACTACCCCCGATGCCCCCGCTCCCCACCCCCAACGGCCCCCTAGGCCCAGAACCCTCCCACCCCACCCCCCCCCCCCCCCCCCCCCCCCCCCCCCCCCCCCCCCCCCCCCCCTCCCCCCCCCCCCCCCCACCCCCCCCACCCTCACCCCCCCCCCCCCCCCCCCACCCCTCCCACTACCCCCGATTCTTGCCCCCGTCTCCACGCCAACGGCCCCCTTTCCTCCTCTCCCCCCCCCCCTACTGGGTTTACAGCACCCTGGTGATGCAACTGGGTCATTAGTCAGGGGGCACAACGAGGAGACGGTTTGATTGGGACGGAACACGTCCTGTTGTTCCTAAAAAAAATTGGACCATAACAAAAAAGAAAACCACAAAATAACTTTCCATTTACAAGCAAGCCTGTTTTGTGTTCTTTTATGGTCCATTATTTATTTGAGTTTGTGCTCAATCCAAACTGAATGCGTCTGTTGCCCTAGACTGGGTGGACGTTGCCTCGCTGGCCACTGGATTTGAATTAGCGTGGCCGTTGTCCCCGGCAGAAAGCATGTAAATACCGGCGCGTTCGTGACTTGGGGTTATTTATCCCGAACGTACACACGTTGACTAGGACCTCGCATGCCGTCGGAGGACGCGGTGAAAGACACAAGTCCAGTGTCAACACTGCAGACCGCCAGCTCAAGTGATCCCCCTGTTAGCTTTCTCTGAAATGAAAACAGTTATTCAGAAACAAACTTTAATCACACACAGATCACAGGTCTGGGTGGATTGGTTTTCCGAACACGATATCCCCACAAAGTAAATGGCGGTTACTTCTCAAGTAAAAGAATATTCACAGCAGCCTGTCCTTTGCGTGTCTTGGGGTTCACTGTATGGGATTATCACACACAGGCACCACGAGGTGCAAAGAGAGTTCACCATGGCGTCGGGATTATCCGGCACGAAGGACGTTACTTGGAGGTTAAGTGGAAGTTACTTTCGATTCGTATTAATGCTGCCATTTTTTTATCTGGGCTAATTTCATCAAACGGTAAGCCTCTTCAGCGGAGGCTTGTGGACTGGAAAAGAAGGATAGCGGCGCTAATTCTTAGCATGTGCACCGTTAATACCTGGAAAAATGGGGCACTGTTCTTCTCCAACGTTTTAATTGGTGCCGAGAAGATGTGTAGACGGTGGAACATGTGGATGGCGGCCATTTGGCTCAAGCGTCCGTTTAACAAGCAAACGCAAGCGGGCGTGGAGCTGACCCACTGGACCTTACACTTACCATCCCCACCACACTCTCATTTGTGTTCTTTTAAAACTCCTGGCCGACCAATTGATTTGTGAAAGGAATTTGAACTGGGTTCCCACTGTCGGTTTAAAACGGCGTGTAAACAAGTGTGTTCATCGATGGCTTTTCAAGCAAATGTCAGTCGGCCGGCTCGATCTTTCACAGTTCACGGTGGGTCTGAACATTTGATCCCTTCGATGTATTCTTGGCACGCAATTGTTTTCCCCCTTCTTCTTTTCGTGTAAACCATGTCACAAGATTGCGTGTAATACACACAGGTTGGTCGGTTGGTCGGTTGGTCAGTTGGCTGGCGGTGATGGAAAGTAAGCAGGCAGGCTCAGTACGTGGACAGCCTTTGGATTTGGACCACCAGGGTCTGAGTCCGACACTCGGTTTCAAAAGAGGAACTTGCGTCGAACAAGGGGATAGAAGAGGTTAAATAGAGTTTAGTGAAAGATCATGCCTATTAGGGTTAAATCAGGGGCTTAGCCGGGGATTTGGGAAGGGGTTAATGCTGGAGAACAAAGGTGTGGTCCGAGCGAACACAACTCCACTATCCGATGCCTTCTGAGGTCCACCTCACTCGGGTCTCTACCATCAGAAATGAAAGGTGTATATTTGTGTGCAACAGGTAGAGGTATTGGTGTCTCAGATATATAATGCAGATATCATTTAAGAATCGATGACAAGAGCACATTGGGATGTTCATCTCATACTCTGATGGATGGAGAAGAATCAGTCTCAACGCATACCAGGAATAAATCTTGAAAGTTGAATAAGCAGGTCTTTCAATTAAAGCTTTTTTTTTTTGCAGGATGTGATTTCGCTTCGCCAATGCTTCTCAGAGGAGTTGTGTCACAGGCCCAGGCAACAGTAAATATTTCTGAAAACGATCTGCTCATTTGTCTTCCCTGTGCTCCCTGTGGAGAATCTCTTGCAAGTTTGGCTGATTCCAGTTGCCTTTAGCGAGGCAGTAACGCCTGATCGGTTCCCTGAATGGGCTGGAAGGCGAACAGAGCGAAGCCGAGTGGGCTTGGATGAATAACACAATGAGGTTTTCATTTTTTTTTTTACAGAACCAGCATCTCCATTGGATCAAGGAAGGCAAAGAAAACTTTGCTGTGGGCAATTACGTTAAATATTTAATCCCAAAAAAAAAAGCTTTCTTTCATGGATTCCTGCCTTATATGAGCCAAACCATGAATCTGACAGTTTTTATCACCTGCTCTTGGCTGCCTTCATTCCTTTTCAAATTAAATTAAATTACTTTAACTTTCTCTTCCATGAAGAGATGACTCATTTATTTGCCAACGTTGGCCTTGGGCAATTGCAGCTATTCTCTCATTTCACTAGCATGCTACACTGAACAAAATTATGCAAGAACACTCTCCTTTTGTGTCTACGTTTTCCAATAGAACATTGAGATAAGATGAGATAAGATGGTTCTTTATAAATCCCGGAAAAGATGTTCTGATGTCACTGCAGAAAGTACAGGAACACATGTAGATAAAATACACAATATGTATAGATTATGTGAACATGTTTCCATAACCTCTCCCCCATGTCCCCCCCCCCCCCCCTCCTTACCCCCCACCCCTGTGTTTTCAGCCTTCAAGACCAAGATCAAGGAGGTGACGCAGGAGAACGCAGACCGCAAGGTGGTCCTACAGAAGAGGAAGAAGTCTGTGAAGGCAGGAAACCTGAAGAAGAAGGACCTGAAGAAGCTGGTGCTGTACCTGAAGAACGGCGCAGACTGTCCCTGCCAGCAGCTGGACAACCTGACCAACCATTACCTGATCATGGGCCGCAAGGTGGACAAGCAGTACCTGCTCACAGGCATCCACAAGTGGGACAAGTCCAGCAAGGAGTTCAAAATGGCCATCAAGAAGCTTAAGACGCACCAGTGTCCCAGCTTCGAGAACGTATCAAATAATCCCCCCCCCCCCCCCCCCCCCCCCCCCTCCCCCCCCCCCCCCCCCCCCCCCCCCGTGTGCGCGCCTGAGCCCGTCGAGCTGTGTGCGTGTGTGCCACCCCCCCAGTATCCCTCTCCTTGTTCGCATCTCATCCCACATAAGAACTTGCACAACCTTTTAAGAAAAAAACCCAAAATGTTGTCTTTTTATTTTTTTCCTTTTATATATCTATATATCTTTGTATATTTACACGTATACTTTGACATTTGGTCGTCTGCCGTCCTCAATGAATATGTTGATCTTCGTACCTACATTTACGTATATGGTTGTTTTGTTTTGTAGCTTTTTCCTAAAATGAACACTGTCGTCGAAGGCCTGACTCACACAATCCTGTTTGCTATAATATCTGCATGTATGTAGATGTTGGTATTAAATACTTCCGGAATGTGCCACAAAAGATATTCGTAAAATATGAATGAGTGTTCGAATCTTTCTCTTGTCCCTGATCATAAAACATAACTTTTGGAAACGATTATTAGAAAACAATACTGACTATTTTAGCTTTAAAAGCCACACTGTAGACTGCAGCATAGAGTAATGTTTGTGTATCTTATTGACTTAAAAGTATAAGCGGGCCGGCCAGACCCGATGGTTTGGTCAATGTTAGGATTATTGTTGTTTTTACCGTCATCACCATGACCTGTACGTTTCATGTCATTTTACATCGTTACACTTTCCATGTCTACAAACCGCTTATCAGATTGTCTCACAGTCAAGGCCTAACAGTAGAAACATCAGAGTAGGGTTACCACAGAACTCAGAGATCAGAGTATCAGAGATCATCTACAGAACTATCGGCTTCCTTCAACAGCGGAGCAGTGGAAACAGAACTAAGAGAAGATGTGTACGACTTTATCCCGAGGCACGCGTCCGATTTCCTGTCGTTGGCGATGTTTTCAATTTACGCAACGCCAAATTCGTGTGGTCTATTTTGGTTTGTCTTGTTGAAAATCGTCGAGCAGAAGTTCCTCATATCTTGTGTTAACATCAATGACTCAAGCTTCTTACAGAAAACACGATTGTCTCGCAGAATTACCACGTGCAAGCAGAAAATGCTCAAGAGTACGAAGAAAGCCAAGTCTGTATGTTTTAAGATGGTTTTCGTTTCCTAGTGTTGTCAGTTCATTGTACCACTATTCTGCCCTGAGATTTGAATGTTTGCAGTGCATTTCTGCGTATTACCTGTACATATACATTTTTGCATAAATATGGGAAAAAAGAAAAGGAGTCTGATGCATTTATTTGTATATTTTGTAATATGTACATGTTGAATTTCATAATTTATCAGACGCTTTCATCCAAAGCGACTTCCAGTGAATTCAAATTCCGGTCATTGGGGATCGAACACAGTTTCTTTTGGCTGGGAATGCAGCCCCTACACTAGCTCCCCCTCCCCCAGTTATTAATGAGAGAACTAAAATATTCTATATTCAACATGACAACGTGTTCGCATGCATGTTATCCAAGGTCACTTTCCCAAATGTCTTGTATAGCATGAATGGAGCAGGCCAATAGTGTTGGTAAAGAGTTAGAATCCCCGTTGGTCAACCGCACTCTTCAAAATCCTGCATGAAGTAGACTACGATGGTTCATACATTTGTTTTTCCTTGTTAGTAGCAACAACTTTCGATGTATGAAGTAGTAAGGCAGTTTAGTCTGGTTTGACCAGTGGGTCATTAGTGACTTATACGTGAGGCTGAGGACAATGAAAGTGTACAATCAGTTTCGGAGTATCCACTGAAACTGTAAGTGCTGCACGACCAAGTTCCTTTGAAAACAACTGGAGTGCAGAGTAGCTACGACAGTCCGAATGACAAACTAGAATTATCTTTAATGTATTTATTTGTCATTGAACATCAAAGTATTTCTAAAAACAATCACCTCCTTCAATAACATTTGTTCTAATATAATAATTATAGTTACGTAATTCACCATCACACAATACTACGTGATAGCAACATCCAAGAGGATAAACAAAAAGCTTTGTTTAATTGTGTGTTAAACATGATAAATTCTACTTTATCTCATCTAGTGGGCTTTTAGTTTTCCTAAGGGAGGGTCAAGGGTCAATGATAAATAGGATGAGGATAGACCATGCTGGAGTCTTTTTGGTCAACAAAACAAAACAAACACTCCCTTTTGATGATTTTGAATGATAGTGTGAATCATTTCCGATTTTTTAATGGATTATTTCACAAAAACACGAGTAAAGACAAAAACAACAATGATAAATGAAGCTACTTCATCCGTCACTTTCAAAGAGAGAACGAAAGGGGGGGGGGGGGGGGGGGGGGGGGTGAATCAAACGAAGCAACGTCTCGGCCATCTGGATCCAGTAAGGGTATTTGGTATTGGAAAATACATCTCAGATGTAGACGATGCTTCTAATCACTAGCTGACTTCCTACGGGGGAGGAGGGCCCCATAAGCATAACTATAACCAAGTAAAAAACAACGCTAGCATAAACGAAACACAACATCTTATTTGCTAGAGTTTTTTCTCAGTTTCATCCATTTCACTGCTCATTGTACTTGTTCGATTGTTGCACGTCACGATATATACGATATATGGAGTCTACGACATCCATACATTGTTGGATGAGCATCTGCTATTTATTGATCTGCTATAAAAAGTGGAGTCGCCTCTTCAAAGGTATTTCCCAGCATTCCCAGCTGAGCTGATGTAAACATGATGGAGGTGGTGGTTAGTTCACAGATGGAGTGGAAAATCTTCCCCAGAACGCCTTGTGACACCGGCTCTTTACGATGCACTCAGACATCCTCACCGTCCGAAGTAGGAAACAATAAAGTGTTATTTAGACTAATAGCGCAAATATTTGGCAGCAAATAGACGTCGTTACAAAACACAACACAACACACTCCCCCCCCCCCCCCCCCCCCCCCCCCCTCTCTTAATGTTTTGCTTTAGTGGATCCTGAGGTTGCTTTAGTCTTCAGCAGGGAACGTTTCCGCTCTTAATCCCGCTACGAGCCTTCAAAGGCTCGTAGCGGTTCCTCCACCGCTATAAAACGAGCTAATGGTATAGCTAACATCTTCCTTTTGATGGCCCAGCTTCGGTAGCCAGCCAAGCTGGGACGGTGCACGCAGACATCCCGAGCACGAAGAGACACCAACAGAAATATCGCATCCTATTCAGAATACGTCCTTAAAAACACCCTTTCAACGCACTTTTAACGGTAACGATTTTTGGCTCAGCGCTGAGTGTGGCTGCGGAGCTGACCTGGGGTTCGTCAGAAAGCCATTACGGTCTTTGCCGTGTCTGGGGTAATAAGCAGAGACACGGGGGGGGGGGGGGGGGGGGGGGGGGGGGGCCTGCACGCTGTGACGGGGGCCAGATCCCCTTTAGGATTCTGGGATCGCAGTCAATTTGGCAGATTAAGCGTATCAATCTTCTCACTGTTTACCGTCCATAAACCCCCCCGGATCCTCGCCGCTCACACTTCTCACACTAAGTGACCAATGGGGGGAGTCTGGAGGCCCGAGACGTTAAACAGAGAAACAGTTGTTTTGTTATTCATACAGGGCCTGAAAGGTGGGGGGGCGTGGTGAGTCTGCGCTACAGTGTGTGGCCCGTTGCCATATGGTTCTGAATAATAGCCATCGTTTTTTTTTTTTTTTTTTTTTTACAGGGTGATGTCATTGTTGGTTTACTCTTCCAGTAACTATACTCCTCAGAGTGCTGGAGCAGATCCCTGACACGTCAGGACTCCCGCAGCGGGACTCATTCGGACTTTCCTTTTTCATTTACACGTGAGGCGGACCGAACGCAACACGTTGTGTGTGCGTGCGTCTGTGTGTGCGTGCGTCTGTGTGTGTGTTTCCGTGTGTGTGCGCGTGGCTGCGTTCAACTGTTTCGAGTGGGGTCAACTCAGATGAGCCTTTAGTCTGTCTGTCTGTCTGTCTGTCTGTCTGTCTGTGCGTGTGTCCGTGTGTGGTGTTTCCGTGTGTGTGCGTGTGCATGTATGTGTGCGTGTCGATGTGTGCGTGTGTGTGCGTGTTTTAACATGTTTTACGGATATTTTAGCGATGCAGAAGAAAAAACATTGCTTAACCCTATCTGGTGAAGGATGGTCTTTGTCTGGTCAATTGAAATGAGTTGAAAAATAACCAAAGCAGGCAGAAGGGACATTCCAGTCATGCAGCTTCATAGCAAGCAACTCTGATAGTTACTAACATGTGTCCGGCCATCCTCTGACTCACAGGATCACATCTGCATTGCATGCCTTTAGACTCAACCCACCATGCGCACTATACAACTCAAAGCTATTGCCGTAAATATTTCACCCGACCAACCGGTTGTATTTAGAAGCACCGCTAATAGGCTGCTTGTAGGATTGTGGGGAGTAGTAGCAGACATGTGGAAGATAACTGCGTCTCGGTCATGACGGGTGCGTGGGGGAGGGGAGCGGGGAATGATCACTGTGATAAGTCCTGCAGAACAAGCCTCACAGCTTGAAAAGCTCAACGTGGATCATATATTGTGTATAGGAAGGATTCATGTGAAAACTGTTCAAATTATTTTGGATGGGTTTACTAAATAACTAAGTAGACCTAAAATCGCTTTGGATTAAAAACAAACCGTCTCCTAAATGGGGCAGCAAGTTATTTGTGTGTAGCGCAAATAAAGGATGTTGCATTTACATCTTGACAGTTGAAACCACAAACCAAACCAAACTAAAGTGTTAATTCTGAGGCTGTATTTTCAAGCTGACTACATGGCCCAGAGTACAGTTTGAAATGCAAAATGTTTCGTCCATGTGTGGCAATCTCCATCAACTGAATTCTCCTCTGAACGGGCTTTTAATGATTCATGTCAAAACGATAAAAACTAAAAATGTTTATTATTCCCTGCCACTGGAATGTTCCCTGCAGCATTACAGTATTAATCATTTCTCATGTGGTGAATAATCGTAGCATGTCGGTAAACGACATCATCACCCAAGAGCTACGGTTATAGGAAACCAAGGCCTGAAAATATACTGAACAGCCAGAACACCAGGACCAACACAGTCAACGCTGGGGTGTCCACACCTCTAAACAGGTGGACAAGGTCAGACGCATGTTTCAGAAACAAAGAAAGCAGAAAGAAATGTGTCTTTCTAAAGATAATTGAGCTCAAGGATGCCTACAGGACAGGCGATGGACTGCGTACGATGGGGATCAAACCCAGAGCCTTTCAGCTGAGAGCTGAACACCGTAGCCTACGTAGCCACCGTAGCCTAGCCGTAGCCTAGCCACCGTAGCCACGACTACAATATCTGGCTCTCGATACGTTGCTTGGGGAACGCTGTATCTATCCAACAGTGGAAACTCTCACTGGTGTTCACACGACCACTACAAACCCGTTGTGTCAGTGGGTGTAAAGGTCAAAGGTCAGCATCGTGTATGTTATGTATAATCATTTATATTATGCAGCACTATGTTCCATGCAGGGACATTCCCACACTTGAAACTAGAGTACTGATTATCCCTCTCACAAAGCCCCCTCCAAATGGATTCACCTGCTTATTATGTCATCTTGATACTCACCGCAGAAAGAGACAGCTTTTTAATCTGTTTTCCATCTCCATGAATGAATGCTGCTGATTGTATATTTACTTTTTTTTCCCCTGGCAGCAGCGGCAAGCGTTTGAAAAAATAAAGCGAAATATATAATTGCTCTTCAAAAGAAATAACGCACTGAATCAGCGACTGCAATCATGCAAAGTACGAGTGAGAGTTATTTTTTTCTTCGATACTTTTGAAGTTTACCGATGTGTGTGCTTGTCATGGATCAAAACGGTGAATGAACGAAAGGTGGCGCAGAGAGAAAACAACTCGACCGTTTCCCTGCGTGGGACTGAGGAGCCCTGGCTCCTGGCCCCGCTTCTCCGGTCAGACCCAGGGCTTCTCCGGTCAGACCCAGGGCTTCTCCGGTCAGACCCAGGGCTTCTCCGGTCAGACCCAGGGCTTCTCCGGTCAGACCCAGGGCTTCTCCGGTCAGAACCAGGGTCACTGTTAGAACCAGGGCTTCTCCGGTCAGACCCAGGGCTTCTCCGGTCAGACCCAGGGCTTCTCCGGTCAGACCCAGGGCTTCTCCGGTCAGACCCAGGGCTTCTCCGGTCAGACCCAGGGCTTCTCCGGTCAGACCCAGGGCTTCTCCGGTCAGAACCAGGGCTTCTCCGGTCAGACCCAGGGCTTCTCCGGTCAGACCCAGGGCTTCTCCGGTCAGAACCAGGGTCACTGTTAGAACCAGGGCTTCTCCGGTCAGACCCAGGGCTTCTCTGGTCAGAACCAGGGCTTCTCTGGTCAGACCCAGGGCTTCTCTGGTCAGAACCAGGGCTTCTCTGGTCAGAACCAGGGCTTCTCTGGTCAGAACCAGGGCTTCTCTGGTCAGACCCAGGGCTTCTCCGGTCAGAACCAGGGTCACTGTTAGAACCAGGGCTTCTCTGGTCAGACCCAGGGCCGCTGTTAGAGAAGGCCTTGGGATTCCATGACGGCGATGAACAGGAACGGCGAGATAAAAAACAGTTGAAGTAAAACGATCAAACGTTTTGAATTATTTATGGTGCGTTTAACGGATTTCTGTGTGACGAGGGAAACATCGTCGGCGTTTTACAGACGTAGCTCGGCCTTACTACTGTGATTATTGGCCCTAAATATCTTTTCAGAGTAATTGCTAACTCATGTCGGGTACCGGCGGGGGACGGCGGTTATGAGTTATGAGTTATGGTAAAACACCACGCCCGGATCATCCAGCAGACCCGGATGAAAGCGGGAGAGATCAACATTCCTCCACATATGCCCAGGATGTAAGCCATAGTTATGGAGGCTTTACAGTGTGTGGGGGGAGATTTAATTGGTCGTTTAACTACCATGACGCATTTTATAGCCGTGACAAAGAGAGCTTGTTTTAGCTTGGCTACATAAACCATTGTGGACCATGAAATGACAGGCCTACACTATAACGACACAACTCTTTTCAATGCACTACAGTAATATGAGTATTTAGCAGGAAATATTGGGCTGTAAGCCTACATCATGGTATGAAAATAGTGATTTGTTGTCCATGAAGTAGCCTGAATTTACATTATTCCATTTTCAACGCAGACTATAAGCATGTAACCTCATATTTGTATAATGTAGGCCTAATAATCTTTTTATGTTCATGAGTCTAGTTATGACCCTTGTGAACTATCCTCTTCTCAGCGAAGATCCTAAATGCTTGGGGGAAAACCGTTAAAAACAGTTCCTTCCGACTGCAGGGTTGTATCCTGGGATCACAGTTGACACAAGTGTGCTCTGGGCTCGGCGTGTCATGTCTGGGCACGGCCTCCTGCAGCTTGGCGGCTGTCTGCTCGGATCGAACAGAGGATTCAGGATTCACACGGTGCCACGGAAACACTCGGAAACATGATGCATGTGATGAGCGGTTGATGTCTGGGTGGTGTCTGGGTGGTGTCTGGGTGGTGTCTGGGTGGTGTCTGGGTGATATTTGAGTGATTTTGGGGTTTTCCAGGTCAGCTTATGAATGGAGAGGCCGCCCGTGACCCACTATCAGCTCTTTCATGTGGGGTCCCAACACACCACACAAAAAAACACACACTCAAAATACACACACACACACACACACACACACACACACACACACACACAAGCACAAAATATACACACACACACACATACATACAAACAACAAAAACACATACAAAACAACACACACACACAAACACACACACACACACACACACACATACACACACAAGCACAAAATATACACACACACACATACAAACAACAAAAACACATACAAAACAACACAAATATATAACATAAATATATAAACAAACACACGCACACAAACATGCACACACACACACACACAAAAGATACACACACATACACACAAGCACAAAATACACACACACAATTTATAAACAAACACACACACATAACCATACACGCAAGCATACACACACACACAGCACACGAGTAGGCCAATATTTTATATTTGTCAATATTTGGTCATCAGAACACTTTAAAATACGACCATCAAATTAATTGGTTTATCGGGTGCACAGGTACCTCTCCGTGCCCACAATGCAGTCTACGTGCAAACACCTCCAATACCTTCTTCAAAGAGGCTACAGCTATTAGCAGCCTACATGATTTGCTTAAAGCTAACGTTACTTACCCCAAGTTAGATCAAAAGGAAGTCTGTTGTAGGCCGATTTTGAAAGGTAGTAGGCCTACAGGAACAACACGTTGTGTAACTTTCGGGTAAAAAGAAATATGGCGTACCTCTTGAGCTCTTTATGTAACCTACTCACTAAAATATAATTATAATTACCCTTGCTTTTCGGGTTTCAGTTTTCTGATCTGTGCAGTCTTACTCAACCCCTTTTAATGAGGGATAAATGCATAGCAACACAGTTGGCGAATAAACATAACAGAATTACATACTTTAAAGTTATTTAGCAGTCATCAGCAAAGCCCGTAAAATCCCTCCCAATAGATTTAACTAAATGTAAACCGTGTGCCGAGAACAGTGGCTTTCAAAGTAGGGGCTGGAGATCCAACGGTGGCCACAAGAGGGCGACATGGGGGCTTCAGCAGAAGATTAATAGCTTGGATTAATGGTTGATAGGTGTTGAGAAAAATAAAGTCAAGTAAATATAATATTATATTTACGTTAAAAAAACGTGTATTATATATAAATATTATAGATTTGCTAGATCAAGTGTTACATTGATGTTATTCTGTGATCTATATCTCTTGGAACATTTCAACATTTGTCATGCTATTAACATAGGTTACAATCTTAACAACTTCTGCATTGCTTTAATTTAATAATTATAATAAAGACTATATCTTGGTGAGTGGTAACATTGTAACTCTATACAGATTGTTCTGATACGTTTCTAGAAACATAGACAGTAACAGACAGAGAGGTAGGTACTTCCTTGTGTCCACTGTTACAGAATGAATGGCGGTCTGGATGGAGAAATATAACCATCTATAAAGACCGGGAGTGTAGAAAGGGGGCTGTATATTCTACTTGTTTGAACGGGACATTAAACTACTGTTTTGTCAGGCCTGCAGAAGCAGCGGCATGGCGTTCATGTTAGAGCAACAGACCTGGCCAATCGATCACCTGTCAGCACACACACTGGCTTACTGGAAGGAAACATTACGCACACATGATTGATTTGGTTTGCTTTTGGCAGTAAAAACCCGGGGGCCTTAACCGAAGTCAGACGTGTTCAGCGAAGACTATTTTGGAAGAAAGCACATCATGTATATCTCGCCGAGAGGCTACTGCGCTAAAACATGAACCGTACTTATTTCAGTTATTGTTAGTTATCTTCACCTTATTTGTTGTTCAGTCAGTTAACCTCAGGCCTACTTAGTGAAGACATTTAACAGTATCTTATTCAAGCCGTTCAACTGTGCTGTAGGCTACGTATTTAGGCTGTGTTTTACACGAGCCACGTTTTCATTTACATCCTGTTGTATTTCATTGGCGTAAACAAGCTGTTTAGGTGATTTTACAACCAGCCACGGTGATTCCTCAGCCAGAGTGTCAAACAGTACACACTTTCAGGTCACAGAAGCCTGGCTTGAAAAATTAAGACAGAACTATATAGACTTGAGAGTCTATCCAGTTCACTCAAGGTGAACTGGATCAGAAAATGATGTTCTAATGTGTGTTTGTAACCTCAGTAGGCCTACCTGCGTTGTTTAGTGTGTGTTTAGTTTTGTTTTGATGTAGGCTCACAGACAGGTTGAGTGTTGTGCCACCCTAAACAAATCATAAAAAGTCAATCTATGGCCATAATTAATTCATAATTCAGTGATTGCATTTAGCCGACTAGGCTGAAGATATATTGCATTGCCAAAATTACATTTACACAAACTTTCTGAGATGTTAAGCTATGTTTCCAAGTAATTTCCAGAGCAATCTATTTGCCCCAATACCATAATCTAATACCAGAGTATTATGAAATGCCAGCAAAAATAAAATAAAAAGTATAGCCTAAGTGTTTCCAGTCTAAATGGTCACGTCTAATTTGCAATGACTGAATATCTTCCCTAAAAAGGCTGAATGATAATTATATAAATTGTCGGTTGGCTCTTCTAAGAGCCAGGTCTTTTTGTGGCTCTGCCATCTGAAAGGTTTCCCGGCCCCAGCTTCATAGCTTCGACCCTCTTTTAAAAACCTCAGCAGCAACTCTTCCCAGCGTCTCTCCTACCTGATCTATATTTGATGAGCCCCAGCAGTGAACTCAGGAACATGCAAGTCCACAGGCCTGCCTAATTTCGCCTGACGACCAAGGAAGCGTTTTTCCACAATTTCCACGTTTCAATGGGCCCATTCTTTTCTCTTTCCCCCTCTTTCATCTCCTCATCTGCCCCAATTCCTCGCTTCTTAAACGAAAACATCGATGGTTGCGTGTGGCTTCGTACGGGGAAAGCTAGTGGTTTGGATCCCAGTTGTCATCAAGTGAGGTGAAGAGGGCGGAGTGTGCTGTCCTCTGAATCATGCTCGAGTCCCCCTCACTAGAAACACCTCATCACTACATATTCACCACGACGTTCCCCTCACTAGAAACACCTCATCACTACATATTCACCACAACGTTCCCCTCACTAGAAACACCTCATCACTACATATTCACCACAACGTTCCCCTCACTAGAAACACCTCATCACTACATATTCACCATAGCGTTCCTCTCACTATGCAATTCCATTAGCCCCTTCTCTCCTTTTCGAAATATAGAGCAGAAACATAATTGCTACTGTCAAATCACCACGATATGCTGCTTCACCCGAAGCAGCCACTAGATGGTGCTGCGCCACAACACACGACGCCAGTCCGGTCCTGTCGGTCTACTGTAAATCCTCCCCGTGGGTTGTCCAGTTATATTGCGTTATAGTAACCGCTAAATCAAATTCTGCATTAAGGGAGATAAAACGCACTAAGTAGCGTCACTATAAAAAAAAAGGACCTGGGCCAATCGACCAAGTATCCACCCCCTCACCCGGTGCCCTAGTTTATCACAGTCATGTATGTTCTCCCGCGGGCTCCCCCTGGCTCCCGTGTGTCCCGGTGATGGATGATATGTTTAACGAACTCATTGATCTGTCGAAGCTCGTATATGTGCTGGTTTCCCCTCACGGTCCCTGGACCCCGTCCCCAGAGAGCTGCCCAGCTGACCACCGCTGGTCAAACCACCACACACCAATAGAAGCAAACATGTTGTATTGGTTGAGGAAATCCTCCAGCAGAGGTTCGCAGTTAGCTGGGGATGGTCGGGTATAATGAGTTCGATCTTTTGATCAGACCTGGTCAGTCAATATTAACATAATGTCTACAAGAAAACATGTTTGCTAACTCACCAGGGCTATAGCCACAGGCATGCTAACATGCTAATGTTGTGGGTGGGGGGCACCATTGGCGAGCTGCGGCCTCGACGATCTGTCTTGGCAAGGATCCAGGGGCGTCTTCCGCGACATCGCTCTGTTCCCTGTGGCTCATCAGCACCCCATCGAATTTCTCCCAATTTCACATCAGGCAGGGCCAATGGCTGAACACCGCCTTCCTGGACTTCCTCTGAAAACCGGGTCTGAGGCAGGCTTCCATCGATCGCCCGGGGAGGTGGAGGAGGTGGAGTGTGGAGGGATTGGTGGGGGTGTGTGGGGAGGTGGTAGAGGAGAACCAGGAGGTGGAGGAGGTGGTAAGGTGTGTGTGTGTGGGGGGGGGGGGGGTGGAGAAGGAGGAGGTGGTGTTTGGGATGGTGTCAACCATGCAAGGTAACAGCCAGCTCGTCAGGATCAGTTAGGGAGGGTTACTGTACATATGCCAATGTTTGACTGTAATGCGTGACATGTGTGTGTCTATGTGTGCGTGTGTGTCTATGTGTGTGTGTGTGTGTTAATGTGTGTGTACGCGCGTGTGTGTGTTTCTGTAAGCTACCCATGACTGCATCAGCAGAACAGCTGTGCCCTGTAAGTACAGCCGCGCAGTGGAAGCAGCTGTGACCCCCGCTAGCGATACCTGGTATGTCCGGACCCCCTGGCCCCCCAGGTGATTACTGTAGGCAGGGCGATCGCTGAACCCTGTCACATGACAGGTGTAATTGCCAGGTAAACACAGGGGGAGCCGTCAGTGCTAATTAGCACTCTCCTGAATTCAAACTTGTACCTGGTTATTCAGACACTTTTATCCAAAGGGACTCACAGTGAATTTAACATACACATCAGATTAGCTTTATCCTTGATCGTTTAATGTGTCATATTCCCTGTTTAAGTTTCTACCTTTACATGTATCTCTTGGCTGAGAGTTCTAGGAAGGAGTAGGGTGTTATCCCCATGGTCACAACCCACGCCAACTTTGTGATACTTCTTTAGTGCCGTCGTTGTGCAGGAGCGTTATGTTGAGCGATGTTGCATTTGAAATGTGCCACACACCGGGGTGTTATACTATAAGTGTCCGAGGAGCTTAACCCCCACTCTGACGCAGCCGTCAGAGTCAACCGCTGCCCAGACGAAGCTCCACACATCCACACACACCCACACACGTCCACACACACACCCACACACACGTCCACACACACATCCACACACACACACACACACACACACACACACACACGCCCACACACACATCCATCCGCACACGTCCACACACGTCCACACACATCCACCCACACACGTCCACACACGTCCACACACACATCCACACACACCCACACACGTCCACACACACACCCACACACACGTCCACACACACATCCACACACACACACACACACACACACACACACACGCCCACACACACATCCATCCGCACACGTCCACACACGTCCACACACATCCACCCACACACGTCCACACACGTCCACACACGTCCACACACGTCCACACACATCCACACCGGGGCGTTATACTATAAGCTATCTCCCCCTAAGCTATCATAGTTCGGCAGAATAAATAACTAAATACATTGGATACATTTATCAAGGCACTTGACACTTGGCCCCTCAGTGCTGTCGTAGACGATGACATCATTTTGGAATCCCCTACTGGCACCTTACAGGCCAGTACAGGCCGCCGTAGTCGTCAGAAAGGGAGGGGTGGGGAGAGGGTATTCATTTGGTTGCAATCTGCAACCTCACCGCTAGACGCCACTAAATTCCACGTACTGCATCTTTAATTTGACTCGGTGGGGCAGGTAGGGGGGGGGGGGTGGGGGGGGGGGGGGGGGGGGGGGGGGGGGTATCTTAGGGCATGGATACCCCATCCCAAGGTAGGCTGCGGACTACAGGGTTTGAACCCAGCGCTGGACGGTTTCTGCTACAGCCTTTATCGTCTCCCCCCTCCCCCCCCCCCGCCCGCCCCCCCCAGCTACCGTCTAAAGCACCACAACCCTTCCTTCCGTTTCTTTTCTATCTCTCTAGTGCTGCACCCGGGCGCCATCTCCTCCCCCCCTCCCTCTCCCCTCTCCCCCCTCCCCTCTCCCCCCTCCCCCTCCCAGCCTGTGCGTTGGTTCTGATGAAGAGACGGAGCCGTGATGAATGGGCTGCTTCACTAGGAGCCCGCGGAAAGCCGTCCAGCTACACGCAGCCCCCACAGGGGGAGGGGGAGGGGGGAGGGGGAGGGGGGAGGGGGGAGGGGAGGGGGAGGGGGAGGGGGAGGGGGAGGGGGAGGGGGAGGGGAGGGGTGGGAGGAGCTGATCTTCCGTGTATTCGCTAATCGATCACTTCGCCGGTGAACGCCAAACACCACCGTGTCCGTGACGGAGACCCCTCCCCCCCCCCGCGGTGCTCCAACATCAGATCAGAAGGGGGGGGGGGGGGGAGAGAGAGAGGGAGAGGGGGGGGAGAGGGAGAGAAAGAGGGAGGAGGTGTGAGAGAGGGGGATAAAGAGAGAGGGCTAGACAGAGAGAGGAGGAGAGAGAGAAAGATAGGAGTGAGATTGAGATATAGATGGAGATACAGAGAGAGAGAGAGAGAGAAAGAGAGAGAGAAACAGAGAGAGAAACAGAGAGAGAAACAGAGAGAGAGAGAGCGAGAGAGCTGGAGAGAGAGAGAGAGAGAGAGAGAGAGAGAGAGAGAGAGAGAGAGAGAGAGAGAGAGAGAGAGAGAGAGAGAGAGAGAGAGCGAGAGCGAGAGAGAGAGAGAGAGAGAGAGGACGCCGTGGCCTCCCTCACCCTGATCTAGGATGCAGTAATCACAGCATTAAATCACACCCTTGATTCTGGCCTCAGCCAATCAGAGGAGATGAAGGAACGAGCGAGGTCGTGGAGGTCGTATCACCGCTGCAGCCTCATCTTCTAGCGCGCGACCGTGAACACACGCTGACGTGCACGCTGTTCACCGTGCATGTGTGTCTGTCTCTGTGTGTGTGAGCTAGTCCGTGCATTCGTGTGTGTGTGTGTGTTAGTATGTGCATGTGTGCGTGTGCATGTGTGTTGGTTAGTATGTGCGTGTGTTGGTATGTGCGTGTGTATGTGTGTGCATGTGTGTGTGTGTGTATGTGTGTGTGTGTGGGCTAGTCTGTGAGTACCTGTGTGTGTGTGAGCACGTTGCCAGTCAGATGCCAGTTCAACATCTGGATAACATTTTCTGCCAATCAACTGTCAATGCTCATAGGTAAACAATAAGCATTCATGGCTACTGATATGATGCCACGTGTGTGTGTGTGTGTGTGTGTGTGTTAGTATGTGTGTGTGTATGTTAGTATGTGTGTGTGTGTTAGTATGTCTGTGCGTGTGTGTTAGTATGTCTGTGTGTGTGTTAGTATGTCTGTGCGTGTGTGTGTATGTGTGTGTTAGTATGGCTGTGTGTGTGTGTGTGTGTGTTAGTATGTGTATCTGTGCTTGTGTGTGTGTGTGTGTGTTAGTACGGCTGTGTGTGTGTGTGTGTGTTAGTATGTGTGTCTGTGCTTGTGTGTGTGTTAGTATGTCAGTGTGTGTGTTAGCATGTGTGTGTGTGTGTGTGTGTTAGTATGTCTGTGTGCGTGTGTTAGCATGTGTGTGTGTGTGTGTGCGTGCTCTGTATGAAGAGCGAACACGTAATGCATGTGCAGTGGCGTGTGCTCTCAGGGCGCTGCAGCGTGCTGATTTGCCGTGAGCCCTGTGGAGGACACACACACGCCAGGTGTGTTACTGAACGCCCGCCTTTGGAGAGGCACGCGACCCCACTGCTGTTTGCCGTGTCCCCACAAAGAACAGGGAAAGGTGTGTGCGTGTGTGTAGATCAGTGTTTGTGCGTGCGTGTCCTCTGACAGGAGGAACTGCTCGTACAAAAGCAGTCGGAGACATTAGCCACCGCTGTCTTCGTTCAAGCGGGTTTGAACAATGACACGATTTCTTTATGACACAAAATCTAAGAGACATTGGTTGAATACACAACTAAAGCGAGAGGTAAGGACCTTTGCTACAACGATATGAATGTTTGAATATCACTTGAATATATTTCTGTTGTGACGCTAATAGGTGGGTAATGGTACCACAGTGGTAGTGTTTTCGATTAATCTCATTAAAGTATTCAGTTCTCCGCATTTAAAAGCACCACATTAAAAAAGAAAAACGAGCCCAATATTCGGAAATCACTGCAGTTGAACGGACGCTTTGATCCTAAAATGTTATCACCCTCATATAATCCCCTCTGCAACCCGGGGCTTTACGGTGTCTGTCCAGCCGTCTGTCCTTCCTCCCCCCCTCCCCCCCTCCCCCCTCACTGGTACCTTGTGTCTCGCCCAGCGGCACATGCCCTCCATCACAGTCCCCCAAGCGCAGGCTAGTTTCCTCTCTCCACAGGGAGCGCCCCCCCCCCTCCCTTCCTCCCGCCGAACCGCTCCGCCTCCCCCCCCCCCCCCCCTCCCCCTCAGTCTGCAGCAGACGGTATCTCATCGTGTGAATGCGCACGCGGTGATGTGCTAGTGGAAGACACGCGGCCGTTTGCGTTGCTCCTCCAGGGCGGCGGCGGCGGCGGCGGCGCGGCCGATGCTTCACTAACCACCACCGCTGATATGGAAAAGGAGATGGAGGGAGGGAGGGAGGGAGGGAGGGAGGGAGAGGCTAGAGAGAGGGATAGAAAGAGAAGGGAAGGAAGGGAGAGAGAGAGGGGGAGAGAGGATGGAGAGAGGGAGGCAGAGGAATGAAGGAGAGAGGGGGAGAGAAAGAGAGGAGGAAGGGAAACAGACGAGGGAGACAGAGAGGAGGAAGGGAGATAGAGAGGAGGATGGAGACAGAGAGGAGGAAGGGAGACACACAGAGAGGAAGGGAGACCGAGAAGAGGAAGGGAGACAGACGAGGGAGACAGATAGACTGGGGGGGGGGGGGGGGGGGACAGAGGAGGGGATAATGTGGGGGGGAGTGGGATGTAATCAGCCTTGCTGGCCGACTGCGACATGTAGTGATCGATGAGGAGGTGATCCATAACGTGGCATTACCAGTCTGAAACGAGGGCTAGGACATTAATCTGCCAGCCGCCATTATGATCAGCATTCTCCAATAGACACTCGGTCACCAGCGCTGGGCTCCCCAGGCCCAATAGACACTGGGTCACCAGCGCTGGGCTGCCCAGGCCCAATAGACACTGGGTCACCAGCGCTGGGCTGCCCAGGCCCAATAGACACTGGGTCACCAGCGCTGGGATGCCCAGGCCCAATAGACACTGGGTCACCAGCGCTGGGCTCCCCAGGCCCAATAGACACTGGGTCACCAGCGCTGGGCTGCCCAGGCCCAATAGACACTGGGTCACCAGCGCTGGGATGCCCAGGCCCATGGAACTATGCAGAGCCTGAGATGAGCACCGATTCTCACCGTTGTCGAGTGAAACTATCAATAAAGGTTTATTAAGGTCTCTGACCGCATGAGAGGATTCCCATTTAGAATGCCGACCATCAGACAGGGACCAACCGCGGATTAGCGTTCGATCACTTCCTGTTGGGCAGATCATTGAACTTCCTGCTTTGATTTCAGAGCAACGTGTTCAGGAATGCAGATTGTTTTTGGGATATGTGTGTGTGTGTGTGTGTGTTTGTGTTTGTGTCTGAGTGGATGGGTGGGTGTGTCAGAGTCGCTGAGTGAGTGTCTGAGTGTGTGTGTGTGTGTGTGTGTGTGTGTGTGTGTGTGTGTGTGTAGGTGTGTGTGTGTGTGTGTGTGTGTAGGTGTGTGTGTGTGTGTGTGTGTGTGTATGTGTCGATGTGTGTGCAGTGTGTGTGAGTGTCTGTGTGTGTGTGTGTGTGTGTGTGTGTGTGTGTGTGTGTGTGTGTGTGCTCTTGTCCCTGCATCAGTGGAACTCATATATCCCCTGTCAGATTCTATCATCCAGTCAGATAGTCTCCTGAGAAACCCCAGCCGGTATTGATTGACATGAAATATTGTGGATGTACTGTTTGCAGTCATGAAATGGGTAATTGTGTCATGCATTTCCTCTCTCACACACACACACACACACACACACACACACACACACACACACACACACACACACACACAAATTGACACTATGCAGATGGGGTGTTTCTGCGGACTCTAATATGGTATTTGACATGCAGTTGTTAAGAGGCGTATCTATGGCTGTATGCTACATGGACAGCTGTTCTCTGGAGGTCAACACAATGTCCACTTGGTCGTAAAACAGTTTTGTATCAGTTACATAACGTGAAACTATGGCAGCTGTTGCCTCATTTTAGACCTGTTTACGACATCTTAAGTCATGGTCATCAAACCATGTCTACATGCGTGCATTACGTATGTATTGTATCGACATCTCAGTCCCAAACATCGCCAGATGCCGACCAATCCAGCTCATAGCCAGAAGAGCCAACATAGACGGTCAGCAACGCCTTTCCAGAATGGTCCTTTTCTATTGGCTGTGCTCCCTGGCTCCAGTGAGTGGACGGGGGCTTTGACCACGCCCCCTGGCACCTACTAAGCCAATGTGTGCGTTTTGTTCTAAAACCTTCCGACGGTCGCCACGGCCAGATCGCTGGTCTAGCTTGCTATGTAAGGGCCTTTGCACTGAGGAGTAAACCAATGTCTTCAAATAACAATGTCTGAGACATATGCAGATCAGGCGACCCCAAGTGGGGTCCCGACCCCAAGGCGTGGGGAACCCCAGCTTAAATGACATGTATCTGAATTCACTGTAAATCGATTCGGAAATGCGTCTGATAAATGACTAAATAGTGTGAACTAAATAGAGATCAACCGTCTCTGCTGAGCACCAACACTGAAGCCTCATGTAAGTGTGCCTGTGTGAGGCCTGGTGGGAGTGAGTGTGTGTGTGTGTGTGTGTGTGTGTGTGTGTGTGTGTGGTGTGTGTGTGTGTGTTGTGTGTGTGTGTGTGAGAGAGTGTGAGTGTGAGTGTGAGTGAGAGAGAGAGAGGGATAGAGTGTGT
>JACYXH010000099.1:35000-75156 GCA_026745465.1 Lota lota | reverse complement strand
AGGCCCACATTCAGACACGGTGAGCAGCACTCTACTTTAGGTTTCAGCGGGGCACTGCACACATGGATGTGGGTGAAAATAAATTTTAGCCGTTGTTAGCGGGCTGACCTCTGAACCCCTCACCGGGACATTGTTCCCTTGATGGATGCCTACTGACAGCCTGTCACTCAACGCCCCTCTGCCCCATCGGCTAATCAGACTCCAGTGCTGGTATCCCTGCTGAGGGAGATGAGACTTAATGTCTCTTCTCACTCATGTTTGGAGTTTTTGATACGCTGCCACGTTCAGAATTCAGTTGGAGAATGTGAGCAGAGAAATCGACTATTCAAAATTGTGTCACAATAATCCTGGGTGCTTAAATGCATTCAAAACATACAGACATTTGATGTCTGTATTTCTCTGTATGTGCTCTGGATTTGTAATATGAATACAATTATTATTATCAGAACTGACACGCACACCCACCCACCCACCCACACCACACGCACAACCCACACACATACACACACACACTCCCAACTTGTGAGGACCATTCCCTCAGGAGGTTTTGTGGGGACCTCTGGAGGTGTCACTGTACTGCTAGACATTGTGTGGGGACAAAAGGGACATGGAGGGAGTGGGTGGTGGTGATAGGATTTAACATAGAGTTTACATCTCGTCTCTTGTTTCAGCCGCTCGGAGGAGGGCGTGCACAGGCGTGGTGGAGGATCTCACACTCTGGATCGTGTGTTGCTTGGAGGAGCCAGAGTGTGGGGTATAGACCCTGGCCGGGTGTGTTCCACTCCTAGTAACCGAAACATACCGGGCTCCATCCCCAACGTCCGGCTGTCTACCTATCAGGCATTCTAGGGCAAGACGCCCTACCATCCACTGACGGCTCTTTAACGATGTGGATCTGAAGTCACTGTAAGACGCTTCGGCTCTCTCTGGCGTTCTCCTAGCAATACAAATTGGGATCCTATTATCCCAACAAAAGGTCTGCTCTGACACTTCCTTCTCTTCTTCTTTTTCTTCCTCTTCTTTTTGTTCTTTGGTCCATCACCACCTAAGATGAGATCTGCCTTCAGTAACATCAGAATGCCATCACATGCACAGCTTTACTACCTCTTCCCCCCCCCCCTTCTCTCTCTCTCTCTCTCTCTCTCTCTCTCTCTCTCTCTCTCTCTCTCTCTCTCTCTCTCTCTCGCTCTCGCCTCTCGCTCTCACAAGAATTACGGTCAAACAGATGAGCTGACTCATTTGAGAGTGTTGTGTGTTAGGTAACTCCTGCACTCCACGTTTGCTTTGTGCGCTCCTTTTCATTAGTCCCACGCAGCGACTCCAAACTCGATCTCAAACACTGCAACTCAATCCAGCCACGCCAGTCAGCTGTAGGGGTTTCTAAGAGTCCTGGAAGACATTTAAAAGCATCACCAAAGTGAAGCCTAGGGGCCCAGCCGAGGTCAATTAAAGTATGTATCACACTGGCTTCAATGGATTCCTTTGGTTGTATTTGTTGACACTGCCATGGGGTGTCGTTTAGATTGGGTATTTGGTCAGCATAATGCTTTTAATAGGGAGGGTGGCGGTTCTTATCCTGCTCTCCGAATATCATCTTACAAGCCCCTCCCCTTCCTCATAGGACCTGGCTGTGACAGCAGTGACCAGTCCAGTTGGACTGCTCTCTGTTGTCATTAGGTAACACATTACCATTACTTGTGTGTGTGTGTGTGTGTGTGTGTTGTGTGTGTGTGTGTGTGTGTGTGTGTGTGTGTGTGTGTGTGTGTGTGTTGTGTGTGTGTGTGTGTGTGTGTGTGTGCGTGCCTGTGTGTGTGTCAAGGGTGTTATTGATGAACTTCCTGCCAAGTCCATTGTTGAATCGAACCAGACCCAACCAAACAACAAACAAACAATCAAAACACCACCAACTCCTCCTCCTCCTCCACCTCCTACTAAATCATCTCTATCACCGCCTCCTCCTAAGAAAAGGAGGATAAGGAAGTGACGGAGAGAGATGAGAGAGAGAGAGAGAGAGAGAGAGAGAGAGAGAAAGAGAGACTTCCTCCACCTCACAGCAAGATGGCCGTTGTTTTAAGCGCCCACTTAGAAGCAATCTTGGCCTTCAACACCACCTCTATGAGATCATCCGACCACATGGACCCCCTGGACTGGAGGGGTCACGTGACTCAGCCGTGCACGGAAGTGGAAGAGCGTGCACGCTAACATTCGCTCATCGGACACAAATCGGGAAAAAATGGTGTTGTCTTTACTCGGCTCATGGAACCAGAGAGGGTGTCTTGTGCTGAGTGAGGGGTGATTAGGGTCCGCCCCCGCCGCCCCCCCGCGGGGGGGGGCGGTGGGGGGGCGGGGGTGGGTGGCTACGAGGAGGGGTGACTATGGGTGCCGTCGGTAGATTGGTCGGCCTTGTGGTCTGCCTCCCATTGTCTTGTTACCTCATAAATCTGGTGGCATCCTCCACCTGCCAAACACCTACCTATAGATATCCAGATACCGGAGCCGACCATTTGGTTCCTGTTTCCTGTTTTACAGTGGGTGGGGGAGGGAGGTGGGGCTGAGCTGAGAGAGGGCGAGAGGGAGGAGGTGGAGTGGAGGGCGGAAGGAGTGGGTGGGGGTGTGATTTGCGGTCAAAGTGTGGACACATGGTGCTACACTCCCAGAGGAGGAGAGGGGGAGGAGGCGGGGCAGGCACAGAAAGTCCTTGAGTCGAGAGAGAGAGAAGAGGAGCGAGAGAGAGAGACGGGGGAGAGGAGAACGAGAGGGAGTAGAGGAGAGAGAGGGAGAGAGAGGGAGAGAGAGAGAGAGAGACGAGAGAGGGAGAGAGAGAGAGAGAGGGAAGGAGAGAGAGAGGGGAAGAGAGAGAGAGGAGAGTGGGAAAGAGAGGGTAGGAGATGAGACACAGGAAGAATGGATATATAGTGAGAGTAGAGAGATGAGAGATGAGAGAGAAGAGAGGAGACTACTTGAGAAGAGTGAAAGTGAGGAGAGAGGGACGGGGAAGAGAGAGATCTGGAAGACAGTAGAGAGAAGTACGGAAGAGGCAGGAGAGAGAGATGTAGAGAGAAGGAGAGAGAGAGAGGCAGAGAGAGAGAGGGAGGCAGACAGAGAGGAGAGAGAGAGGAGAGAGAGAGAGAGAGAGATGAGACGAGAGAGTGGACGAGAGAGGTAGAGAGGGCAGAGCGAGAGAGAGTCGAGAGAGAGAGAGAAGTTGGAAGCGACAGGGGGTGAGGGGAACAACAAATGCAAAGATGAAAATAAATGAATTCATGCCTAAAATTCAAATTAAAAAAAAATTTAATTCAGCCGTGAATGGATTGTATAAATGAATTATATGTTAGCCATTGTGACATCTTCGAAACACAAATTAAAACAAAGTGTGGGCTTTGCACCTCTTTTTGGTACGCACCGAACAAGCTTCTCTACAAACACGCACTCTCCGTGGAAGATGCCTCCTACTGCAGTGCTCTACTCACTATTGCTCTATGTTCAAAAAGGCGGCCATATTGCTCAGCCCCGGGTCCTCCCCTTGACTTACTAACCCCCCCCCCCCCCCACCATTCCTCTCTAGTCCCCCCCTAGTCTCTGCAAAGCAACACGGGTACCAAGCGCCACAACATTCCCTGCCAGCGCGTCAGAACAGACCGGCTGGCCCAGCCATGAAACACAGGCAGGGGGTCGGAACCAGAGAATGACAGAGGAAGAAAAGGAGAGAGAGAGAGAGAGAGAGAGAGGAGAGAGAGAGAGAGAAGAGAGATGAGAGAGAGAGAGAGAGAGAGAGAGAGAGAGACAGAGAGAGACAGAGAGAGAGACAGAGACAGAGAAGAAGAAAAGATTAAGAGGCGTAGCATAAAAAAAAGTTCCACTTTGGCATGTTTTCTTGGCCGTGTGCCAGGGGAGGGGAGACAATGCAACGCAGTGCGGGCCCATTGAGCCTCTTTAGAAGTTCACTGGAGCATTGGAGCTATGGGGGGGAGGGGGGGGGGGGGGGCGCTGCTGTGTGTGTGTGTGTGTGTGTGTGTGTGTGTGTGTTGTGTGTGTGTGTGTGTGTGTGTGTGTGTGTGTGTGTGTGTGTGTATGTGGTGAGAGAGTTAAAAGAGATGAAGGAAAGGGCTGGGGAAATGGGGGTTTATAATACAAAGAATTAGCATTGTGATCAAAACCTATGGATAATATTGACCTGACAGTTCATAATGTATAGAGGACGCCTACTGTCCGGGGGCCCGCCCTCCTTACCATCAATGTACTGACACACACACACACACACACACGTACTTGCATGCACACACAGGCACAAACACTCACAGCAGGACCTTAGCCATTCACAATACAAAAACATTGCTCCTTTTCTTCCCCTCTCATAACCATAATCATCATCATCATCATCATCATCATCATCATCATCATCATCATTTTTATGCTCCTACTGTCCCCAGTTCAGCCCCTCACCCTGCTCTCTAAGCTGCACCTACTGCTGTTTCAGAGACCAAGCCAGAGAACGGAAAACACGCTGTAAAATATCTGGGTTGTCCATTTTCACTCGACTCACAACAGTCGCAAAGACAACATAAAAACCAAACGTAACCCAATAGGCGACGGTTAAAACTGTGCACTGTGTGTCACTTCTTTTCTATTCAGCCATCGCTTTGGTTCCAAGTTACTTCAACTACGGATTGAATAGAGTACAAAACCCATCCATCAACAGCACAATCAACCCAGGGGCTCAGCCCTCTTGCTGCAGCCGTTTCAACTACGAAGCAGAAATACAACTATGTTTGGTGTAGAAATAACAACTATAGCAATGTTGGGGCAGCTGATCGATGACAATAAAGTCTAAGGGATATATAAAGCTTGCAGTTCTTAAGGTCTTGTGCCATAAAGCAATCACTGAATATCAGTATCTTTCTATATCTCTTGGGATTCAAAATTACATTAAATCTTCAGCTAATAATGGGGAAATCTGGGAGGCCTGTCTGTAGCAAAATAACAGTTATAAGCCACAGAGAGTCGAATAGGTCTTATTCACCTTGTGGCCATCTTGGTTGTATCTGAACGCTTACTAGATGGAACCAAGATGGCCGCTACAGGTGAATAGAGACGCTGCCCTGTTTCTCCCTCCCCATCACCTCCTCTCTGCTCCCCAGTGCTGCTTTCTCTCTCTCTCCGTCTTTCTCTCTCTCTCTCTCTCTCTCTCTCCTATTCCTCCTCCTCCAGTCCACTACACTCTTTTCATTACCTTTTTGTTTACTCTGTTTGGGAGAGAGAGAGAGAGAGAGAGAGAGAGAGAGAGAGAGAGAGAGAGAGGGAGGAGATGGGGATAGTGAGAGTGTGACAGAAAGAGAGGGAGAGACAGAGTTAAGTTTTTAACACAACTCTAGTTTGATTATTTATAATCCTTGTTCCGAAATTTAGATGACACTTTTTTTCACCTTATTTGATCTGAGAAAATAATTTCATCTTCTTCTCTTTTTAGAAAAAGCAAATTTTCATAATCCCATATGCTTTAGAACATAATCAGGGATGGAGAGATAGAAAGAGAGCGAGAGTGAGAGAGAGACAAAGAGACAGAGAGAGGAGGTGCAGCCCTCTCAGATCAAAGGCTGCATCCCATTGTGAACCCAGTACAATGGGATTTACAGCAACAACAGGTCATGGAGCAGAACCCCCCCCCGCCAACTGCCTGAGACCCCCCTCCCAATGACACCCCCCGACCCCCCTCTCCTCTTTGGGGCCAACGGACACCGCGGGGAGGAGTTGAGGGAGTAGTAGGGGGGAGAAGGGGGAGTAAGGAAAGAAAGGGGTAATTGAAGGGAATGACCTGGAGATGTGTAGTCAGTCAGGTCATGCACACACACACGCACACACACACACACGCACACACGCACACACAAACACACACAAAACACACACAAGCACAAACACATACACACACACACAAGCAGACACACAGCATGCACACTCACATGCATGCACATATGCACACACACACACACACACACACAAACACACATTTATACACACACACATGCTAATGGACACACACACGGACACACACACACAAACACACACAAGCAAAATGCTTACGCAGGCAAAAGCTCAGACAGCTAAGAACACTGTACAAATACACAAGAATCCAGTCCCAGTACAGAAGTATGCGCATACACATATACAGTCGACATGCATTGATATATACACACATAAATGCAGCTAAGTACACACGTAAAAGTGAACACACATGTGCATGCGTGTATTCTGAAATCACGAACCCCCGCAACTTCCATATGTGCACTGTTCTCACTTACATTCCCTTAGCGACTGTTTTCTCTCACTCCCTTTCCCTCTCTCTTTACCTCTCTACCTCTCTACCTCCCTCCCTCTCTCCCTCTCTCCATCTCTCTCTCACTCTCACTCCCTTTTCCTCTCTACCTCTCTCTCCCTCTGTCGTTCTCTCCATCCTCTCTCTCTCTCTCTCTCTCTCTCTCTCCATCTGCCTCCCCCTCTCTGTCTCTCCCCCTCCCTCCCCCCTTTCTCTCTCCCTCTCTCTCCCTCCCTCAGCCCCCCTCCCACCCCTCTAGCTCTACCTCTCCCTCTCCCTCTCCCTCCCTCTCCAACCCCTCTATCTCTACCTCCCCCCCTCCCCGTCCCCCTCTCCCCCCTCTCTCCCTCATGAGTTGAGGTGACAGTAAAAGCCACAGTGTGGCAGAACCTAGAGCCTTCGACATTCAATCCGCCATGCCTAGGAGTTGGCGGTTGGGGCTCCCCTTCCTCTTTTGTTTCACAGCTACAGTGAGTGACACACTATAGGAGGCCAGGGCTCCTACAAGCTTCCTTTATAAAAAAAAGATTCATCATTTTGGGGGGGTTGGGATCGTGTCCTTGTGGTCGGAGTCCCGTAACGACCCCCTTAGTGGTGATGTATCCCTACACCCTCTCCCCACACCAGGGTAAGAAGGGTAAGAGATAGATCCTATGGCTGTATGCTCCAGTCAGATTCAGTCGGGATTGTGTGTGCTCTTAGTGTATAACCTTTTACCACGCACATGAAGTTCTTGTTTTGTTTCTAATTTGAATTTAAATAACATTACAATTTCAAATTTGATGAAATTGGAAATAAATTGGAAATAAATTGGAAATTAATTTGAATTGCATTTGAATTAAATTTGAACTTAAATTTGAATTAATTTGTATGTTTTCACTGTGCATTTTTGTCCATTCCTTCTCCATGAAGCCTACTCCTTCCTCCTCCGTCTCTTTCTAAGCGGGGCAGGGTGAGGGTTGGGGGTGAGGGGGGAAGTTATCGAGGTGGGGGTACAGGAGAGAGCAGGAAACAGGGAGAACTTTCATGGTTGATTTGGGAGCTATTGGCCCCCTGTGTACTTTTCTCTCTCTATGCCGCTCTCTCTCTGTGTCACTCTCTCTCCAGCTCTCTCCCTTCTCTCTATGTCTCTCTCTCCTGCTCTCCCTAGCTCTTTCTCGTATTAATCTGCAGTGACAGCCTCACTGTTTACCAGATCCACCCAGGGCTCCTGAGGCTTCTGGGGGGGAAGGGTGACTGGCTGGCGCCACTCTACTCCATTAACCTTTGACCTCTGGCATTATAGCACCAGGGTACAGGGCCTGAGGGTTAGGAGCCAACCAAGGTGACCAATCGCGGGACACCTGTCTGACATGGGCCCTAAGCCCATCCACATATGGTTGGATCAGAGAGGGATTTCAACCCTCAACCCCTGTCCACTTAGATCAAAAGAATCTCTCTTGGCTATTACGGTCCCTAACCCTAACTATTTTCCATTTTTCGTAGTCTTTTTATTTTTGGCAGTGCTAGGAAATTCTGGAGTTGTACCGAACCGAACCCAACTAAAAATGAGAAAACTCTTTCTCACTGGACCTTTGAGCTTAACCCCAACCTCGGCCCAGAAGTTCCCATATGCGTTTCTTCAGGGTTTTTTCTTCATTTTATTACAACATTTCCAAGTACGGAAACACAACGTTTGAAGCTTGTTGCTTGCTCTTGTTCTGATTACATCCCTGAACATGCCCTCTGGACTGGGTTCCCAGCCGACCAGAATATTGTGCTGGCTACCGCTTTGATGTATTGCTTATAATCCATCTCTCTTAGCAAATCCTCTGCTGGCTTTGAAAGAGGCGACCAGAAGTGCATTTCCCAAAGACATCGCCAAAGGCAGCTCTTCAAAAAAAGTATACTGTTGCAGTGTTAGTTAAAATGTGGCAAATATAGTATACAACATTTAGTAAAAATGTATGTATATTTTCAAAATCATTACAACCATATGTTTATTATTATCTCAATAAATTGTCAGAGAGATACGTCTAAATAAAGCAACTGTTATTTTTTTCTGTATATATATTTTGCAATTGATTCACAGAATATTTGTAGACCATAGGGGGCAGTATAGTGCAGTGGCTACGGTGTCTTGGGACTCCCAGCTGAAAGGTTGTGGGTTGAATTCCTAATGTCCATGGCCGAACCTGTAGGCATCCTTGAGCAAGATGCCCCCTAACCCCTACCTGTTCCTTAATGACCAGTATCTTGATCCACTGTGCGTCACTGAGGATACTAACAGTCACCGCCAAGCGCAGTTCAAACACCTCGTCCTCATCTGACCCTTTAGGGGGGACGGCAGTTCACATGACACATGTCCTGCCAGAATCCCTTCTCAGGGTTTCCAGTGAAATGCCCATCAGATTCTCGATAACCCCACCCACTGATCGCTGTGTGTTTACCTTGTGGGGTTGAACGTGGGTTCACCCTATGGGTGAGCGCCAGCCTGCTCTATCCAAAACGACCAAACCGTATTCTAGTGGGATGTTTTATTGTGCGTGTGTATACGACGCACAGGACTTAAATGAAGCGCTGGTTTCTGGGAAAGCTCGAAGAGGTGAAGAACATGTGAATGGTGTGAATCAGCTATCCCTACCTATTGCTCTATACTGTGTGATGGAGGCGTTACGGTAAGTCACTGCAGACTGGGGAAGTGAACAGTAATAATAATTTGGATGACTGTTACACACTAATGATTGCTAACGTGAAAGCATATGCGCTCAACACATGCACACACACACACACACACACACACACACACATTACGCACGTATTACAGACAAATAAGGACTAACACGTACGCATGCACAATCACAGCCACAACTTGCATAATTTTCACACAAACAGACACACACATACACACACACCCAAACACGCACACACACACACACACACACACACACACGTCATGAGTAGTGACAGAGCACCTCGTCGACCCTCCAGTTGACCCTTGAACCCCGATGACAGCCGGCTGTCATCACTGTCACTCCTGCCTTGAGCAAACACAGTCCTGAAAAACTAGCAGACAGATAGATGGTGTGTGTGTGTCTGTGTGTTTAGATGTGTGTGTGTGTGTTTATGTGTGATAGTTTAGTGTGTGTGTGTACGTGTGTGTGTGTGTGTCTGTGTGTGTGCACGGGTGTGATTGAGTCCATTTCATCAGCGAATGACATGTCGGCTCAGTGTCTGTGCGTGTGTGTGTGTGTGTCTGCGTCTGTGTGTGTGTGTGTGTTTGTGTGTGTCTCTGCCCATCCTTGTGTACGTGCTGGCATGTGCGATCTCATTTCACTACCTGGTTCCACTAAATAGTGACTGTTAGTCTATGCAGCCGCCACCCCCGCTCCCCCCCCCACACACCCCTCTCACCCCGGGCCATCATAACCTGGCACTCACCGATGCTTTTTTCTGCTCGACCTTGGGTTACGACATGCGCGGCAGTGGCCAGCCGTGAGAAGAGGAAGCATTTACCCAAGGTGACGCAAGCCGTGCCTTGTCTGACCCACCCCAGGCTGCTAAATATAGACACCTCCCAACAGCGGGCAGAAGAGTGCTGCTCTCATTAAGATAACATGGAACACACTTATGTAAAGGGGGAGATGTGTTGGAAGTCTGCACCCTCCACTACCCCCACCCCTTCACTATAATTTCTCTCTGAGTATTACACACACACATACCCACACACACGCACGCACACCACGCGACACACACAGACAGACACACACACGTGCACTCAACGTGAACCACACACAAGTACACACACGCACATAGACCGTGACATGCACACACACACACACACACACACACACGCACACACGGTGACACATACACACACACACATACACACACACACACTGTGACACATACACATGCATACAACACGCACATACACTATGACACACACACACACACACACAACGTGATACATGCACACACTGTGGCACATTCACACACACACACACACACACACACACTGTGACACATACACACACACGCACACACCATGACACGCACACACCGTGTCACATACACACACACACACATACACTGTGACACAACACACACACACACACACACACATTCATACACACACACACACATACACAGTGGCACATACACCCACCCACATACACACATACACACACACACACACACACCAGATTCCCAGTCAACCACACAGACACATGCAGACGACCAGCTCAACCTTCAGCGTTTCCAACCGCTAAAACTCTGCGCGCCGCGACTATGTTCTAATAGCATGTTCTGCTGTTCGCCTGCACTCGTAGTCTCACCCCACTGCTCTACACGCACGGAGCAGAGGTTGTACACTGAGACACAAGGCCTGCCTTAAACTGTTTGGCTGTATGGCGAACACACAAACACACACACATACATATGCACACAAACACGGACACACACACAAACACGCACGCACACACACACACACACACACACACACACAGATGTAAGCACAAACTCACTCAAGCATACACAAATATATTTGTATAAACAACTCCAGGCACACACACATATACACACACACACACACACACTCACATTCACACACACACACACACACACACACACACACACACACATACAGATGCACACACACACACACATATACACACGCATACACACACACACACACACATACACGCACATACACACAAATACACCAACTCAAGTGTCCATACATACATATACATATGCACAAACTGAAGTTCACACACATATATCCACCCACACACACACACACAGAAACACACACACACACACACACACACACACACACACACACACACACACATACACAAACACTCAAACCCTTGTCCTTGCACTCTGGCTCTCAATCTGCCCTGCTTTCCACAAATCATACACAAATGTTTATAGCTTTTTCCACAAATTAAACAAATAGGAGGTGGGGAAGAGGCTGGTATTAAGCATGGGCCATTGGACGGCCCTCGAGAGGGGAGAGAGGTAGGCCCCAGAGCCAAGCTTGCATCCCCAGCTCCACATCAACCCTCTCTCTCTCTCTCTCTCTCTCTCTCTCTCTCTCTCTCTCTCTCTCTCTCTCTCTCTCTCTCTCTCTCTCTCTCTCTCTCTCTCTCTCTCTCTCTCTCTCTCTCTCTCTCTCTCTCTCTCTCTCTCTCTCTCTCTCTCTCTCTCTCTCTCTCTCTCTCCCAGAGGGAGGGAGGGAGGGTGTCTCATAGTCCTGGCCAGCTGGAAGCCATCGACATAGGCGTGGGGTTCAATGGTGAAGGGGGAGGGAGGGAGGGAGGGGGGGGGGTGTTTGGGGGGAGGGCAGAGGGGAGGAGAGGAGACAGGACAAGGGAAAAGGGGAGAGGGGAGAGGGGAGAGGGGAGAAGAGAGGGAAGGGATAGGGGAGGAGAGGGGAGAGCAGAGAGAGAGAGGAAAGGGTAGAGGGGTAGTGAAGAGGGAGAAAGGGGAGAGAAAGGGGGAGAGGAGAGAGTGAGAGAAGGCAAGGAGAGGAGTGAGAGGAGAAGGATAAAATACAAGGGAGAGGAGAGAAGAAAGGAGAGAGGGGAGAGGGGAGAGGGGAGAGGGGAGAGGGGAGAGGGGAGAGGAGAGAGGAGAGAGAGGAAAAAGGACAAAGAGGAAGGCGGGTGAGTGGGCCTCCCTTCGACTTCTCTTCCATCTGAAGGGAGAGCAGACAGCCCAGGACGGAAGACAGAGAGTGTGTCATGTACGTTTAAGAATCAGGGAGTGGAATGGAATGGTGAATCACCAACTCCATTTCCCAGAGGCGGTCTGCGGTCTGAAACTCTGAGCACAGCAAAACCAGATAAGGGATAAAGATATTATTAGAAATAAAAAGAGAGAGAAAAACAAAGTTGAATATGAAAATGTAGGGTTCACGTGAAAATGCTTGTTTATCTTGAGGCATTTGTGAAAACATTAAGGATGACCTGAAAGTATTTAATTTCCTTCATACACACATCACAATACACAATACACACAAACAGATGATTGTGAGTCAAACACACTGATGCATCCTGGCCAGGCCTCTCGCCATGACGCAACGATACAAACCCATGAAATGACTGCTGTTTGTGCAAGATAACATGCAACTGGAGCGGGTTTCTGCAGCGATTTCTCAACCTTCTCTGCTTGTCTTTTACAATCCAGAGGGTCGGATACGATGGGATGTGCTGGTGGGGATCGGCTGAGGTGCTGATGGGAGGCTCTGGGCGTTTACACTTGGCCGGAGATAATCTCTAAAATGTTTATGTTGTTCAGGGTGATTGGAATCAGAAAGCCGTGTCGAGCATTTTGTTGTGGAAAAGAGGCACGGATTGTGTGTGTGTGTGGGTGTGAGAGAGGGGAGATGGGAGGGAGAGATTGAGTGAAGGAGAACCACTAAATTCATGGAGAGATGTAGAGAGAGAGAGAGAGAGAGAGAGAGAGAGAGAGAGAGAGACACACACACACACAGACATACACAGAGAGACAGAGAGAAAGAGAGAGAGAGAAACAGAGAGAGAACAGAGAGAGAGAAGAGAGAGAGAAGAGAGAAACAGAGAGAGAGACAGAGAGAGAGAAAGAGAGAGAGAAACAGAGAAACAGAGAGAGAGACAGAGAGAGAAAGAGAGAGAGACGGGCAAGAGAGCACCTCAAAAAGCAGGACACATACGGCCTGCTGTCTTTGGTTTTCCTCAAAAACGATTATTATTATTATTAATACTATGAAGACACACTCACACACACACACACACACACACGACACACGACACACGACACAACAATTCTCCATGCATGTTCACCACTTCAATGCGCCACCGCAGCACAACGCACTAGCTACACAGAATCCAGCCCCACGCCCGCTCGGTCCACGCTGTGATTACAACACGCACGGAGCGACCGTTGCTCAACCTCCACTCCGCCGCATGACAGTCAGCACCCGCCACCGCACAACCGACCCACCGCATCAGGCCGCTAGAGCACTCACACAAGCACATTCCTCGGGCTTGTGTGCATTTCAAAAAAGGTGTACGGGAGTCCGTGTTATTCATATCACACAACTGACACACTTTGACCTGTTCTTTTTTTATCAGCACCGTGCACTTTTATTGCACTTTGAAATTCCTTTCTTCAAGAGCTTTGTGGGCATTTGTGTTTAATGGACTGTGGAGAATGTGGGCACCTGCGTATCTACACTGTTGTTCATGGTTGGATATGCTCTTTAGGAGGCTTTAATACAATACTCAAACTTCATCCACCCGCAGAGATGCAGAAGGGCAGACTTCAACCGGAACTACACTCTATAAATGTTTGTATAAAATGTGTACAAATTATATGTATACATAGAATAGTCAACTTTAATAGTCTCCATGTATCTTAAACCGATGTTTAGCAGCCACATTACAAATATTACTTGAATCACTAGCAATATACTACGTCAGAGTGCATAAAATCGCTGTGTAAACAAACGGCGGCCATTTTCAGACGCTGTTTTTACTGAGGATTCCACACTAGCACAACAGAGGCATATACGGGGCCCTACATAACCACAAAGGGCACCCCCCTGCCACACTCCTGTTCAGAGTCATCCTTCCGTCAGCCAACCGCTACGACCTCGGAGTCTTACATTACTTTCTCTGAACTAATTGTGTCATTAGCACGCAACCGACGGGGACCGTTAGTTTACTGTCCATAAACGCTGGGATTAGTGAAACATCGTAAAAGGGATAATACGGGGGTATTACTGACTAGGATAAAGCTAAGGACCTAAAATTACCATTGACTTTCGGACGCGTGCGTCATCCCAATTAATGTAGCTTGTTTCCACCTCAATGCGACACCTGGAACTCTGATTTCCCAGGGTTGTGAACGCGTCTGCAGTTCACCGCACAGTTTGCGGTGGTCGTTATGGTAACAAGATTGAGATGATCGAAGGCAAAGCAACAGCGTTGATGTCTGACTCTCCCAGACAACGTGCTCACACACACACACACACACACACACACACACACACACACACACACACACACACACACACACACACACACACACACACACACACACACACACACACACACACACACACACACGACAAGCACTTACTGCCTTATCGGAGCATCCGTTTTCATGCACACCGTGGTACAGTGCGCTCAGAGGAACTATTTGCTGGTTGTTCTACTGGTCTCCTTTGTTATGTCTTGTTTTGTTTAAAGACTTTGGATGGTGATTGTGGGTGTGTGTGTGTGTCTGTATGTGTGTGTGTTGGCATGTGTGTGTGTGTGTGTGTGTGTATGTCTGTGTGTGTGTGTGTGTGTGTATGTCTGTGTGTGTGTGTGTGTATGTCTGTGTGTGTGTGTGTCTGTGTGTGCTTGTATGTGTGGATAGGTGGATATGTGCGGGGGGGGGGGGGTGGTAATGGGGGTAATGAAAAATTTAAGTGGTTGAAGTAGGAAAATGTGTGTTGCTTCTCACATCATAATTATCCTACCCAACGCTGGCAAATCCCCCCCGGGATTGGATTTAAAGTCACCCACCACCACCCCCTCCCCACCCTGCCTGTCTGGCAACAGATGTGGGCTCTGGGGAAAGCTGGCACCCTGGATCACCACTCCTCCCCCTAAACTTGGTCATGCAGCAGCAGCAGCAGCAGCCTCATAGACCCAGACAGCACCACCCCAGGGTGCTGTTGAGAGGGGAGAAACAACAGCACCCGTTGGTACACAGAAGAATAACTCTCTCTCTCTCTCTCTCTCTCTCTCTCTCTCTCTCACGCATCATTGCTACATCACTGAGAAAACTGAAGAAGGAGGAGGAGTCAGACAGAGGGACAATGCGAAAAAGAGAGAAAATGAGAGTGACAAGAAAAAAAGATGGAATGACCAACACACAGATAGACAGGGAGATAGATACACACACATACACACATGCACACATGCACACACACACACACACACACACACACACACACACACACACACACGAGGGGTGTCTAGTCTCAGGTGTACTGCCAGACGTTAACGCTCAGAGCTCAGCTGGTTTGGCAGACGCCTGCGATGACATAGCCATGTCCTCGTGTTTGTTTCATCATGAAAGTCTTTATGAGGTTGAGAAAACCAAACCTCGGATGTATCTTTAGTGCATCCAGAGAATGACTCAATACTTTGTTCTTATTAGGTTCCCAGGGGTGAAGAGAAGTATGTTTATCTGTCCCTCTTTTACATATCTTTTTAATTAAGTGTAATGAAAGAAAAAAGTGTTAATAACGTTTAATAAATGCTGTTATTTATGGTGATTTTAGCTTATTAGTAATAACAAAATGCTAGGCTTGCACTTAATTGCAGTTTTATAACTAAATAAATGAATAAATAAACAAAGAAATGAATGATTAAACACTAACCTACATCCTTTAAAGGTCAGGATGAAGTATTTCATTTGACTTCGTACACCTGGAGATATTAAAGACGTCAACACTCAAGAGTTCATTGGGCCTTTTTTCATTTTTCCCAAGCACTATTGTTTTGGAAACAAACCGCCCTGTTCCTCCAAAACCGCACACTTCACCATCCAATTAGTATTCCACTTCCTGTGAAGTCCTTCCTGCCGCTCGGCCAGTATTGTCCCAAGCCGTTCCCCGACTAGATGGGTCAGCTGTGATTCCGCCCTCACCACATCACACATTCTATCTTTAGATTTCACATTTATTTAGTATATATTTTGATTGTATGATTTAATCTTATATTATTATTTTGTATCCTGTTCAGTTTTCATATTTTCTTATATCATGTTTCTGCACCAATGCACCACAGAAAATGCAAATAAAAGCCTTGGTTCTGACACACGCTTCCGAGCAGCGATCAGCTGATGGTGATGGTGGACGTGGGGAGGGGGTGGGGGAGGGGGAAGGGAGGGGAGGGGGAACCAAGCAAACCAGAACCTGAAGCCCTGCACGTATGGAGGAAACTGTCCGGTCGTAGAAATCGGACCCGTCTTCGGGGAAAACCCCAGAATAACCCCCCTCTGTTCTCCCCATATCAGGGTCTTGTGTAAATAAGATATCAGCCCAGGCACACGGCATCATGGGAATGAGCCAATCCCGTCCTGTAAACACTGGCCGATGACTGCTGGCAGGCTGCTGCCTCTCTGGAGGAGGAGGAGGGGGAGGGGGAAGGGGTGGTGCAGGAGGAGGAGGAGGAGGAGGAGGAGGAGGAGGAGGAGGAGGAGGAGGAGGAGGAGGAGGAGGAGGAAGTGAAGGAGGAGGAGGACAAGGAGGTCCTGCTCTGGAATTCACAAATAAATCACTTTTTTTCAAGGCGGGTTTATGTGTCCACCACACCCCCCTCTCCACCATCCCTCCCTCCCTCCCTCCCTCCCTCCCTTCTCCTCCCCCAGGAAAAGAAACAGGGGCTGAGCAGAAATAGCAGAGTTTAGGAACCACTACAGGAAATTATCCAGGCTTGTTGCTGAGTTTTTTTTTCCAGCATTTGCATTTTAGTAAGACCCCCGCCCCCTTCAAAACCCATTCAACCATCACTACACATTCCTGCTCAGTGTGTGATGCATTCTATCCCACTCAAACTAGCACTATACATTGACTCACACACTTGTTTGATGTGTCTGTTATTTAATAACGGAAGACTAAAATAGTTCTGATGCAGCAATAAACTCATGGAGGCATGGCCTAGCTTAGCCTAACCTCTCTTAGCCAAGCCTAGCCTAGCTTAGCCTAGTCCATCCCTAGCCTTCCTGTCATCAGCTCCCTGAACAAACATGCCTTGCCAGTGGGAGATTCAAAGTAAGGGAATGTTAACCTTTTCTTTTCTGACTCCTGCAGCTTTTCTGCACTCCTATCTGGTCATTTTTGAAGACTGTGTTGCATTTAATATTTGTCATTGCTCCAATAATAATTGGAACTAGAATTGGATTTCATGGGAATAAAAGTCAATGTGGATTAAATGAACAGATGTAAATGAGATTCTGAAATAGGAATTGCCATGATGTCACAACAAAAGCAAAAAGTGTATCAAAGGAATCATTGTTATCACCCCTGGCAACGTGGATGTTTGTCACTTTGTTTTTATGACGTTGGGAGTACAGGGAGTGAAGGTGGCTGGGACTTCCTGTTTTTATGGTTTTTCGTATGAGCAGCTCCATTGTCTTTCGTTACGACAGGGACCACATGAAAACACAAAGGTACACTAACAACAGCTGTGGTTAGACAAGGGACAACACACTGACATTCAAAACCTTTCAAGCGCTCTCTCTCCCTCTCTTAAATAAGATACAACTCACGTTAAAAGTAAGACTACAATGCGATATAATAAAATAATGGTCAGGACAGGGTTGAGTAAATTAAACTCTCTCTCTCTTCTCTCGTGTCGCATACGGTTTTTGCTAACAAAGTGCCCCAAAGTTGTTATTCTTTTAAGAAAGGAAACAGGAAGAGAAAAGGTACACTTGTACATTCAAATATGTTCAAATATGTGTTTCTGATCTACTTCCTCCTTCTGCCTACAGATTATATCTTGCTCTGTCTCTGTCGATATCTCCGTCCCTCTCTGGTCTTCAGAAGATCATGACCCCTCATCACGGAAAAGACAAATAAAATGTTTGGTCTATACAATGGCAAATGTCAAGAGTGGAGTGTGGTGACGGGGGGCGGGGGGGGGGGGGGGGGGGGGGTGGGGGGTTCTGGGGGTTAGGAAAGGAAATTGTTGTTGTACTTCTCTTCCATGCCGCTAACTTGTGTTTTTCATGTGCTTTGCATGTGTGTGGGACTGGAAGGGGTTAACCGGCTGGGCAACAATGCCTGTATATGTTTGAAGATGCATCACATCGAAGAATGGCGCTCTTCTCCACCTCTGCTTGTTCCATACAGTGAGCAGCAAAACACTGAAAGTTCCCCACCCTAAACTTCCTCTTTCACACACACACACACACACACACACACACACAGAGGCGAGGACGAAACACCGCAACCTAGCCACTGTCATGGTGTCACACATATTATTTTATAAACATGTAAGTACGCCTCGTTAGACACAGGAAGCACCACTGTGGTTATTGCAATTAAAAAGTGAGTTTGGATAAGCCGAGCGTGAGCGAGAGTTACCTCATGTTCTGCAGACTATAGACCTTAACATGGGCCTTCCTCTTTCCCCGGTGGTGAGACGAAGCTTGAGGAGATGATCAAGTCCTATCTAGCCAGTGGCAATGTGCATATGCACATACATGTACATGTGTTTTGTTGACAAAGCGCAGGGTGCAATAGAAACGGAAGAAGGCCCACCTTACTGGATCACCGACTTATGGGTGAGGGCAACCATCTTGATTCCACAAGGTGATGGACAGTGGTTCAGATGCTAACAGCGGTTGCCGCTAATCTGAAAGAGAACACATGACAAAAACAGAACAGAGGAAATGTGTAATGGAGAAAGAGGCTTGCTGCATACATATATGTTTCCTGTAATGATTATTTCAACACCTCCGTACCGCGTTTATATTATATAATCCATAAGAATCTGGCCTGTTTTGTAATAAATATGTGGTTTGCTTACACAATTGGCAATTGACTATGGTTCTAGTGATAGGCATCACTTGATAGGTAGAATTTACCAGAATTTAACCGGGCCATGCGTATGACATTTATAAATACAAAATACAAAGATAATCTGTAGGTGTTGAAGAAGATATCATGACGGAATATATATATATATATATCTACAAGTATATTATTTAGAAATGATGTGTTCAGTAGCGGTATCTCTGAAATTACTAATGGATGGATTGGACTGATTTTGGATAAATTAACATCAAACTGTGAGGACATAGAATCTCACCAAGTAGCCCTGACGATATTGTGGGCAAGTATTGGGGGCAAAAATTATTAGTGAACTATAACTTATTTGAATCACTTTGAGTAGACACATTGTGAGTCATACCTAAACTGGTAAACTGAAGTTTGAATACGTTGGAGTTCATAGGACACTCACACACGCATGCACGCACGCACGCACACACACACACACACACACACACACACACACACACACACACACACACACACACACACACACACACACACACACACACACACACAGTGCACAGTGCAAGAAAATACCCAATACACAAAACAGCCACAAAAGCAGCAAAATCTAGACCTGTAAAAGAGAACGCAGAACTGGAGGTGAGCATTACCACTAGGCATCATGGGACTGAATGTATCATCTGCACACACCAGCCTGAGCAAACACGGTCTGAACTTTGTTTCAATAAGTGAAGGACATGAATGAGTCATACCACATTTCACCTAGTACTCGCTGATGAAGTCAGGGCCATGTGACCACTGTTTGGTTCCTCTGATATCAATACCATTCCCTTCACTTGAATCTTTTGCACACACAAAATCACACACATGCACTTCAGACGGCGATTCGTTTGGAAGAGAAACAAACAAGCAAACAAATGGCTTCACCAACATTGACACAGACGCTAGCAAAAATAAACGTTGACTGCAAGACAGCAAAGTGTTTCTGATAGAGTTGAGGAAGTATAAGCGACTAGGAAGGTGTCCACGTTCAAGATTCTACAGTTGGTTAATGACATTGCTTATATCAATAAGATATTTCAAAATGTATTTTCGCCCAACAATCACCTGCAGGATTAAGAAGCATATATTCTAGCGCAACAATTGCTCTCAATAAAAAAGGGTTAAACCCGTAATATAACTCTTGTTTCCTTTAGAGAGCCAATCATTGTCCCTGTTGTGGAGAACCTGAATGGAGGACAGACCCAGGCCTTTTGGGGACCTTTTGTCATTCCCTTCCTGCCAAGCGAGGAGCAGGAGGAGGAGGAGGAGGAGGAGGAGGAGGAGGAGGAGGAGGAGGAGGAGGAGGAGGAGGAGGAGGAGGAGGAGGAGGAGGAGGAGGAGGGAGATAGGATGCCATGTTGTCTCTCTTAGTTTCCAAAAGCCAGGGCAGCTTGTGTTATGATGTCCATGAGGGTGAGATTATAAACTCACTGTGTATGAAAAGCTACTTTTTGGTGCCTGTCTTTACCAAGCTTTTATCAATGCCTAACTCCCCAACTAAACTCTCCCTCCTCCTCCTCCTCCTCCTCCTCCTCCTCCTCCTCCTCCTCCTCCTCCTCCTCCTCCTTCTAAACCCCCCTCCCCTACACTCCTGCCCTAGCTCCCAACCTCTCTCTCTTTCCTCCCTCCCCTCCCTCCCTCTTCCCCCCTCTCTCCCCCGCCCCTTGTCCTCTGGGCCCTGTTGCCGACAGCTGGTTCTGATTATGGCTGTGAAAAATGGGGCAGTCACGCCAGCAACGCTCCCCTGCCTGCCCCCTCCTCGCCCTCCCCCACCCCTCTTCAACCCCCTACCCTCCAGCATTCCTACAGCATGACTCCGCACTTTCTCCTGCTGGTGCTAAGCTTGTCTTCTCTACGTCTCTACTTCCCTTCTCTGTCTGTAGTTCTCTTTATCTGTCGCTCTGATTTTTGTCTTTTTCTCGTTTCATTTGAGTTTCTCCATATACAAGGCTTTTGCTGACTGGTGTTTTGCTTTCTGTTTTATTTCCTTTCTCTCTCATTCTCTCTCTTTCTTTCTTTCTACATCAGAAGTACATTGCATGTGTTTAGATCTGAATCGATCAGCTGTGTTTGTGTGTCTTTGCATCTGTGTCCCTGTGTATGTGTACGTGTGTGTGTGAGTGTATACTTTTGTGTGTGTGTGTGTGACTGTGTTTGTGTGTGTGCACATTTGTGTGTTGTATCTGAGTGAGTGTGTGTGTGTGTGCTTGTGTGTGTGTGTTGCATGTGGTTAGGAGGGCAAGGGGGTTGAGGGAGATTGTGCTAGAGTAGCGAGGGGCTTTAGGTCCTGTAATAATATATGTTTTTAAAGGCTGGGGTGGGGGGGCTGGAGAGGGGGAAGTATGTTCGAGCAGGAGGGTGGATTATCTGAAAGTGGTTCTTATGACAGAGACGGATCGAAACGGTTTTGAGCTCTCACACACCGCACTCACAGCCACACCACCCCCACTAGTACCCGCCACACACACACACACACACACACACCCTCCGAACCGGTACCCTATAACGGCTCTGCACCATGTGGAGGAAGGAGGGGTGGGGGGTGGGGGGAGGGGTGGGGTGGGAGGGGGGGGGGGGGGGGGTGGGGGGGGGATGGGAAGGGGTGGGGGGGGGGTACAGGAACAGAAACGTGAGCCCCCACAAGGGCAAACACACTCCATCAAGCGTCGCTCGCCATGATGTGTACGGTACACTACATGGCTGCGTAATGACTACAGTATGTCCACTGAGCCGTTGTCATTATTATTATGAGGGCAGATTTCCCTCCATATGTCCTTGTTTGTTTTCTTTCTATCGTCAAAGGGAGGGAGAAACATTTGCCGGGTTTTGCCGCTGGCTTGTAAACAGCGGATATGCGCTGGGTTGGCCTCTGGAAAAGAACAATTTCATTCTTCAGTGCGGCGGTTGCGTTGGTTTTGTTTATCATCTGTGATACTTTCCACCTTGACTGCATCTCTCCTATCTGCTGGTCTGTGAGTGTGTGTATGTTTGTTTGTGTGTGAGTGTGTGTGTGTGTGAGTCAGTGTGTGAGTAGTTATGTGTGTGGGTGAGTGTGTGAGTGGTTATGAGTGTGTGTGTGTGTGTGTGTGTGTGTGGGTGAGTGTGTGAGTGTTATGTGTTTGTGTGTGTGTGTGTGAGAGTGGTTATGTGTGTGCGTGTGCTCGTGCATGCTTTAGGTGTGTGTGTCTGTGAGTGAGTGAGTGTGTGTGTGTGTGTAGGTGTGTGTGTGTGTGTGTGTGTGTGTGTGTGTGTGTGTGTGTGTGTGTGTGTGTGTGCATGTGTGGTCATGTGCGTGTGTGCGCAATTGCTACATGCACAAATCAAGCAAGGTGCTGCTGCATATTAAACCTATTCACCACATGGTGTGTACACCAGCTTTACTCCACTGTGGTCAGATGTTATAGACTCTGGGGGCTGAGTGGTCTGTTTCGTCATGGGGGGCTTTTCAACACTTACAACCAACAGGATACCTTGATACGGCTAAGAGATGGCTGCTGAGATAGCTTTGGGCAAGCGGTTTTATCGCCACCCGTCACATAACGTCACGCTATTGGTGGTACATCTTATTCCGTTCTCATCGCTAAGATGTGCAATATGAATTTCCTAACCCTAACTGGTAACCGGTGCACAGTGTTGTGTAGGCGTTTAACCAGCAACCGTGTGCCTTTCCTTCGTATCTGTCTAGAAACATATGTTGTTTGTTTGTATGTACGTATTTGTTTGCATTAAGGCCAAAAGTAAAATAAAAACAAGGACTGAGAGAGAGCATTCATCTCCGTCCAACACAGACCAAGTTAACTTCACGTCCTTGACCGAACGAGGGCTAATGCTGAGCTTCTCGGAGTAGCCTCTTCATGTGAGATAACGGCTCCTGCTGCAACACTCTGGGTCCTCCTCCATCACCACCTCATCCTCCACCACCACCTCATCCTCTACCACCACCTCTTCCTCCACCACCACCTCTTCCACCACTAGCACCTCCCCCTCCTCCTCCACCACCTCATCCTCTACCACCACCTCATCCTCCACCACCACCTCCTCCATCACCACCACCTCTTCCACCAACACCTCCTCCATCACCACCACCTCTTCCACCAACACCTCCTCCTCCTCTTCCTCCACCACCATCACTACCTCCACCACAACCTCATCCTCCACCACCGCCTCGTCCACCATCACCACCACCTGTTCCACCACTAGCACCTCCTCCTCCTCCTCCTCCTCCACCACCACCACCTCCTCCATCACCCCCACTTCATCCTCCATCACCTCCACCCCCTCCACCATTACCACCACCTCTTCCACCATTAGCAGAGTCCCGCTAGCTAGCTAGACTCCTTGTGCCAGACCTCTATAAACAAGATGGTGTGTAGCTAGACATCATGTCTCTCTCTGTCTCTTGTCTTTTTCCTCTCCCATCTCTCTCTATAAACCCCTCTTTCTCTCTCCCTCAACTCTTTCTCTCACTGGTACCCGTCTATCTCTCTCTCTCTTGCTTTCCCATCTATCTCTCTATCACTCACTTTATATCTCCTACTCATTGCACCAAGACTTATTTCACTGCACATTGAGGCCAACACACAGATCAGCAAGCATTTGAATCATGAATCTCTGAAAACACTCATCTTGTGCAAACAGCGCCAACACACACACACACACACACACACGACACATCAACAACATTTCAGCTTCGAAACAGGCTCTCAGGGTCTTTAGGTTAATTTAAGGCTTATTGATATTAAATAACAACATTGAGGTCAAGCTGCATGATCCAAGGAAATTACATCATCGTTCTTGAGCATATCTTTCAGAGTGAGGGGGGGGCGTTGTTTTCGTTTAAGAAAATTCTCGCCCCAATCACAAAATTGCAAAAGTGTCAAACGCTCTCGCTGTTAAACGGCACAGTTTGTGGGCGTTCCTTCCAAATAACACATCAAAGAAATACAGGCTGACTAAACAACGTGTTTGTGTGGTAGTCTAGAAGTGTGTGGCATAGATGTGTTGTGAGTCATACATTGAAACGGAGCCCACACACGCACATGCAGACACACACGCATGCACATGCGCACAAACACACACACACACAGACAAACACACACACACACTCACACACACAGACGCAACAGTGGCTTGTTGTGTAGGTGTGTACATACATTACACTCCTATTTGTGTCACAAACAGTCTCAGCGCGTGTGTAAGCATGTGTGTGTGTTTGTGTGTGTGTATGTGCTTTCCATCCAGCCACGTTCAATTGCTCATATTTCAAACAGAATCCATCACAGCTCATCTCGACTCATTCCTAACCAAACCATCAACAACAACAAAAAGTAACACACAAAACAGCACTCTGGTTGCTGCTACACATCAACATGTAGCTAATCCGAGACAAAACATCTCTCATCTATGATTGGGCCATAGTAAACGAAGGAACCCTGATTCCTTGAAAACAGCCGAACGGGCCAAGCCAGAGACGGGTCTGATAGCAGTGTTTCATTAAAGTGAGGTACCGGGAGGTCAGCGTATTCAACTATTATTGATAGCTCCTCTCCGCTGGGGAGGGCCTTCATCTGGAACCCATTTTTATCGTCTTCTTCATCATTTCTTTTGAAAGTTTTCATTTTATTGGACCACACAGCAACCCGAGTGCTGTGGTTTGGTCGAATGTCCTGGACGAGTGTAGGACTTTGCAATGGACCGCTTTCGTTGGGTCCGATGCGTTCCATTTGGATCGGTTCCGCGGGCCCAGTGGGAAAACTTTGAAAATCACTCGGCGTTGAAGAACAGCAGACAAGCAAAACGGCTCTGCGCCGTGCCAAGAAGAGTGTTTAGCACAGACACGGTGCGACTCGAGGAATACAGGGTGCAACTTGTTTTCCAACCGACTTGTTGCTAACTGGGCACCATGGCCGAATACATCATTTATGTTTGTTGCGTTTTCATTTAACCTACTCAAGTCTTCTCGTCGTTAGGAAAGTCTGGGAGAATGCCAGCCCTTGAATGGAAATGCTCTCCAAACCTAGATAAAGCAAATAGATACCTCTTTAACACAGATAAAGCGGAAACAGAATTTTCTTGAGGCAAATCTTACATAAGCCTGTATGTAGAATGTATTGAATGGCTTCATGCTAACTCGCCTACACAACACAGAGGAAGGACAGAGGTTTCCAGAGGTGGGCTGGTTGAAGGGGAGTAAGAAAGAGAGTTCCCACCACCCATCGCCATCACTGGTCTGTTTCTTGGCCTCGGGAGTGTAGGGCTGGAGGGATTTAGCAGCGTAAACACCATTAACAGACAGTTGGAAGGCTTCGAACGAGGGAGAAAGGGGAATTGTTTGGTTGTACTTTGGCTGCAGCTCTTGGTGAAACGGCGCTGGTAGTGGTGCAGAGGAGTGGTCGACTGGGGAGAGAGGGGCGTAGGATATTTTAGTAAATGCACCCTTATTTATGAGGGGGTGGGAGCGGGTGGGGGGTGTGTGTGTGTGTGGGGGGGGGGGGGGGGTGGGAGGGGGGTGTTAAGGAGGGGCAATAAACTCATTTCTGGGAAAGCCATTGAGTTTAAGTGGGCTTTATAGGACCTATAAGCACATGGGCAATAGAAAAAAGAGAGAGTAGAATGTCGACCAGAACATTTTTTACAGGCATAATAAGCTTTTCCATATTCGTCCATCACACAAAACAGAGCAATGACGTGAGGACACGAATGGGTTGACAAGATCTCATGTGGGCTGCCATTTTGGGTCCATTGGGACTGCGTTAGGGCCGACCGGGAGGCACAGAGACGCCATGTATGTCATGTATGTTTATGCTAGCGTGCCAACAACATTTACAAGAGAACAAGAACAGTGAATGAGAGTCAACATGTCATCGACATGTCATTTGTTTTGGTTGTTTAGTCACCATACGAGCGACACACACACATGACAAGACACTCACGATGCTAGCGTAGCCGATTCAGTAACTCTGCGAATTGGGTTCCGTCTTTCTTTGACTGTCATATGTTTTGTTACTTGAAAGCGTCAACGATGTGCATTTTATTCACAACAAGAGAATCAACCGCATCAAAACCCACCAACAAATAACTACGTACACACAAGAGCACATCATGGCAACAAGACAGCCGTGGAAGGTGGAGTTTGTGGAGTTGTAAGACTGCGTTCTCCATTGTTCTCTGCGGTACAAGTTGCCCAGAACCGAGAAGCTGTGCGCTGGCTTGGCCCTCAGACCCCTGGCAGCATTGGGAGCCTACAATCAGGGGCCAGGGAAAGCAGCCAAAGCGGGCCCCCGAATCCTCAGACACAGCCCAAAGGACCCCGCGTAGCTGGCTCTCTTTCATCGCCAGGGAAAGCAGAGCAAGCTTGAAGGAACGGAGGGGCAGAAGGGGTGGAGCGGGGAAGAGCAGGTGGGGAGGCAGGGCAAAGGTGGGACATGGGGGATAAACTCCACCGGGGGCACTGCCAGACTGGGTCGGTCTCAAAAACAAACTCATTACGTTGGCAAGTGTTGAATTTTTTTTGCCATTAAGTGGATTTAAGTAAATGATTAAGTAAGTCATAGACAGAACCTTGGTTCTTGCATACTCTTGCTGTGATACTTTTGGATAGCTTTCTGGATTGTTCCACATTGGTGCCATGACCGCATCCCTAATCCCAAAAGTTGCTCTGCCTTTTGCTATTCGCTTTTTCTTTTATGAAGGAAAAGAGTATTAAACGAGGCAACACGAGGTTACACATGTATGACTCCTGAGTCCTAGTCATCTTAACCTGTTTCATGTTAAGATGAGCAGCATTCATTAACCGTGATGTTGATGTTTTCTGTGGTCACATACCTTTGTGGCTTGCTCATTTCCTCATTATCTGCTGCTCAGAAAAACAAAAACAAGATGGCTGCCTAACATGAGGTAACGTGACTCACTTGGAGGGCAGGGGTGGGGGGGAGGGGGGAGGGGGGAATAAATAACAAAATAGACCTCGCAGATTTCATAGTAGAGCCGGTTGGGAGGGCGGTTCTTCATGGTGACTCATCCTCCTTGGCTGAAGCGGATCCACCTGTAGCGGATCCACTAGCCGCCTCATATAACTCCCCTTGGAAGGATAGCTGCTAACGTGACAGCTGAGATATTCCACTGAGAGACAGCGCCCCTGGTCCCTGTGTACCAAGATGTGTTAGATAGGTCTTGCTTCACGATTCACCATTGACATGTGTAGCAAAAGGAGTAAGGGGAAAAATAATTGTGACGTAGATTTGTGGAAACTGGCAAAAAAATTGACATTTCAAAAAGGTTTTTGTGTAGTAAATTGAGGCTGAGTGAGGAGATTATTAGTTGTGCAGTGCTGGCATAACATACAGGCATGCCAGGGATAGAAGAAGTGAGAACCCATAAAAACTCCACCGTTTCAGACAGTAAATCACGCATTTCTTTGCAACAAACTGAAAACCTGACAGTACCAACGGCGCGGGTCGGCTAAGGACAAACCCATAAACAACTGATTCCAATCTCGGCTCATCTCTGAAGTATAAACAACTGAACTAAGAGCGCTCTGCTCGTTTTCACCTAATCAGAGACACCCTCATGACCAGTTCTTCCTCGCATCATTTTTACACACACTTTCACGACAGGAAATCGCTTGGCAAACACACACTTTGTGACGATGTCAGTCTTCAGGAACAATACCGGCCCCAGGGAAAAGCAGTAGTCCCGGTCAATAAATCAGGAGAGAGGGGTGTGTGTGTGTGTGGGTGTGCGTGTGTGTGTGTGTGTGCGTGTGTGTGTGTGTGTGTGTGTGTGTGTGTGTGTGTGTGTGTGTGTGAGAAAAGTGGGCACAGTCAGTCTGGCAGTTAGCCTTGTGTATTGTCCAGGGCTGGACACATGGACTGTGTAATTCAAGTATGCGAGTGACCACACAGAACTTGGTTGTGAGTTCAGAGATCTAGGGGCAAGTGTGTGTGTGTGTGTGGGGGGGGGGGGGGGGGGGGGGGGATTGAGACAGATGGAACAAGGGCAGGATTTTTCTTTGGAGAGAGAGAATGCCTTGCACTGTTCCTATGGTGGGTCTTTTTCGGCCTCACAAAGCCCATTGATTTTAGTTTTTTTCCACTCCTGTGTTGATTGAACGGGCCAAGGGGGGGGGGGGGGGGGTCTGGTTTCACCGACCGCGACGCGGCCACGACACCTGGAGGACCAAACGGGGTTCAACTCTGTCAAGCCCCGCCTCACCCCCCCCCCAGCCCCCCAACAGACCGATCCCGGACCATCGGGTCAGGGTATGGATGTCCACCACCAGACATTCCTCTCTGTCGCCGGGCGCATGATCGTCAAACCAACTGCCGTCTTTGCGACGTTTGGCGCTCGCAATCGCCGCGTCAGAGTGTCCCCGCCACGGCCACGCCTTCTACAAGGGCGGATGGCTTTGACCTGCGCGTCAGCCTTTAAACGGCAGACCCGCACCCTTGGTGTGTGAGAGAAAACCTCAAAAGGAAAAGTGCACCACACGTGGTTTACTCCCATGAGCCTCTCTGGGGCAATGCACGGTCGCCGTACAGGAAGCGCCGGGCCAGTAAGGAAAGACACGAGAGGAAGCCACACTGGAGGATAGGGCGGTACATTTCCTTTGTAGGATGTTCATCCCGTCATTCATCACAGACTCATGTCTGTTGCTATTCTCCTGACCTCACCCAAAACCCCTCTCACTACTCAAAATTACTAGAGAGAGAGAGCGAGAGAGAGAGCGAGAGAGAGAGAGAGAGAGAGAGAGAGAGAGAGAGAGAGAGAGAGGAGAGAGAGAGAGAGAGAGAGAGAGAGAGAGAGAGAAAAAGAGGCCAAGAATCTTGGATGCCATGATAACCATGAAGAGTTTGTTCTGAGTTATGTTCGTGACTGTACTGTTAAAATGTGTTGAAGTCATTGAAATAAATCAGGGGGGAGGTGGGGAGAGAGATCGAAAGTGGGGTCAGAACCAGTGGACGACCATGTTGGCGCACTCCATGGGAACAGCATTAGTAATAGCAGTTGACGGTTAGCCACTAACAATGCTGTGGTTGCTGTTATAGGGAATTAACTTCTCCTTGTTTTTTTATATTTTGTTGCTATTTTTCTCTCATTCTCGCTTTCTTTCTCCCCTCTTCATCTCTCTCTCTGTTATCCCCTTTCACGCACTCCCCCACTCTGGTTTCTATTTTTCTTCGTTACCCTTTGTATTTTTCTTGTTCTCTCTATCCGAGTCTCTCCTCTCGACAGGCAGCAAAATACAGGACAGCGTTGGGGTGGGGGGGAAGAGAGAGAGCGAGAGTGAAAGAGAAAGAGAAAGGGGAAGAGAGAGAGAAAAAGAGAGGGGGAAAGAGAGAAAGAAAGAGAGAGGGAGGGAGAGAGAGAAAACAAGAGAAAACGAGAGAGAAAAAAAGGAAGAGAGAAAGAAAAAGGGAGAGATAGAGACCACAGTCCAATCTGAATTGTCCCCCTATGAACATTCTGGTAAACAAACCATTAAACATGAAAAGAAGCAATGACGGGATTTGTTCCAAAAAAAAAAAGAACTGAAAAAAAGGATGAACCCAGACGAGGACCAGAGCGTAACAAAAGACATCCAAACAGAGACTGCAGGATAAATAATAAAATGCACCACACACACGGCAACGACCATCAAACGGCGTCACAGCTTAACTCGATTGGTGCTAGCCGTTCCCTTTGACAAGCTGAGGGGGCCCGATGCATTATTGTTTTCCGACGTCTTATTCTGCCGATCACATGCTTGGGGCAGGAGTGATGAAGACATTGTCCTAAACGCGCCCGATATCGATTTGGCCAGGGTAGGGCGGAGCAGAGTGTGTGGGTGTGTGTGTGTATGTGTGTGTGTGTGTGGAGCTAATGCCTCTCTTTGACGGGTAGAAGGGGACACCAAATGGGTCAGAGAGAAGGTGATTACACAAGATACGGCCTTGTGTTGAAATCCAATTTATCTCAGACAGTCACACAACCAAGGGATTGTGTGCATGTGTGTGCGTGTGTGTGTGTGTGTGTGTGTGTGTGTGTGTGTGTGTGTGTGTGTGTGTGTGTAAGCTGAATAAAATACATAGTATAAGCATAGCCAGTATTTATGTACATGGATACTCAAAATAGCTGTATTATATGCTTAAAATCCATTAAGAAAAAGTTCTAGATAGGTGATAAGAAAGTGACAACTACATTGCAAAACGATTAAACATGAAAGGGAAAAAAACTGCCCTCTGGAGGTTAGAAGGGGTAACTACAGATACTTGTTGCAAGGAGCTCTCAAGCCATTAACCGACATCTAGAGGTTGCTTGCTGTTTGAAACTGAGTCTGCTCTTCAGGTGGTTCAAACTGAGTACCCCTCCTTTCCTTTCCATTATCAGACCTTAGGGCTTGACTCTATCCTCCCTTCCAGAGACATAAGTGAAGCGGTGGGGGGGGGGGGGGGGGGGGGGGGGGGCAGGCTGAAACCTTATGCAGTGCTGACCCTAGACAGCGAGGTAGAGAGAGAGACAGAGAGAGAGAGATTGAGAGAGAAAGAGAGAGATAGATAGATAGAGAGAGAGAGAGAGAGAGAGAGAGAGAGAGAGAGAGAGAGAGAGAGAGAGAGAGAGAGAGAGAGAGAGAGAACCGAGATGGAGACAGACAGAGAGGTGGAGAGAGACATAGATAAAGGGACATAAACAAAGAGATAACGATAGAGACATAAACAGAGAGAGAGAAAGAGAGACAGAGACAGAGACAGAGACAGAGACAGAGACAGAGACAGAGACAGAGACAGAGACAGAGACAGAGACAGAGACAGAGAATAAATAGCCTGTCAGACAGACAGGCAGGCAGACATAGGGAGAAAGACAAATTGCTCAATCGGCACGCATAAATAAACCCCCATTCCTGCTCCCTCCGAGGGAAGCGTTTCTTCGGTCCCAGAAGCGTTCGAATCCTGTGGTCTGTGGGCCACATGAGCGCCACCATCACAAAACATCCTATTAGATCTGTTTTTAGATCACCCATTGTTCACATCTGGCCGTCACTCACCTTATCTCCCTGGCTTTAATTTGACTGGTTCTCATAGTGACAACATGCACTCGCTGAAGCTTTGAAAGTCATATGGTTCATATTGCTTTCTATGAAAACACGAAATACAGCTACTACAGCTAACCACGCTAGCTAGAGCCATACTAGGTTCCTTGTTGAGAGCTAGTGCTGGAAGATGACGACTTATACGAGATATGATGCCCGTTCAAATGATAGGTGACGATGTTATAGGTGGTGGATTATATGTAAGATGTCTATATGCTTTGGCAATAGTGTCATATACGATTCGCGTGCCAATACATTTAATTGAAATGACAGAGAGAGAGAGGGAGATACAAATAGACAAACAGAGGAAGAGGTAGATGGAGAGTGATACAGAGAGAGTGGGAGGGAGAGATAGAGACAGAGAGAGTGGGCTAGAGATATAGATAGACAGATGGAGTGGAACAGAGAGAAACAGCCAGACAGCAAGAAAAGAGAGACAGATACAGACAGAGTGCAAGAGAGAAAAACAGAAAGTGGGATAGTAGCAGACGTCCAAGCTACAGGGCAGGGTAAAAACCACACAACGAGGGTTAACGCAGGAAATGTCCTTTTATTTTCCTTTGCAACAAAACCAACATTCAACGTCCTTCTTGGACGCGCACGTTTAACACTAATCACTTTCCGGACTTCGAGCCGGCACAATAACGAAAACCTCCACCCGCGTGGCTGGTCCCGACCTCACTGTGGGGAGAGCATAACACATGTTAGTCTTTTATAGTAAATTACCTAATTGCGCTCATCCCCTACAGTTGCGTCTGTGACCCCAATTGAGCCGCTCCGCTCCTTCTGTCTGCAGCCGGTGCTAAGCCACGCCCCCCTTACCACATAGATATATATCTCTATATTTATATATAGAGATATATATAAACAGACTGAGGAGAGAGAGAGCAGTGCGTCTTTGTTCTAGCAGGAAACAGGTAGAGAGCAGGTTGCACAGCAGGTAACACAGTAAAAAAAGCCTACATTATCCAAGATTAGACAGGTTTGACTGCATTAATGGTTCTCTTCCAGGTACCAGCGGTATGACTCTGGTTATTGTTCTGCCAGGGGGCCCGGTCGGGCCTAGCTCTGGTTCTAGACCGCGGCCCCTGAGGGTCCGAGACAACAAGGTCACATCCTCAACTTTGATCTTCATGACCACTTCCTAAGAACACGGTGCATTCAAATTAGACACGCACATGCACACACACACACACACACACACACACACATGCAGATACTTTCACATGCACACGTTCTCACACACACACAAACACACACACACAAGTGAGTAAATATGTATACATCTGGCCCAGCTTCTTACTGGTACCATAAATGGTACCTAACCTATTATAATCCCAACAGGAATACATTGTGTTCGGGCAGCGTCTTTCACGATAAAGACACTTAAATACCCTATTGAACCCGGGGAAAAGTATAACTAATAACTACTAGTACTGATTTGGATCAAAAGTGCACATGTTTTTCTCCCTTGTGGTGTCAGTGTGTGAGTGTGTGTGTGTGTGTGTGTGTGTGTGTGTGTGTGTGTGTGTGTGTGTGTGTGTGTGTGTGTGTGTGTGTGTGTATGTAATTATTGAGCGACCTTTGAATGTTCACTGATCACCAACCCCTAGCAGGGAATCCTGTCTCCAAAGTATTTAGCACGCTTCAAACCAGTCCTTCCCTTCTCCCTCCCCTTCTCCCTCCCCTTCTCCTCAGTCATAGTTCCTGATTTAGGATGGAGACACCAAAAAAAGGGAAAGAGCATATTTTTACCATCTCCCACTCCAACCCCCATCCTTCCCCCCCCCTCTCTCTCTCTCTCTCTCTCTCTCTCTCTCTCTCTCTCTCTCTCTCTCTGTCTCTCCCGCCCCGTTCCTCAGGGCAGCACTGTGCAGTAATAAACGTCCCCCATAAATCTCCCCTCCCTCCCCTCTACCCCCCACCCACCTCCTATCACTACCCCCCTTTCCCTCCCCCCAACCTTTTTACCAGCCTCTCTCCCTCCCCCAGGCCCCCTTGCGTTTTCTGTTTTCTCCTTCCTCTCCTCATCCCCTCTCCTCCTCCTTCGATTACAGCCCAACCCTGACATTGACTATGCACATGGCCGTTGGCTGTTGCTCCGTCATGAATGTTGAGGGGGCAGGCGGGGGAGAGGGAGGAAGAGGGAGGAAGAGGAGACAATAGTTTTGAACAAGTGACACTCTCAAACTCAGATTGTGACTGACTTGCTTGTTGAATCAGATGAGCTCACCCAGGTGTCCACCTATGGGGGTGTACACACACACACACACACACACACACACACACACACACACACACACACACACACACACACAGCCCCCTGGCACTCTAGTAGGGAAGAGATCCTAACTGTGTGAAGGAAAGGACAATGAAAGGGGACGGGGTTGGGGGGGGGGGGGGCAGGGTCCTCCTGATGGAAACGAAAGTGAAAATCACACGCACACACACTCACACACACACACACACACACACACACACACACACACACACACACACACACACACACACACACACGTTCAATAGGTAAATGAGCTGTGGTCGGGCAAGGGTTAATATTCCTGGCTGTCTGAATCCGCCGGAAAGTCCCACAAGTGACGCAGGAGCAACATTAAGCGTGAATTAATTACAGAGTAGTGGAGGTTGTGCCTCGGGGAACGTTCATAGTAACGCCTCGCAGTAAACAACTCAACGTAATAGTGGGGGAATAATCCATGTCGTGAAACCGTGAAATTGTTTTATTAATTCTCAAGCAATCTAAAACTCGTGTGGTGTAAAAGTGGTGAAGTGTATATTTAAAACACAAATCGCAGCCAAAATCCCCATGTCAGCCTATCTTTATTTCATTCAAACTTCAAACTTCCCCTCAACAAAACTTCCAGACAGACAGTGAGCGGGTAGGCCTCCTTTATTATTTTTTTCAAAAGTGATTGTAAAACGTCAACGAGATTCTGAATTGCTCTTCTTTTGGTAAACATGCGCGTCAAAAGTATTTCGAAACTATTCACAACCTTGCTATGCATAACAGCGCAGCAATGTCCCACTAAAGTATCCAACCAATGCAAATGTGCTCAAAGTAGAAAAAAAAAGTTAGCTAAAGTAACGCCCAGTTCCTTGGAGCTCCTCCCGCAAAGCATAAAGCAAATGTTCGGGGCTCGTTCAGGGCAGAGGGGGTGTTCTGCAGGGTCAGAAAGTGTCGCGGACGAAAATTAGAACACATACACACACATACAGACCAGCGCAGCTTTGTCTCAAACACCGTTTTTTTGTAACAACGTTTCTGAATTGACTTTCGTCGCTGCAAAGATGACCACAGCCGTGGTGACGCCTTTCTTCGACTTTGAAGTATTGAACAAGGTAGCGTTGGAACTTTTTTCATAACTTCTGTAAACTTAGCTGCCATGCTACAGCCAGCTAGCAGCCTGTTGGCCGACGTGCTTGCTGTGCTGTGGCGGAATGAGGAGTCCCATGCTCCCGGGCCCCCGAGCTTCGGGGGTCCGGGGTCCTTGGCCATGGCGCGCGTCCTTTATGCACGCAACTTGTGGTGTTTTGCATAGAACTGTTAAGACTCTAATCTTCGTTTGCACGGCTTGACTAAATGAATGAAATTGACACTTTTAGTTGTATAATCTGTTAGTGTGGTGGTGTTTATGTGTGGTGATATAAATGGCACATTTTTTAATCCGTTTCATTTCCATTTAAAGTAGATTAGTATTTGAACATTAAGGCCATTGGACACCGTTGTTTTTTTTTGTTTAAAAACAAAGGAACTACTCAAAGTTCATGGTTAAACTGTTATCGATCGTAATGAAATGAACTAGGCTACAAGAGCGTTACACCGTGATTGATTTATATTCAGTATTTTGGCCCGTTACTGCGCCAAAAGCAACACTTTCCCTCCGATAGTGTCTAGCGATTGCGAGCTGAAATGCCATTAATTCTTTAACAACCTGAACTTCTCCAAGCAGTTTTCATTGGTACGTTTTTCAACGAGGACTTAATGTTCTGTTTGCTAGAAGTCTTACTAGTTTTTATTATCCTATGTTGGCACTATGTATGCACACATACCATTGCTTATTTCTCTAGTCCATGAGAATTTGAGAAGATTGCTTTTTGACGTTCCCATGCGCCCTACCTCTTTTTCATCCCTACCTTGGGAGGTGTATTGAAATCCCGCTTCAATACGCATTGTAATTCTTTAGGATGCACGGCTAATGGCCTTTCATTATGTGCTTCAAATGATCCGGCCCCCTTCTTTGTAACCACCACCACCACCGCCAGGGCCGCTGCTCTCTCTCGCGCTCCTGTGCTCCATTTACTAAACAGGCACACATTCCTGGCCAGGGCAACCTGCCAAACCAGCTGCTCCTCTATGGGCCTGTGTAGCAGCTCATGTTTTCTTAGCGAGCCACACAGAGAATACACACGGACACAAACAAGAGACACGTCCGCGTGTCGGTGCGTGTGTGTGTGTGTGCGCGCAATTCTCCCGGGCCGTCTCCTTTCTGACTTGGCTAAGCAAAACTTTACTTTAGTGATGCGTTAGTTGTGATTTCTTAATAAAACTTGGGTTTGAAACCTCACTAATATATCGTTTAAAAAAAGAAGTGTGCATCCCTGAGCAAGTTGCCAAACTCCAACCTGCTCAAGTCTGATATCTAAAATAAATATAAATAAAAGCATCTGCTAAGTGACTAATATACTAACAGTGCACTTTTTCTGTTCTTTTTATCTTCTTCAATGTAGCAGAACAACAAGCTACTGGGCTACAGCAACAACAACAACAACAACACCAGCAGCATGGGCTCCCCTCACCCCATGATGCCAACCTCCACTGGCACCCTGCTGGACAGGAAGGCTGTGGGGACTCCCTCCTCCAGCACCACCACCCCCACCTCCGCCTCCATCTCCTCCTCGGTGTTCCAGCGGAGGCACTCGGTCAGCAGCACCCGGTTCAACCAGAACCAGTTCCTGAACAGCCTGAAGGCGTCGGACCACGCGCTGCTCATCTCGGGGGTCGCCAACAACATCAACGGCGGCGGCGGCAACAAGGAGAACCGCATGCGCGACCGCTCCTTCTCGGAGACGGGCGAGCGGCTCCTGCACAAGTGCCTGGGCCCCGCCAGCCCCCTGGGGAGCGGCGGCGGCGGCGGCGGCGGCCAGGTGAACTCCAGCCGCTACAAGACGGAGCTGTGCCGGCCCTTCGAGGAGAACGGCGCCTGCAAGTACGGCGACAAGTGCCAGTTTGCGCACGGCATGCACGAGCTGCGCAGCCTCAGCCGCCACCCAAAGTACAAGACGGAGCTGTGCCGCACCTTCCACACCATCGGCTTCTGCCCCTACGGGCCCCGGTGCCACTTCATCCACAACGCCGAGGAGCGCCGGGGACCCCCGCCCTCTTCCTCCTCTTCCTCCACCTCCTCCTCTTCCTCCTCACCGCTCTCCTCTTCCAACCACCACCACCACCACCACCACCACCACAAGATGGAGCGCCCGCGGCTGCAGCACAGCTACAGCTTCGCAGGGTTCTCCAGCTCCGGGGCCCTGCGGGACAGCCCCACCTCCGTCACCCCTCCACCCATGTTCTTCCCGGACGAGCTGCCCGAGTGGCCCAGCAGCAACCCCTTCACCTACTCCAGCCAGGAGCTGGCCCAGCTCTTCGGCCCCAGCCTGGGCTCAGCGGGCTCCGGGGAGAGTGCCCAGACCCAGCACCACCACCACCAACAACAACAACAACACCACCACCACCAGCAGCACCAACACCAGGCCCCCCCCTCCCCGACCGGCGTGCCATACTTCTTCCGGCCCATGGCGGAGTCCCCGCCGCCGTTTGAGACGCCGTCCAGCCCCCCCGACTCGCTGTCCGACCAGGACGGCTACCAAAGCAGCTCTGGGGGCAGCCTGAGCGGCTCCGAGTCCCCCACCCTGGACACCACGCGCCGCCTGCCCATCTTCAGCCGCCTGTCCATCTCTGACGACTAGGGCACCCCCCCCCCCCCCCCCCCCCCCCCCACACACACACACACACACACACACACACACACAGCTCCTCTCATGGCATGCTAGTTCCTACTGCGAGGACGTTCGGTGCATAAGGGAACTTTTTACAAAATCTCTGCCATCCCTTCTTTAATCATTGCCGTCAAGTTTATATTTTCCCTCTTTATAGAAGTACTGCCTGCCCCCCTCCACCTCCGCCTCTTGTACACCCCCCCCCCCCCCACCTCCTCCTGTGTCTTAGTGCCAAAAAAAGGAGAGGATATCGAACAATGATTTTGATGTGAGAACAAAAGTTGACTGTTATGCCAGGTGCCACTTGTTTATTTTTCTTCTTTCTTCTTCTACTTTGTTCTTGAATGTGTAGCAGCACAAGTGGCCCTGGCATCCCCCCCCCCCCCCCCCCCCCCCCGCTTAAACCACTTCCCCTCCCCTTAGCTAGCTAGAGGGTGCTCATTACGGCTAACGGTATATAGAACAACCACCATCGCAGACGTTGTTGTTTTTTTTGAGGACGATAACGTAAAACTACAGAATAAGAAGAAGAAGTGACGGTGGTGGGGGCTTGTCTGGTGCGGGTTTTTTAAGGGGTTAAATGGACTACTGGTGTAATTATGTATTTTTTTGGTTCCCCCTGCCTCGTCTCGTCTCGTTCTCTCAACACCCCCCACCCCTCACTTGGCTCTACTGGAGCTCTGCCTTATGTAACTATGGACCGGGCAAGTCTGCCGGAAAGACTGTGAACTCGAAGAGTTGGTTTGCGGTTGAGTTAGCCTCCCCCCCCCCCCCCCCCCACCGCTTGAATCTCTCCCTCCTGATGCTGGTCACTGGCTCTTTTGTTATTTGTTTAGTTTTTAGTGGGAAGGAAGTATTGTTCTATCTAAATGATTTATCAAACCTATTAGGATGTCACACACACACACACACACACACACACACACACACACACACACACACACACACACACACACACACACACACACACACACACACACACACACACACACACACACACACACACACACACACACACACACACACACACACACACACACATTACCTAGCATTCCTGTGGAGCATTTCTGTATCCTGCGACTTGATATTGGCTGTCTAAGCTATATGATCCCAAACTCCACCTCCATCCCCACCTTTCTCTTTCCCCCCAAAACACTGCTCTTGAGAGCACTCTTTGTTCATTACATCCCCTTTTTGTTTTTGTTCTTAGTTGATCATTATTTTTTATTATTAATAATATTATTATGGTTATTGTTTTAAAACTTTCCAGCCAGAAGGTTTGCTTGTCACTGCTTATTTAACTTATCAAAACATATTTATTGGTGATCATATGCATTTTTTTTGTTAATTTTTTTTGTATTTATCTGGATAATGAACAATAGAATATATTTTCTTTTATGTTAAATTATGATCTTTCATATTAATCTAAAGATTGTGAAGACGTGTTGTCAGTTTCCTTTTTTCACAGTTTAATATATTGTACTACAATGACTTTGTTTTGCAACTACACTTTGTCAAAATGAAACTTAATTTAAAGCAACAAAAAAATGCAACAAAAAATGCGTTTTTGATTATTTATTGTACTTTTGTTATCGGACTGCAATTTCATCTAAAACTAAGCCAACTGTTTATTGTCCATGCTCGTTCCCTTGAGTAACGATGCCTTAAACTAAAAAATTACTCCTACAAACCATTTTTTAATCCATTTTTTCCCCCTCGAGATTATCTTGTATCGAGTTATCTGAAGATTTTTAGAAGTTAAGAGTTCAACCGGTGATGGGTAGCACACAAAACAAACTGGCAAATTTCCCAGGCCTCTTGCAACACCTTGAGTTTCTGTGGCACCACTGGGCTCTAAAGTGGTCTCGGTAGTTTGATATTTCTTTCTGTCAAAATTCATGTGCAGACACCCAGTCCATACAAACAATAGCTGTGACCAAATGGGTTGAAATGTCAGTTTGCTGCACTTCCCTTCAAAACATGTTCCTTTTTTTTTTTTTTTTTTTTTGCATTCTGAATACATTCCAGGCAGCTAACGCTGTCTTTTTATATTTGATAATGGAAGACGATAAATTATTCTTTTACGTTTTGTTAGTCACTCCTTCCATGAAACCTCTAAAGTTCTGATGGAGGTGAAAATATTTTCCACAAAGAGAGAAACTGAATGTATTTTATTCCAAGTTTTTGTTTTTCACTACAGTAATTTCTGTGAGTTTGTGTAAAAAAAAGAAGAAAAAAGCCTGTTTTACTATTTTCTAAGTATTGATTGCAGTTTAAAAAAATCAATAAACCCCATATTTTTTACAATTCTATCAAGCCTCGGGTTTCCTCCGACAAAATTGTCTGTCCTACAGGCCCATTCCATCACGGTGAACACATATTCTCTAAGGTCTCTTTAAGCATTGTTTGCATCCTTTAAAAAAAAACGCAATTGCCTATGGTTAGGTAAAAGATTTGAGTTAACACCTTTTCAAATTCCTTCACTGCACTCAAAATCTGCACAGACGTGTTCACGTGCAAGCATGATGTGAGAGGAGGCAGGAGGAAGTGCACCCACTCACGTGCACGTGCACATGCATAAACTTCACCTCATTGCAGTCTGATAATCTTCACGTTGAGACGACGAGCAGATGACAATGTTACACATTATGAAAGTGTGTATAAGCAGCCTGTGGCTTTAGAGAGCTTAGCGTTCCATTGCTACATGACAAGCTCTGAAGGAGTTGTCTCAACAGTGTCATTTGATTGGCCAAACTAAACTGGGGCTAGGGGAGGGAGAGGGCGGGGGGGGGGGTATTGACCCGGTACGGTCCAAGTCAGATTCAACAGGGTTTTATTACAAATGTTTCAAGTGAAATATTGATCAAAGCAGTGTGTAACGGGATTTTTCTCAGAGCAAACCGACTTGCTGAGCCTGTAACCTGATTGATAACAGGGGGGTTACGGGTTAAAATGTGTGGCGACCAATCGGATCGTGAGGTACGAGGACCGATCAAATAACGGTACTAGCTTTTCAAATATGGGAACTAGCTTTTACAAAACGTAATTCCCTCAAAGTGTTTAACGATCACACATTTACGACACAACACGGCAGCAAGACAACATTTAAGCGCGTCTAATGACAGCATTCTTTATCCTTTTTTTTACGAGCGTCACGAGTTTCCCAACGAGCGAC
>JACYXH010000099.1:17500-32500 GCA_026745465.1 Lota lota | reverse complement strand
GATGGAAGATCCAGGTGTTTAGAGAGGTCAACACCCCCCCCCCCCCCCGGGCGATGCTATCTCAGTGTGAGACTGTGTGTTAAGTGTGTGAGTGGTGGAGGCTGTGTCACTATGTTAAATGTGTAAGTGGTGGAGGCTGTGTCACTAGGTTGAGTGTGTGAGCGCTGTGGAGGCTGTGTCACTGTGTTAAATGTGTAAGTGGTGGAGGCTGTGTCACTAGGTTGAGTGTGTGAGCGCTGTGGAGGCTGTGTCACTGTGTTAAATGTGTAAGTGGTGGAGGCTGTGTCACTAGGTTGAGTGTGTGAGCGCTGTGGAGGCTGTGTCACTGTGTTAAATGTGTAAGTGGTGGAGGCTGTGTCACTAGGCTGAGTGTGTGAGCGCTGTGGAGGCTGTGTCACTGTGTTTAGTGTGTGGGCGCTGTGGAGGCTGTTGAAGTCAGTGAGCAAGACACGCCTGGAAGTGTGGAGTAGAGTAAAGGAGTAAAGCAGATAGTAGTATAGTATGTTTAGTCAAGTTTAGTAGATAGTCTAGTATATAGAATTATAGTAATGTATTAGATAGTAGTACAGTTGAGTATAGTAGATAGTAGTATATTGAAGTATAGTTGTATAGTATATAGGAATATTGTAGTATATTAGACAGTATTGTAGTATAGAAGATAGTAGTACATTATATAGAAATGTTGTAGTATAGTAGATAGTAGTATAGTATATATAAGTATTCTCGTATAGGACATAGTAGTATGGTCGAGTATAGTAGATAGTAGTATAGTATATGGAAGTATAGTAGTATACTATATATAAGTATTGTAGTATAGTAGATAGAAGTATAGTATATAGAAGTAGTGCAGTGTAGGAAATAGTATTGCAGTATAGTAGATAGTTGTATAGTATATAGAATAATTGTAATATAGTAGATAGTAGTATAGTGTACATAGAGGCATAACAGAGTATAGTATAGTAGGTAGTAGGATATAGTGGTATAGTATTTTATAGTACCGATGCATAGTAATATAGCACAGAATATTATAGCATCTTTTACAGCCCAAAACCTTCATATTTTCAGTGTAAAGTTTATTTATCAGCACAGCGCAGCACTGTGACCCAATAATCCTTACTTTGTCAACAGACCAGTCTACCACATCCTACCCAGCGATGCTCAGCTTGTACTACAGTATGAATATCCTTTTGTCCTCTCCCCCACTACAGGCTTCCGACTGCGCCCAGAGCCCAATTGGTTCCTAATTAGCTGAAGGAGGTTGTGAGGTTAGCAACTGTACTGTAGGCCTACTGTTTCTTTTTTTCCTCAAATTCCTAATTTCTTCAGTTAATTGCGGGGAAGCGTTTCATAATGTGGGCTAACAAGAGGCCTCTTATCTGCTCTGCTACCCTGTCAGTTACCAAACCTGCTTCCAGTTTACAGCAATGCGACTACTGGGACTACTTACATACATTCCATTACAACCCTAAACAATAACATCTGCTTCATAATGTAAAGACATGCCGCATGGATCTCAATACACATCAGGATCAGGATATGGACAATAACAGTTTTCTTAGCTTAATTTGGCAATTTTACGTCATAACGTAAACACTTGGAGTCAAGTTCAGTTAATATGATTTGCATATTGCCATTTATCTATGCAAATCAACCCGCCGACTGTTAGTTTCCCAATGACTGTTTATCATAGTTTGAAAACATTGTTGGCTATCCCCAGTCCTTTGTTGCACCCACACCCAATCTTAACCTATTGCTAACTAGCTCATAAAAGCTAATGTCTAACGCATTATCTTTATAGGTCTTTGACGGGAGAGACTGCAGCGGTAGAGATTGCAGATCTGCAGCAAAAGAAGACTCCCAGTCTAGACCCCACAGTCCCTCCTCCTCCTTCATGGACCTTTCCTCCAGACTAGAGGTTTGACACACCTCTTTACCCCCCTCCCCCCGGTCACGACCATTAGCTCTGCCAGGATCTAGTGGTGTCACATGTGCCCCCCCCCCCCCCCCCCCCCACCCAAAAAAACACCCAACACACCCACTACCCTCCCCCACCCTTCTGAGGCTAAGTGGCAACCCCTTGACCTGTTCAAATAAGTTGTGTGTGGTTGTGTGTGTGTTTGTGTGTGTGTGTGTGTGTGTGTCTGTCTGTCTGTCTGTCTGTCTGTGTGTGTGCGTGTCGGAGAGGGAGGCTTATGAAAGCCGGAAAGGTGAGGAGGAGGCCGGGGTAGAAGATGAGGTCGTTGGACAGGTTTTGAAAATATGGCCGTCCACTCACTCAGAGTGACAGATAAACAAACATGGAGCCACTCAGCACCACCCCAACCACACTCCACCACACCCAGCCCTCCAACCCCTGCCTGCTGTACCTAATGGACCTCTGATGAGCAGCTCTACCGACCGGTAGTGGAAGGAGTGGAAGGAACCTGACACCACCCACCACCCACCACCACCCCACTCTGTGTCTCTGGTCCACAAGGTTCCAAAACAAGTCGCTTCCCGGACACAATGCTGGGTAATGGGTCCACTAGGTGCAAAGGAGCAAGGATAGTCTAGTGGTGAGGGTGTTTGACTCCCATACGAAAGCTACTGGGTTCGAAACACCATTGTCTGCTGCAATCTAACATGAAGGCCTCCTGGTGCAAGATTACCTGAACCCCAACCTGCTCTTTAAAGGACAATACCGGTCTGGGTAAACAAACCATCGCAATCATCTCTCCTGGCTTCACTAAATCATCCGTTACCAATATCATTTGGCAAAATGACTTGCTTGTGCCGATTCTGCCTAAGGGCATTTAGTGTGAGCCACGACTTTAAATAATGGCAATATTTTGTCTTTGTGATTACACATTTTGTCAACTACTTGTATGGAGATTCACTGTTATTTTGTCCACAAAGGCCCTACTGACGAAAGTGCTCTATTGCCAAATATATATAATATAGTGTTAATGCTCTTCGGCAGACTCGGTACAAGGAAGTCAAATTATATTGGTAACGGATGTTTTAGTGAAGCCAAGGGAGACGGCTACATTGGTTTGATCATCCCGACCAGTATTGTCCTTTAACGACATGTAATGTGTGCACAATTCACAGGAAGTCCCTTGGGATGTAAGCATCTGCTAAATAACTAAACGGTCAATGGTAGGAATCTCTTCACTTCAAGTCACACAAGCACTCAAGAGTGTGTGGTGAAGAAATGGCTGATGTTTTTCACACGCAGTCATGTTTGTGTGTGTGTGTGTGTCGTGCGTGCGTGCCTGTGTCTGCTTGCGTGCGTGCATTACTTGTTTCCTGTTGACGCGCTAATTGCGATGGATATCTTCGCTACTATTCCTGGGGAGTTTCGACGCGGGAAAGAACCACCAGCATTGGTTGACAAATAAATCCCAAAACACAGACGCAAGCGATTGGTTAACAAACACAACGTCTCTAGACCCAAGGTAGAAACTATGCGTACAGCATACAGAACTAAAGACGTTTGAGACCACGACACGAAACATCCACCACCGTCTCACTAGTAGTGTTTCCCCATTTTCACCCTCCTGTCTGTTTTATTTGTTACCACCCTTAACACACACACACACACACACACACACACACACACACACACACACACACAAACACACACATAAACAAGCCACGCAGCACTCCCCAGAAATAAACACACAGACACACACCCGCGCCAACGCCCCACAGATATGCATTGGAACACCATAAAGTGGCGAGAGGTGAGTCCCCAGATATACACAGAGACGGATGACATCACCGATCATTCAACAGGAAGAGCATGCAGCTTCTCGTTTGGAGCCTGGGCCTCTGCCAACACACACCCCATAATTGATGCTGCCATATTAATTTGGGAGGGAGGGGGGGGGGGGGGGAGGGGGTGGGGTGGTGTTTGTTTGAACCAGAAAAATAATGATATAGGATTTAAGGTTTTGGGCGTGTTGAGACAATGTAAAAAATAAACAAATGAACGAGTTAGTGAATGAATGACATGATACATGGATGAATGGGTGACATGGAATTCCGAAGCAGATTAAACAATCATGGGACACACCCAGGTGAGTGATCTGGGCCTCAGCGAGGGTGTTCAGGCTTCAGTGAATAGGAACTGAGCAGGGTGTGGTGGTGAGGGAGAATCACAGACTGAGCAACAGATGTGATTATGTAGACCTACCGCTCAGATCGAGAGATGTAGAGTGAGAGATATACTGTAGAGAGAGATATATTCGGTAAAGCAAAAAGGGGAGAGAGAGAGGGAGAGAGAGAGAGAGAGGGGAGAGAGAGAGAGAGAGGGGAGAGAGAGAGAGAAATAAATGTGATTCTGGTTCTTATTTGTATTCCCATACAAGGGATGTTTCTTGGTATGTTGGTGTAAGGAAGGAGTAATCAAATACAAAACTGAACTGTGTAACATTTTCAAAGAGAGCGGGAGAGAGAGAAAACGAGTGCCTGAGTGAGCTGAAGTAGCAAATGCAAACTTGGCTGTATCATTTCCTTGTTTGCTTTGTAAACATGCTGCAGATATCTGGCCTTGAGGAGGTTAGGAAACAGATAACATATCTCTTTCTCTCTCTGTCTCTCCCCTCTCTCTCTCTCTCTCTCTCTCTCTCTCTCTCTCTCTCTCTCTCTCTCTCTCTCTCTCTCTCTCTCCATCTCTCTCCCACTACCCCCCTCTTGCTCTCTCTCTCCCTTGCTCTCTCTTTGTCTTTCTGTCTCTCTCTTTTCTCTCTCTCTCTCCCTTGCTCTCTCTCTCCTCTTCTCTCTCTCTCCCACTAGCCTCCACTTGCTCTCTCTCTCCCTCGCTCTCTCTCTCTCTCTTTCACTCTCTATCTCTTTCCCCCTCTCTCTCATCGAAGCAGAGACAGCCACTGACTATATACAGGCTTTTTGCAAAAATAAGAAAAGAGAAAAAAGGCTAACCTAGAGAGCAGGGAACATGCGCTGACACGGAGACACAGAAGAACAAAGACGATCCTATTCTTTTAATGGTAACCAACCCACAATGGCACACCCCGCGACGGTCAACTCAGACCCTTTTCACGAAGAGGAAAAAAACCAAAGCCACGCGTCCCTCCCTGTCTCTCCAGGACACGATATTAACTTTCACTGCGGACGTGATGGACCGATGACTCACGAGAGAGTGGGAGATGAAGAGAACAGCAGAGCTTACACTGTTGACAGACAGGCCGGGATGATGATTAACCCCAAAAAGAAAAAGAAAGAAACGCTACTCTCGATCCCAGCCAAGAATAACAAACTACAACCCTTACACCACAGCCCCCCCACGCCCCCCCACGCCCCCCTCCCAGCGGGACCCCTAGAACAGAGCTCTGCGATGGTGCACTCATGCTCGCCTGTTGCGCCGCTTCCTAGCGGGGCTGATTATCACGGTTTATTGTCATCCACAAAGACAAGAGGAGTGAGGACAGGGAGGGTGGGGGAAACATGTGTATACGTGTGTGGAAGCTGTCTGTGTGTGTGTGTGTGTGTGTGTGTGTGTGTGTGTGTGTGTGTGTGTGTGTGTGTGAACCGTGTGTGAGCTGTGTGTGTGTGCAGAGGAAGCCTACTGCAGCAGTACAATACAAGGCGGGTCGCTCTATAAATCCTTAGCCTAACTGATTCCCCACCTGTTTCCACCGGCTTCCCAGAAATACACATACACATGCACACACACACACACACACACACACACACACACACACACACACACACACACACACAATGGCAAGAGGGGGAAATTATTTGTGGACTATAAAAGTGTCCTTTTTACACTACACACACACATACACACACATACACACACACACACACACACACACACACACACACACTTCCAGTAAACATTTGTAAAGAATGTGTTTGTCAAGAGACAGCCACTCTTTTGTTGGAAGTCAACAGCTTTGTGAATCAAATCATAAAAAACATATTAGCGTTCTTGACCATTTAGCTCACTAAATTGTGCCATCTTTAAAAACAAGCCGTCGAATTCTTTTGAATATTGATTAATGCAATTAAGGCTGTGACAGCTCAATGGGGAAATTTCGGAAATCGTGAACTCGTAAAGAGGGGTAAACACGCCAGAGCACAGACCCCCCCCTTGTGTGTTCAGCATCACAACCAACATGCACATGAATTGATGAGTGTGCAGTGCCTTTTAAAAGGCCATTGTGGTTGTACTTAGGAATCTGAAACAAACCTACAGCAGCCTTCATTACATTAACCATTACAGAGAAACACAGATGTACTGCACCAGCCACACACTCACACAGGCAGTTTGTGTGTGCGTGTGTGTGTGTGTGTGTTGGTGTCTACACGTGTGTCTTCAGCATGTCCGTCTACGTGTCCTAAATTAGTGTGTGTGTGTGTGTGTGTGTGTGTGTGTGTGTGTGTGTGCATGTGTATCTAAGTCTATGTGTGTCCTGAGTGTGTCTGTGTGTGTCCTGAGTGTTTGTGTGTGTGTGTATGTCTGTTTATGTGCATGTGTGTCTGTGTGTGTGTGTGTGTGTGTGTGTGTGTGTGTGTGTGTGTGTGTACTGGCTCGTGACATTACGTTTCCGCTTGAGTCCGTCCACACATTACACAAACACGTCCAAAATGTGTATAAACATGCAAACACATACGGATGTGTGTGAACATGTGTGCTGACCGTGGGAGGGGAGGGGTGGGGTGGTGGAGGTACTGTGTTTGTGTGTGTGTGTGTGTGTGTGTGTGTGTGTGTGTGTGTGTATGTGTGTGTATGTGTGTGTGTGTGGTTTGGGGGAGGGTTGTTTACTTGGGCGGCCTCTTAGAGAGTGTCTACTGACCAGCTCCCACTTCCTGTCTTCTGGGCCTGGAGAGAGGGAGGCGTGGAGGGAAGGAGGGAGACGGAGAGAGACAGACAGAGAAAGAGACAGAGACGGAGATGGAGCGAGAGAGAGAAAGAGAGAGAAAAAGAGAAAGAGATAGACAGAGACAGAGACAGACAGAGAGAGAGAGAGAAAGCGAAAGAGAGAAAGAGTGAGAGAGAGTCGTCTAGTCGAACCACTACAAGCTTGACAGGCTGAGGGCCACATGCTGGAAGACTTATTGCACCCTCCCCCCTTTAGTAGCCCTGTGGGGTGTGTGTGGGGGGGGTTCCAGGCAATGTCTTGAGGAGTGTGTGTATGTGTGTGTGTGTGTTGGGGGGCGGGGGGACTTTATTAATAAAGCTTTCTCCCTGGCCCCCCACCTCCTCTCGAACCACCCTGCCTCCCTTCCCCTTTTCCTCCCTCCTCATCCTGAGTGTTTACAGCTGCAGGTGTGTGTGTGTGTGTGTTGGGGGGGGGGGGGGGGTAAGGGGAGCAGAGTGAGAAGACTCATAGAAGGGGGGCCCTTTATGAAGTTACATCTGGAGCGTTCCCAGATAGCTTCAATGGAGCAGCGCGGCTAATGAAAGTCTTAAGTTATGTAATTGAGCTCTTCCATGTGCTGCTGGGCCCTGGCGTTGTGTTGCTGGCCCCGTATGCGTAGGAAGCATCATATTGTAAGGCTATCGGGGTAAAGAAAAGAAAAAAACACAACCTTATAGACTTTTATGTTGCAGAACAAAGGCCTGATAATCTCCCCTGCGCTGGGTTCTGTAATTCAGCTGCCGCTACTGTCTCTGCTAACAGATAGCTTGCTTAGTTTAGCTTAGTCTAGGATAGTCTAGCCGAAAGTTCGATCACCACTGGTGGTCTACTTGGAGGCATCCTAATGCCTAAAACCCTACCTGCTCCTTAATTTTGTGTATAATTTGTATTGTACTGTAACTCAGTTTGGATAAAAAACATCATAAATTACAAAAATAAAATTGGCTACGTTTGGTTTAGCTTAGCGAACGAACAATCTGAGGAATGAGGGCCTGGCCCAGCACCGCTGGCCCGTACATGGACGAGCTACAGCGGGACGGGGGGGGGGGGGGGGTGGAAAGACCGGGCTTGTCAGCCATAACAAACTGATCCTGGCACCCAGCGCGGCTAACAAACGGACTGACGTTGATGGAACCTTGTTGTTTTCATGGAGGTGGTAGTAGTTGGATGGGGGGGGGGGGGGGGTTGTCGGGCCGCCATGGCAATGCACCAGAGCATTGTGATTTCATTTGGTGAGCTATGATTCCGTTTAAAGCCTTGTTTCGACTGTTCACGCGTGTGGTGTATTTTTTTAAGAAGCCCCGCGCTTTTATGTCAAACACATGTCTGGTGGCGAATTGTTATGCTTAGCAGTGGCCCTCCAGCAGTTAAAACCCCAGACCCCACCTAACCTCCACATACACCCCTCCACCCCTCCACTTTTTCAGACCCAACCTACACCCCTACAGATCCAACCTCCACCCCTCCAGCCCCCTCTAGCTGTTCTTCCACTCAGACAGACAGACAGACAGAGAGACAGATCTGCAGTTCATACCCCACCCCCCCCCCCCCCCCCCCCCCCCCCCCCCCCCCCCACCCCCCCTCCCACCCCCCCCCCCCCCACCCCCCCCCCCCCCCCCCCCCCCCCCCACCCCCCCCCCACCCCCCCTCTGCTTTGATATACCTCCCCCTCCCCCCTCACTCCCCCCCGGCCATGAGGAGAGAGGAGAGAGGAGAGAGGAGAGAGGAGAGAGGGGGAAAGAGAGAGGAGAGAGGGGGGAGGAGAGAGGAGAGAGGGGGAATGAGAGAAGGAGAATGAGAGTGGAGCGAGGGGAGAGAGAGGAGAGAGGAATGAGGAGAGAGGGGGGCTGCAGTAGGAGATGCTGGTGAAATGAACACCTTGGTAAAACCTGGCGGTGTATAAAGTAACCGCGCCGGGGCCCCTCTGTGGCACCAAGCCAAGGGCCAGAACCACTATCATCACCCCCACCGGGAGGAGTGGTAGGGTGGAGGGGAGGCAACGATACATTACCTGCCAATTAGATGAAGGGCGGAGGTGGGGAGGCTGAAATGCAGACCATATGGGAGGCCATGGGAGAGGCTGGAGGGCCCAGGGGGCCCACACGTCTCACATCCACAACAGAGCCAACCGGGGCCCTCTGTTGGAGTCTTACACAACACTGAGAATAGCACCATCCTCTAACTTCTCTCCTCCCTCTCTGATGTCTCTTCGTCTCTGTCTTTGTCATGTTCTCTGTCGCTTTATCTACCTTTCTCTCTCTCTCTCTCTTTCTTTCTCTCTCTCTCTCTCTCTCTCTCTCTCTCTCTCTCTCTCTCTCTCTCTCTCTCTCTCTCTCTCTCTCTCTCTCTCTCTCTCTCTCTCTCTCTCTCTCTCTCTCTCTCTCTCTCTCGCTCTGTTGCTTGTTCTCTTTTCACCTTTGTCCCATTGTCCCTTCTCCGCGGTCTGATGTTTTCTCTTTCATTTTCTCTCTCTCTGCCCCCCTCTCTCTATGTCGCTTTCTCTCTTTCTGTCCCAGTCTCTCTCTCTGCCTTTCGTACTTCTCGCCGTCTCTCTATCTTACTGGTTCTTTATCTTGGCCCGTCCCATCGCTCTCCACCTCTCTCTTGTTCTCGCTCTTTCTTTGACTCACTATTTTTCTCTGCACCTCTTTGTCTCACTCGCTCCCCTCTTTACATCTCACCCACTCACTCTCTCTTCTTGTTGTTGGATCTCTCTCTATCTCCCTCTCTCTCTATTCAATTCAATTCAAAAGGCTTTATTGGCAAGGGGAATGTACATGTACATCTGCCAAAGCACAGAAAAGCAAATAGTTCAATACGTTGAATTATTGCAAACAGTAAAAAATACAAGACAATACTAGCCCGTGTATAACATCAGCCTAATATGTTGACGGTATCCTGCCACACATCCTTTCTATGTAACAACACAATGCTTCTTAGAATGGCAACCCGTATGATTAAGTTAGTATAGCATAACAAGAAAACATACTTAGAACTAATTGCATTACTTTAAATGCATTCCATAACATGAAGCAAAGGCCAAACAGTGCACACACACACATGCACACACATGCACACACACACACACACACACACACACACACACACACACACACACACACACACACACACACACACACACACACACACACACACACACTTAGACCGGCGATTCTAGACAATCTTTTATCAGTGGATGCAAGGTCACACATTCTTGTTTTTCTTTATTTAGAGCTGTGAATGCAGCTTTAAAATGTAAAAGCTTGAAAAGGGGACTTTACTCATATTATGCAGTACATTTTGTAACATTCAATAGTAGGCCACATGCCAAGTGAGGAACACTACATGTGATCAGGGCATCAAACGAGCCAGGCTCCGTCGTGCAACAACTGCCCAGCATCCAAAGCCTTGCTTTCACTTCAGGAGGGAAATAAACAGAAACCCAAAGAGTGACCTCATACTTCATAACTCAAAATAAATCGAGCTCCACTAATGTTCCTATTCAGCCAGACAGAGACAGAGAGGCAGAGAGAGAGAGGCAGAGAGAGAGAGAGAGAGAGAGAGAGAAAGACAGAGAGAGGGGCAGATAGAGAGAGAGAGAGAGAAAGAGAGAGAAAGACAGACAGAGAGAGAGAGAGACAGAGACAGAGAGAGCGACCACCGACTACATCCATCTCCACCAACCAAACCACCCCTAGTCTTTTTTTAGGTTGTTCTGCACAGTTAATCCACACACCCACACCACTCCCACCACCCCACCTCCCCATTTGACGTTCTCAGTAACTGAGGCCAAACAAACTATGGTTGAGGTAGGTAAGTAGTAAGAGGAGCACAGGTGTATATTTACACTGTGGCTGCTCTTGCTGAAAGAGGACTCCTCTTCACCCCTCCAGCACCGCCAGCACCTCCTCCTAACCCACCTCTTCCGCCACGACCATCTCCTTTCCGCCTACCACCTGCACTTCCTCCTCCCTCTACCTCTACTTCCTCCTCTGTACCACCACCACCACCACCACCACCACCAACACCACCACAACAACCTCCTCCTACTCCTCCTCTCTACCGCCTCCGCCTTCTCGTCTTTACCTCCACGACCTTCTCACCACCCCCTCCACCTCCACCTCTACCTCCACCACTGTCTCTCCACCCTCTATCCACCACCTCCACGAAACACCTCCTCCATGACTAGCTTTTACCTGTAATCCCCAGTTTTACAGACAAAGGTCCTTCCCCACCTCCACCATAATTTTTCTTCACTCGCTCTCAATCTCTCCCACTCCGTTCTCATTACATCTCTCTATCCCTCTCTTTGTGTTGTCCTATCTGTGTGTCTCTCGCTCTCTGCCTCTATCTCTTACTTCCTCCCTCATAGTGACTCCAACTCGCCCAATGCTTTCCACGAAAGGAGCCAAGAGGGACTCCTCCTGACCCCTGATTCCTCCTAACCCCCCCCCCCCCCCCCCCATCTTCCTCCTTTTCCTCCTCCTCCTCCCCCCTTCCTTCCAATAACAGGATTTGTGAAAGTTCGACGGGGGTTTCTCTGAAGCAGCTAATGGTCAAAGTGGCTAAATTTTGTGTACATGCCTTCTGGAATTAGGAAACGCAACAATGCATGACTCTATGTGTGTCTGGTGATTCATCGCACTACTAATGTCAGTACGAACAAAATCCGGCTCTGGGATTTCTACTGTTCTACCGAACAATCATCCATCTCATACTGGAGGTCATCTCTCGAACATAAACCCAATGTGAAATACAGCGCTCTCCCAGTATACTTCAATCATTGCAATATTGGATGATATTGCCTTTTTGCCTTTTCAAGGCAATTTATATAATGAGCGTAGGGGAGATCATTCCTCATCCACTTCCAGTGTCTTTCGAAATATACTATATGTCGATTAATGTCTGTTTTAAATGACACGTACCCAAATTCTTATAACTGCACCATAAACTGTCAAAGTGAAACGTATTATATACGACAAAGAACAACAAGTGAATTTGACTGTGATTAGCCAATGCTTGTTCTGCAACACAATGTATTATACACATTTCCCTGTCCAAGCCGAATGCCTATCTGATATGCTTGGGTGAAGACAGTGCGTATATGCAGGCACCGCAGCCGCCCTATCTGCACACTCTATCCTCCCAGTCACCGCCAAAGTTGTATTCTGTCTCATCTGGTCTCATTCTGAAACTAACTTGCAACACAACACCACAACACATTACAACCTCCGGCTCCCCCCTAGCCCCAGACGGTTTGTGAAAACCCAGCCCTCGGCCTGTGTGCAAGTGTGTGTGTGTGTGTGTGTGTGTCCAGTAGGGAACCAGGGTTCAATGTCTGCCCTGATTACTGCGTGCAAACACAATGGAGGCCATTGTGGATCGGTGAGTCTGCAGTCGCCGCTGCCTTTTCTCTCTGGACTCTGAATACGTGTTCATATTCCGTGTACAAGCGCGCTGGTGAAATATATGGTGTTTCTGAATAACTACGAAATTTGGATTACTGAGCTCTGTGGTGCCGGGGCTGCCTGTCAAGATATAAAGCAGGCAGTTGAGGTTTCTAACAGTCACACACACACACACACACACACACACACACACACACACACACAAACACACAAACACACACACAGACAGAGGCCACAGGGGAAGAACAATCTAGCAAACCACACAGTGAGACTCTCTGCAATCGTTTTATCACTATGCTTCCCACTCTACAGCATTCCCTCTCTCACACACACACATCAGTCTCTCTCTCTAGCAAACACCTCCAGGCGCAATCACTCACAAACAGACCACTAGACTCAAAACTGCCATTATCTATCATTAAGAGAAACGCGCGCACACACACACACACACACACACACACACACACACACACACACACACACTTCTCTCCAAACACACACACACACACACACACACCCAACCACACTCTCCGCGTGTGAACACACACACACACAATCTCTCTCTCTCTCTCTCTCTCTCTCTCCAAAAACACACACACACACACACACACACACTTGTGTTGCCACATGCTGCCCTTCAGAGAGGAGAGGTGGTGTGATGCTCAACATGCTCATAAGGACGCCTTGGAATAGCTCATATAGATAGAGACGTATTAGGATGACCTTTCACCTATGAACCCTGCGGATGCGGTAAAAGACAACAGTATCACAACTGCATCTGTTCACAGAAGAACCTCTCCTTGCACGTACACCACACACACACACGCACACACACACACACACACAGTAACGAACAAAAACACACCACACCCATATGATTTTGCAAGCATTGGCATGTGAATATACAAGTATGGAGGAATAATCACTTAACTACATACACGCATGCATACGTGACCTTTATATCTACATATGTTCAGAGCAACATATTGCATTACATGCCTATTATCCTACTCACACTTAAAGGGGCCAATCACTCAAACATACCATAAGACTCTAAATGACTAGTTATCATTGTTGGGACACACACACACACACACACACACACAGAGGCTAAAAATGAGCATTGTTATCTTGCTACCAAAGCGAGGACCACCGCACTAAAGGCAGAGGAAGGCCAAGCTTGAGGATTGCGTAATGAATCCTAGGGTCTGTGTAATCCCAGTAGCCCATAGACATGCCTGAGGAAAGACTCTCGAAGACGCTCACAACCAGCACAAAATCCCAGGCTTACTGAAGGAAAGACCAGTCTTATTTCTCGCTCTCCCCCCCCCACCCCCCCACCCCCCACTCTCTCTCTCACTCCCTCTCTAAATGGATAGCCAACTGTGGGGGGGATTAACAACCGTCAGTGAAGGGGTTAACTTTGCATTATGTAAGAGTCTTGGTTTGTTGTGAGTGGTAGCTGGATGTGAGGGAAAATGGATGTCTCAGAGCAGCATGCTGTTCATATTATATTTATACATATATTATACATCTAGTAGTAAAATAAAATAAAATCACCGCTTTGGACAAAATGATATAGCTACAAACGTTAAAGTGAAGTTAATGTTTAGGGGAACCAGTGCAACCAGTGAACCAGACATGCAGGTCTTACATGTGACAGGTCACCAGTGACAGAAAGACAAGATATGTTAATTGAGGAAATTGACAGCCTCATGTGTGAGCGGCTAAAAGCGAAAAGAGCATTCTGTCCTGCCATGTGTGTGGCAAGGTCGTAAGTTGTGTTTGTCAGCGTGTGTGTGTGTGTGTTTATGTTTGTGTGCATGCATGTAAATGTATTTTGCATACCATGCACTGCATCTCCTTGATGGTTACTTTCAACCACACATGCACACAAGCACACACACACTCACACTCTGCCTACCAGTCCACCCTGCCACAGGATTGATAGGCAGAAGCAGGAAGTGACGCTGCGGACTGAACCTAGCCTGTCGCCGAGTCACACTTACCACCACTAAACTTGGAAGGCCTTTTATAGGCTACATCAGCTGACTAGTCTTTCTGATCATAACTGATAATGACTTGCTATATACATACATATATCTTCCAAATACAAGAAGCAGCTTGAGAGTCTGATGTCTTGGGTTAGCAGTGTATTAAAAAAATAAAAAAATCCAATAACTATGTCCAGACACCACTTGCAAATAAAAGAAATGGAGATAAATAAAAACAGTTTACAAGCACACCACACCATGCGCTTTCATGGTCCGACATGGAAATAGGCGGCACTGGGTTTTGGGTATCCTCGTGAGGTTGGCCCGGGTGCCATCGAAGCACTGGGGGGTCGCACCGTTGTCGCACTCTCGCACATCTTAGCCTTTGCGTGGGTGGGTGCAACCGTACCTGCACTCCCAAGGAGCTATTGGAGCTCCCATCAAAGCCAACAGGGTTGTTGGGCTGGGGTGAGACAAGCCCTGCCCAGCCTGAACTGCCCCGGGCCGTTCCTCCTGCCCTATAAAGGCTCCTCTGGTTTGCGGTGTAGACAGGTCCTCACAGGTCCTGCATGAGGGATCAAGATGTAGAAAATAGTGTCAACGGTTCCTGTTCTTAAAGAGGAGTGTGTGTGTGTGTGTGTGTGTGTGTGTGTGTGTGTGTGTGTGTGTGTGTGTGTGTGTAATGCTTGCAGGCACTTGCAGAGGTGCTGGAAAAGCCCAGGCAAG
>JACYXH010000099.1:0-15000 GCA_026745465.1 Lota lota | reverse complement strand
CATCTCTCTCCCTCTCTGTCTCAATCTCTCTCCTTCGGTCTCTCCCTCAGATCGCTCTCTCAAGCTCTCTCTCTCTCTCTGTCTCTCCCTTTCTGTCTCTCTCTCTCTGTATCAAGCTCTCTCTCTCAGTGGTTTTAATTAACGGGGAGGACTCTAGGCACACGGGGCCACAGAGGCCTATAATTGTGTCTATTGTGTTAATTAATGTGCCCTCTATGGCTCAATGGTGCAGTGCAATCGTTGCAACTTACTTCTTTCTCCCTTTGAGCAGTTATCTTGTTTAACATATACTGTGTTGTGTATAATTAAGACTGGCCGTGTGCCATAGGTTGAATATTTACTGTAGCATTAGGTTTAGGTAGCTGTATATGAAGACAATGACACACACATGCACACAGACACACACATGCACCCACATGCTACCACACACCCACATTATCTGATAAGATGTATTCAGCATATCCCAGACTGGGACATACACACACACACACACACACACACACACTAACAAACGTAAACAGCAAATGAAGGTCACACACACACACACACACACACACCACACACAAACACACACACACACACACACACACTATCTACTCTACCACTACTAACCTCAGACAGAGAAACATTGGGTAAATGTGCTCACACACACGCACAACGATACAACCTTAACAGTGAAGTCAACAACCTTAAACAGTAAGTGACGGTCTTTGTCCTCCAACAACACCAGAGCATTGGGCTGGGAGCAGAGGCTCTCCTTAACCCTTAGCAGTGCCGGCCCTATCCTTATCTCATTCAGCTAAATCACATGCAGGCCCCGCCGCCCTGCAGCCCCCAGACCTCCAGGACGCCTGCAGACCCAGAGATCCACAGAGGAGAGTCCAGAGGTGTAGGGGAGAGATGTGTAGGGGGAGATGGAGGAGGTGGTGGTGGTGGTGATGGAGGAGTGGTGGTGATGGATGGGCAAAGGGACAATGGGGGGATGGGGGGGGGGGGCTGAGTGAGTGAGGAAGGGTGATGTGGTGATGCAGTGATGGAGGGTGAGGGAGGGGGTGGTGGAGTGTTGAGTTGAAGAAGTGAGGCTGCGATGATGGGGTGAAGAGGCAATGGGGGGGGTGTGGTGGTGATGGGGTGAGCGAGAGTGACTGGGGGAGGGGGTGAGGGGATGAGATGGGTGATGGGGATGATTGGATGTCAGGTTGAGGAGGTGAGGGAGGGTGAGGTGGTGGGTGATGGGGGTGAAATGAGGGGGAGGGGTTGGGATGGGTGACTGAGATGTTATCGCTACAGCTGTTCCACGATCAGCAGGAAGCATCAGCTTCCAGGCACCACCGCCACCACCACCCTCTTCTTCACCCCCACCCCCAGAGCCTCTCCCCAGCAGTGGAGCAGGAGAGAGTGGGTCCGGGCCTCAGTGTGTGTCTCAGTGTGGCCCGACTTACATAAGACTGGGCTCGTAACAGCTGCCTTTAAGGCGCGTCTTTTCACTTTTTATTGTTATTCCGCCCCCTTCTCTCCTTTACCCAGCTCAAACACCCCCCCCATAACATCAGCAACCCGCCTACTGCACCCCCACCACCACCACCACTGTATTCACATGGATGAGACGAGTCCCCTGTTGCTCTTTCTCTCTCTCTCGCCCGCTCACTCTCTCTTCTTGTTGTTGTATCTCTCTCTATCTCCCTCTCTGTCTCTCACTTAAATTCTAGTCAATTCAAATGGGCTTTATCTGCATGGGAAACTTACATTTGCATTGCCAATGCACAGAAAAGTAAAATAGTTAAATATGTTGAATCAATTGTAAATAGTAAAAAACTACAAGACAATAACAATTAATATAATTTTGACAGTGAAAACTTATTTACAATGTTATATTAATACAGAAAACTGTAAAAACTGCAAAGCTGTTGCTCTGTAGGCTCTATTATTCTCTTTCCCACTAAATATTCTCCCTCTCTCTCACTTTGTCATTGGCTTTCCCCCTTTTCTGAGAGAGAGAGAGAGAGACAGAGAGAGGAGAGCTCTTTGCAACAATATTATGGACACCTACTCTCCACCCCTGCGCACTTAATACCCCATTATCATCATCATCATCATCATCATCATCATCATCATCATCATCATCATCATCATCAAGTTCAATGGAGAGGGAAAGAAACAGAGAGGGAACAAAAGGAAGATAGAAGGAATGTTAGAGAGAAGCAGCGAAGGACATAAATGAAGAGGGAAAGGGTGAAAGAAATAAACAGATAAATGAACGGATATAAGAAAAAACGAAGAAATGAAAGGAAGAGGAAGGAATAAAAACGACTACTTTCTGACTCGTTAGAGAGGGGTCGAACACAGGAAATGCATCAAGCATGAGTGTTTTTTCATTGGTTTGAAAAACGTTATTTTGTTCCATCAGGACAGGCAACAGATTAGCGCCTCAAGACGAGGGGTTTCGGAAGGGGAAGGGAGGTTATAAAGACAGAATTGGCCCACCGCTTCAGCTCAGGTGCCCCCACGCCCCACCCAGTCCCTTTATCTGGGCGCTCCTACTCCCCTCTACCCACCACCCCAATAACCTCTCCATTCACTTTCTTTCAAAGTAAAAGCCTCAGGCAGAGAAACAAGTTATGGGGTTTCTTGCTTCGTTTTTGAAGACGGAAGGAGATGGTGTGGGGAGGGGGGGGGGGGGGGGGGGGGGAGTGTGTATGACAATGGAAAAGCGTTTAAAGCTTTTATAACACAGGGGAGGATAATGGGGTGTTTAGGGAGAGGGTTGGGGTAGTGGTGGTGGTTTGGTGGGGGGTACAGTAGGCTCTATTGTCTTTGTAGAGCAATACATTGTTTTATATTCAGCTTGGATTAACAGTGTGAGGTTGAGGGAGCGAATGAGTGTGTGTGTGTGTGTGTGTGTGTGTGTGTGTGTGTGTGTGTGTGTGTGTGTGTGTGTGTGTGTGTGTGCGTGTGTGTGCGTGTGTGTGTGGGGGAGCAAATGAGTGTGGGTGTGTGTGTCTGTGTGCAAGCAAATGAGTGTGTGGGTGTGGGTGTGTTTATCTGGTTGTGTGTCTGTTTGTGTGCACGTGTGTGTGTGTGTGGGAATGCCGTGGTGGGGGGGATAACAAAAAAAGATAGAAAATACCCTACGAAACGATAAATAGACATGAATATACATGTTCGTTATGAAGTAAAACAGCAGAGCCTGTAAGTCGGCCTTGCTTCTAACTGCCAAGGTCTGTTTTCTGTTTTGTCAGTTGGACGAATAAGACAGAACTTTATAGAGCTTTATTAATCCCAAAGAAAATGTGTGAGAGAAGACATGATGGAGGAAAAGAAAGAAGGAAAAAAAGAAAAAAAGAAAGTGTGGGAGAGAGAGAGAGATAATGGAGCCGTCCCATTGTATCCAGCTATGTGTTATTGGTGTTGTATTTACAACATGACTTGGTGTTCATATGTTTGCTTTGGCAATGTGACAAACCTCTATAGAGATACCAATAAAGCCCTTTACATTGGCGTTCAGTTGAAAGAGAGAGAGAGGGAGAGATAGAAAGAGAGAGAGAGAATAAAGTTAGCCTGTGTAAAATCCCTCTATTTTTCACTCACATCAAAGTGGTGCCAGGCAATAGAACTCGAAGAGGCAATCTGCATTTCCATAGTCACCACCACCTCCTCCAACTCCTTCACCTCCCCCACCACCTCCTCCTCAAACCACCCAGTACCCCCAAAAAAGTCTCTTTCACTGTCACAGCAGGGCCATTGTCAGTCTGCCCCCCCCCCCCCCACCCAGGCTTCCTCCCTGCACCCCTCCCCCCTCTTCTCCTCTCTCCTTCTCTCTCTCTCTCTCTCTGTCTTCGCTGTTTTCCAAGTAGCTGGCAGTGGTAAAAAGGGCTGTTGGGGATAAAGAGAGAACGAGAGAGAGAATGGTAGGGAGAGATGGAGAGAGGTAGAGCTGTAGAGAGAGAGGGGTAGAGAGAGAGAGAGAGAGAGAGAGAGAGAGAGAGAGAGAGAGAGAGAGAGAGAGAGAGAGAGAGAGAGAGGGTCGACGGACAGATGGAGAGAGTGGTAGAGAGAGAGAGATAGAGAGAGAAGTAAGGAGAGAGGAGGAGAGATGGAGAAAGAGAATGATGGGTGAGGGGGTAGATAAAGCCGTGTATCAGCCAGGTGAGGGAAGGAGTGCAACCAGTTTTTAATTCCCATTGGAGTAATTGAATAATCGGCCCACGTAACCCGATGCTGGATTAGCCTTTTTGCTGAATTTATAATATGTTGTCCGTCATATGTTATAATAGAGGGTTGGGAAGCGGGTGTCATTTTCAGGTAAGAAAAAACCAAAAGGCTCCTACCCACTAGGAAACAAACCCGCCGATTCTAAGGCCCGCTGAGTCAGCAGTCTCAGTCTGAGAGAGGGGGAGAGGGGGAGAGGGGGTCTATGGGGGCTACGGGGGCTAAAGCAGGCTATGATTGTCGTGTAGTGTGCGTAGGTCTCAAGACACGCAATGAATTTTCCGGCTCTCCGATTCTCCGGACTTTACACTAGAGGCCTGGCACTCTGGGTAAAGGAGGGGCAGATTCTGACATTTGCGTTCACACATACAGCCCCTCCGGGTATAATAAAAGAATGTCCGGCATACAGTGCATGTGTGAAAGGGCTCTTAGTATGCGGGGAACTGAGACTGAAATCAGCAATGACGTTTGGCAACAGTCATTGGGAAGAAACAAACGTTGCGTTCCTCGTAATGGATTACTAAGATATGGTGCAAGGTACCATCACACCGGTGAAGTAGGTGTCTAATTGGCATCTTGCTTTAAAGCTACCGTTTGTGTGAGTTTTACACAGCATTACGCGTTGCTTGAGTAAAATCATTCTTGTGTAACTACAGTCTTGATTTACATGCGAACTGTGTGGGAAAATCAGCTACAACGACCTCTGAAGAACTGCAAGAAAGAGGAAGAGAGACACATAGAGACGAGTGAAAAGATAAGCTGGCTTTGCAAATGGGCCTACAAAGCTTTACACCACAGAATACTTAATGTTGGCATTATTACTGATTATGGGAAGATGGCTGTGTCATCATTAAAATCAATCCCAGACCAAGAGGAAGAAGACAAAAGATCAAATGGATTTATTGTTGGAGAGGAAGACCCAGAAGAGTCCCAGAAGCAATCCAGTCACATTTAAACAGGTCTGGGACAAATTAATTAAAGTTCTCAGTCACTAACAAATATTCCAGGGAATCAGGAGTTCTAAGTTATATTTTGGGTAATGGCGTCATTCAATCAAAACACCTGAGATATTCCTTGTTGGCGGACAGAAGGCCCTAAATAGCCTATAGTTCTGTTACGGTTGATCTAAGGGAGATATGTACAGGTCTGAAAGTGATGCGCCAACTGACAGAACAGAACAGACAGTGTTATTGTCCAGAAAGCCCTTTGGCATCAACCATAAATCATAATATTCATATACAGCCCCCCTCCCCATCAAACATATTTCATTCCCTTCAAAGCACAACAATATTTAAAAAAAAACATGCAGCCCCCCTACAATCCATCTCTCTCCCCCTCTTCTCCGTTTAGACAAAGGTCGGGTTTTCGTTTTTCTTGGGGGGGGGGGGGGGGGGGGGGGGGGGCGCGGATGGGGGTGAGTTTAGGGGTGCCCTCTTACAGATTTCACACTCTTTTGGTTACCTCAAAGGAACGACGCCCACCGCTCAGGATGCAGAGTTCAGTTTCTTTCTCTCTTTCGCTCTCTCTCTTCTCTCTCTCTCTCTCTCTCTCTCTCTCTCTCTCTCTCTCTCTCTCTCTCTCTCTCTCACCTTGGCGTGTCAAAGTGTCTGGTGCGTACCTTCGGTGCATGTGTTGGCTTACTGTCATTTAGACTAATGTCCGGGGGAAAGCCCGGGGCAAAACGCTCCATTCAAATCAGGGCTGGCGTTGGCTACAGTAGCTGTCAAAGTCACATGTTATATACAGACACACAGCTGGGGTGAGCGGTCCATTTAAGCTATGAATATGGCGCGTGCCCAAGGCATTTGAAAAGAATGAGTGAATTGTTATGTAAAATTCTTTTTTTCTTTTATCATATTCTCATTTCTTATTTTATAATGAACGCATGACACATTATTTACTTGGAAGGATTCAAATATGTGTTGTTTGTCATACATTTATTATTAATGGCAATGACTAGGCCACAGGGGTTTCCACCGCTGCTTCTGTGTACCAACAAAGTAGGCTAGGATTCCTGAACTTGAGGCTAAACTCTAGAATCTGAGCACTATAGAATAGATGGCTAAACTCTAGGATAGCTAGCTAAACTCTAGGGCAGCTATCTTGAGTGCTATAGTATAGAAGGCTAAACTCTAGGATAGCTATCTAAACTCTAGCATAGCTAACTAAAGCAACTGTTCCAAAACACGACTGAATGGAGTAAGCTCGTCTGGCCAAAACAACAAAACACTAGGTAATACGCAGACAAACACAGTGAAAAGAAAAGTTTAATGTAATCTAACCCTGTGAATACAAAGAGGAAAGATACAGATGGTTTTCATTTTGGGGACAAAACGAGCATCATGGAAACATTTCTTCTTGTGGTTTGTTTGTTTACAGTTATAGCAAGGTTTTAAAGTACTTTTCAAATACTGTGTTGAAGCAGAAGTTGGAGGCTTTTGTACTTTTGTACTTGACATGTAATTTTGTAAATTAAATTACATGTCACATAACATAATCATGTCATCTATTCTTCCATTGTATTCAATCTTGTTAGTATGTTCCTATGTACTATACAAGAATGACCCTTTCATACTTATGGTGGTTGTCACCATAGTAACAAACACAGCATGAGTCTGATAATTGCTGTACATAATGAAGTGCCTCACGTTGAGCACAGGTGTGACTGCCACCTAATAATAGAAGAGCAGCCCTATAAGTATTATGATGAGGGGTGGGCGGGGCATGTGCCTACTTGGCATCGACCTCATTGGGAGGCTGACGGCAAACCTAAAAAACATTCGATCGTGGGAAATGTGGGCGGGTGGAGTGAGCTGCAGGTGGTGAATATATGCAGGCCGCGCTGCTTATTTCCATCACTGCGCCAGCGCTTCTGTCAACAACAACAAGTCAACGTCCAATGAGGATATACACCCTGGGACATGTCAACCAACCCTGGTAGCATGTCATGTAATCTGAATGGAACGAGGCCAGCCCTTTCAAAGAACTTGTTCGCAGAGTATCGAAATTTGTACCTATATCTTTATATATTTTTTTAAGGGAAAAAGAATAAAACCAATAAAATCCAGAAGTGTTACTTTAATAATCATCCCAACAATATTGATTGACCTTTGACTGGACATACAGCAGTCCATTCGCGTGGTTTTCGATGTCCTGCGAACCGTTCTCTTGGCGCCGCTGTAATGACACCAGAAACGGTTTTGGTCAGATCGTCTTGGCCCCGGTTGGAGCGGAGGACGCCGATGACGACCAAACGCGCTGCAGCTACACAGCAGCATCTGGGCTGGGCGGCGATTGGCTGCCACGATTGGCTGCCACGATTGGCTGCCGCGGCGGCCCCTGCACCTGGGAACGATTTGGACGCAGCGACGGTCGGGCCCCGGTGACTCCGAAACGCGGATTAGAGTATAATAAAGCCCATTAGAAAGATTACACGAGTGGAAAGACATGAGCACCCTCTCTTCGCTTCTTCCTTCTCATCCTCTTTCATCCATCCAAACCACCACCAACCACCAACCATCAACCACCAAACCCCCCCCCCCCCCCCCCCCCACGATCTCAACCCGATACCCCCCACCACACAACACCGCACTCCACCCACCCCAACCTCCTTCTACACTCTTTTCTCTCGTCAACCTCCTTCTCCATCAACATCTCTCCATTTTCCCCCGTTGCCACACCGACCCACTGATCCCCCCCCCCCCCCCCCCCCCCCCCCCCCCCCCCCCCCCCCCCCCCCCCCCCCCCCCCCCCCCCCCCCCCCCCCCCCCCCCCCCGGGGCGCAGCCTGAAGAAAGGGGAGATTTAACGGCTAACTCGTCCACGGGAGGACCTTTGAGGGCGGGGGCCATGCACGTCCTGGAGAATTCACTCCCCCCACACCACCACCACCAAGTCTGTCTCCGCTGTGCTTCTCTGTTCCCACTGAGAGGGAAAAACCGAGGGACACACACACACACACAGGCCCCCACGTTGTCGTTTGATTATTGAGGCTGGGGAGCATGTCTGTCAAGAGACCACTGATGAGGAACAGAGACAGTGACGCCAGCTCTCTCAACAAACACACACACACACACACAGACAATCAGACTCACACACACACACACACATTAAATAGACAATCAGACTCACACACACACACACATGTAGACACAAGAAGCTATGAGAAAAATGGACGCTGACGTCAGGGCTAAACAATCAACAAGTTACTGCACTACATTGCCGGGGCCAATAATGATTCACAGATTAAACGAGGGATTAAAAGTGTTGTTGTTTCTTCGTGCCTGAAAGGGGACTCAGGGATTAAGGGATCAGGCAGGAAATCCAAATCCAACTCCCATCTTTACTCTAAGGGGTCTCATATCGCTCAGCAGGTGGGGGGGGGGGGGGGGGGGGGGAGTGGTAAAGTCATTGAGGGGGGCAATCCCGGTGCATTGTGGGTATTTGCTCCGAGCCACTGCCTCACTTCTGAAGCGGGCTCATTTCGGGGGGGGGGGGGGGGGGGAGTAGATAGGGGGTGGATGTGGCTCACAGCATGGCAGGCCTTGACAAGGGGGACTTATAGAAGGAGGCCAGTGTGATCAATAAGGCCGTTAGAGGCTAATGCTATTCAGCGGAGGAAACCTCCATCTGATTGTGTGGCGCTATTTCAGCGTAGCAGGAAGTGGAGCTGAGGTCCACACAAAACACATCAAAGGCACGCTTTGTGGGGGCCCGGAGAATCGGCCGCCGGTCCTCACAAGGATGGACCGGCCGAGGGGATGAATGCGAACACACACAGATGGATACACACGCGGATACACACACACACACACACACACACACACACATGCAGGCGTGCATGCACAAGTGTACACAGAGAACGAGAACGGCCTCAACCATGTGCGGATAATCCCCCCCTTTCCAATATTTACGACACACGCATATGCACAAATACACGTATGTACACACACACAATCACATAGAGGCACACACACACATACATACACACACACACACACACACACACAAATCACACACACAGACAAAAAAGACCCCACTTTAACGTTTATGTCATTTCCTGTATCTGTATAGACTATCTAAAGTACGCTAATGGGATAATGAATCATCCCGCAAACCCTCCCCTCTCCTTTATGTCGATGTCCTTGAAAACAAAGTCGCTCTCTGTTCTCCAATTTTCATATTTTGACGACCGAAAAAAATAAATAAAATCCCCCCCCCCCACCCCCCCCCCCCCCCCCCCGCCCCCCGCCCCCGACCAGTCAGCGAAGGTCAGACAGAGGAAGAGCACCCCGTCGACGACTTTCGCAGCCACACTTCGTAAGGCCAAACTTCTGTTGGCCGAGAGGGATGCTGACGCAGTACCGATTTTTTTTCCCCGCAAACAAACAGTTTATTCACGGAGAAAATCGGAAGATTATCGGAAACATCCCACGGTGACATTTGTGCCAAGGCACTTGCAAAAAATTGAAAATTCCAGTGACAAATGACAAAAACTCACCAGCGCCCTGGCTACAATTTCCTGTTTTAAATATGAATCATGTAAACGAGCCAACGTCGTTATTTTGATGAATCGCGGCGGCTATATTTAGACTTTATACAAAGTGGGACAGACTTGTCTTGTAACCTTTATTGGATTTAATCAGGGCACATTGCTATGCGGTCTATAAAATGGGATATTTTCATGCTGGTTCCAGTCACATGCAAACTGTGCAAAGCACACTGTGTGTGCTTTGCCATTTTCCAAAAAGGATCCAGGTCCCAATTAAAACTGACAGAAACTATCAGATCATAGAACATTTGACTATATTAAGAAAAGGAAAAAAGACAAATTATACATGCAGTTCTAACCAATCCTGGACTGTAGGGGCCGATTAACATTACTTTTTTAAATGGGAACAAAGAACACTTGAGATTCTGTTAGGGTGAAAAACACATTTGTAAAATCCGCCAACAACAACCCCTCCCTTCCAAAACGCCCCCCGCCCCCACCCCACCCCAACCCTTCCTACTTTTATGACGCCCCGCTTCCTAATAAACTTTTGTGGTGTTTGGAATCCATTAGGAGCAATATCCAGCTTCTCAAAACATCCTGAGAGAGAGAGAGAACGAGAGAGAGAGAGATAGAGAGAGGGAGAGAGACCTAGAACCACAGAGAAGAAGGCCTCACATTTCCATTTCTATAAGATGCAGTGGAAGTGGGAGAGGGAGCAAGAGATTGAGAGGAGCGAGAGTGGGGGGGAGCAGAGATGGAGAGAGAGAAAGTTAAAGAGGGGAACTTTGAGTTCAAGTGTACGTTAAGCCTTAAATACCCTGTATACTACTATGCTACCGCACATGGTTTCTGTCTGTACAGTAGCAGAGGCTCTTATGAGTACATGTATTAGTTTTAAACTGGTCCCAGTGAGTCCTGGTGGAATTCACGTAGTTCAAAGGTAAACCTTTGAATTTTATTTGAATTATGTTTTATGTTTATACAGTGGTTGGCATCCAAAGGAGCTTTACGAAAAGTTACTTTACACTTTTGATGTGACAATGAAATGTATTCATTGGTTCAAATCAAACATTTATCCTCATGTACACATGAGGATAAATTACAAAAGATTTTGTAAGGACCACTATTTCTAGATTGTTTTGCAGTTTGGTTTTTTAAGTCGTAAGGTTTAAGTGTGTGTGCCAATGATAAAACAAGAGAAGTCTTAAGACAAACGATTCCCCATCAAACCAAACCCCTTCAGTCCTATCCAAACAGTGGAGATCGCTGCCACACAGGGTGCATCTGAAAGGATTGACTCTTCCAGGGCTCAAAGTGTGGAAGAACACCACAGTTTCAGGGGGGAGAGAGAGAGAGAGAAAAGAGAGGGGTGGGGGGGGGGGGGGGGGGACCTTGAGATTACAGACAAAGAAAAAAGAAACACTGCAGTGCAGATAAGACAAAAAGGAAAACAGTGTGTTCAACAATAGTTATTTCCTGGCTGGGGACCTCAACAAAGGTAGCTTCCTCTCTGCGTGTCCCCTTGCATGCGGCCCTCACTTCCTGCGGGCGTTCGGACTTGTGGTCGACGCGATGCAAGAACACTGCCCCCCTTCCCCTGGTAAACATCTGACATCCTCACACATACACACACACACACACACACACACACACACACACTCACACACAAGTTCTCACACACAGGCACATATACAGACAAACGAATGCACTGACCTCTGAGGTTCTCACTGTAACACACACACACCTTCTAACAGAGACACACACACACTCTCTAACACAGACAGACAAACAAATACACACACACCCTATAACACAGACAGACACACACACACACACACACACACACTGACCCTCTAACCTCTCATTCACACTTCTCCACAGTCACAGACACACATGCATACCCTCTGATCTCACTGCAAAACACACACACACACGCACACATACACACACACGCTTACCCTTCGATCTCACAGTAACACACAGTCACCCTCTGACCTCCACGTTCTTACTGTAACACACAAACACACACGCACACATGCACAGACACGCACACACGCACACACACACACACACACACACACACACCACCAGCCAAACCCTTACTGCCAGTCCTACTCAAGGACTCGGGGCTAACCTCACAGTGTTTGTATTCCTCCTGAACAAAACAACTGACTAAAGTGACCCGCGGGGAGCACCTCAGCGCGGCCGGCTGAACAGGGGGAGACACGAGGGGAACCTGACACTAACTCATTCATTGTGTTTGTCTTATGTTCCGAACGTCCTAGCGATGAGCGAAAACCAAAACATACTCTCGGCAATGCGCATCGCCGCTGCGGTCTCCCAGACACCAGAGAATAAGGAGTTCTCTCTCTCTCTCCCTCTCCCACTTTCCCCCTCCCCACTCGCTCTCTCTCCCTCATCACAAACTGTAACTGACGTCTCAACATCGCTTGCTTTTTATGATATTGGCCGTGGAGGCGGAGGGGAGGTGGGGGGGGGGGGGATGGGGGGAGGAGAGGTGGATGGTCATAAAAGAAAAGAGAAAAGGAGAACAGAGGGCTTGTGGGTAATTACAGCACGGGATGATGGCGGGAAGGGGGGGGGGGGGGGGGGGGCTGGGGAGAGAACGAGAGAGCGTTTAAGAAAAGAGTTGGAGGGAGAGAGCCAGATGTGTGAGGAATGTCCTGGCTGCTGTGGTGTGCGAATGGGGGGTGTGTGGGTGGATTGGGGGATGAGGGACCAGATCTATAACCTGCAGATCGTTAGGGATTTGTCAGGCCTCCAATGCTCCTCCACGCCTGTGTGTGTGTGTGTGTGGTGTGTGTGTGTGTGTGTGTGTGTGTGTGCGTTTGCGTGCGTGTGTGTATTTTTCACCATAATTTCACCGAGCGCAGTCCCCATGGCTGCATCCCCCGCTCTCTCCCCCCGCTCTCTCCCCCCACTCTCTCCCTCCACACTACCCCCCTCTCTGGCTAGCTATGGGCCGCTGCAACGCGTAGCCAAAGCCCCTCAATCAGGGCCGGCCACACCGCAACCCCCCCCCCCCCCCCCCCCCCCCCTCGTGAGGACGTCCCACAATGCACCTGGAAAGGCCTCGATCTGCGTCACAGAGCTGAAGGGTAAAAAAAAAAAAAAAGGAACAACACACCCTCCATCTGCTTCTCATCATCCTCATCCATCTCTTCCCCCCCCCCCCCCCCACCACACCCACCCCTCTATCCTGTCATACTCTCTCTCTCTTTCTCTCTCTCTCTTTCTCTCTCTCTCTTTCACTCCCTCCCTCTCGCACTAATGCCTCACCACTGCACTGAACCGTTGCTCCACCGCAGCCTTCAGTGTCGGGCCTGTGGATAAACAGGCCAGAACAGCTGTGTGCCGGGCCCGTGGTCTGGTTCCCCTGACCGTGAAGACCACCCCTCCAGAGCTGACCACCAATCCCCCCCCCCCCCCCCCCCCCCCACACACACACACACACCTCCCCTCAATCCCCCAACCGTCCGACCACCGTAACCTCTACCCCTGTCTCCGAGTTCACACGTTTCCAAACGGCCGTAAACCAAGATAGTTCCCGTAATTTCCTCGCCATTATATTGGTTCTCTGCTGATTGTTGGTGTACGAAGTGACCTTAGGATCAAGAGTTCTTCCTGATTACACAGAGCAGGGGTTGAGCAAGGGATTGCCGTTAATTGTGTGTATCTTTTGTGTTTTGAGGCAGTAAAAAAATATATCGGTTTGTTTACATTTGTGACACTTGTTAATCCCTGCAGCCGCATGAAGCAACGAGAGGGTTAAACAAGGAAAGAAAGAAAAAAATAACCCCGAAAAAATCAGAAAGTTGTCATTTCGCTCTACCGAGTGTAGCGAGGACCAAAAGACACAAATATATTAAACACGGTGATATCCCCCTAAGACCGCTTTATAAAGTTGTTGTTTTTCTCCAAATAAATTCCTCATTGTGTCTTTAAGTGGAGTGCGTGCGCGGCGCGGCTGTTTGTTCAGCTGCTGGATCCACTGGGGAGCAGGCCCGGGAGGCCAGACCCGATTCATACCTTCCATTCCACACAGGAGGGAGGAGGAGGAGGACGAGGACGAGGAGGAGGAGAGGGGGTAGAGAAACAGCGAGGAAATGAAGACACGAGAGTAGGAATTTTTTCTCTCCATTTTCTCTGCTTTGCTGAGTAAGGGGAGAGCGGGGACTTGGTTGTTGGGCCAGCTGGGCCGCACAACCTCTGGTCTCACTGATTAACTACGACCGGCCGACTGTGACGCTATTAGCTTACCGGTTACCGTGGCGGTACAGTTGCTAAGCAGCTTCTCACGCCTTCTGAATGCTGGCATAGCAAAACATGTCATTAAAATGTCTTAATCTTGTATATTAAACCTGAACTATGTCCGAATTTTTTCATGGCTGCTATAACATTTGGTCGGAGATTTGAGATTTTTATTTTTATTTTCCAAACGCTGAAATGATTTAAAGAGGAGAAAATGGCGGCAGGTTGATTGATGAGGCTAATTCTTTAGGACTCTCTGAATGTCCTCTATTCAAATTAATCTTCAAATACATTTGAAAACACTAGCGACAAGTTAAGCTACCTAGCTAGTGATTCACTCGGCTGTATCCCTATTTAGGGAGGAACAAGAATGCAAGGTTATACATTTGCCAATCGGGTTATGGGCACAGTGTACACTCCTGAAGTCCCCCATGAATGGCTACAACAGTACAAAGTTAATTACGATTTCAAGGCTTGTGGGAAGAAACGTATCTACACGGAAATAAAGCTAACATCATTAACATGGCAGGCAAAATACGTATTAAGGTGAAATTCCAGTGAATAGAAAAACAGTGGACACATGCGTCATTCATGTGTAATGTACTATATGTATACAGATACATGTAGATGTAGATGTACATGGGGTGTATAGGGCTGTAATGGTTGAAATCTAAATCTAAAGTCAATTAAATTCAAGTTTAAAGCGAGTTTAATACTAAGCCCACTCACTTTTTACACCCTCAAGTCTGTTTTACCCATCAGTTAGGAATAACCTATTAATGTTGTTGTTGTTCACCGTCCTTCAGGACAATAAAGTTGATCTGCTAGCATGAATTGAACACCAATAACCAAAGTTATATTTTTTAACCAAATCATGTTTTTTGTATTATTTTGGAGTGCTCCTAAGGAACGAATCTCACAATAAAAAAATGTCTTGAATTAAAAAATGTCAGACTACACTTTATCTGAATGTAAACTGGCAAATAATTCAAGTCACACTGTACACTTTTTCTGCATGTACTATAT
>JACYXH010000098.1:0-281195 GCA_026745465.1 Lota lota | reverse complement strand
GCACCCTCACCTCCTTTCCCTCTTCCCAGATGTAAACATCTGGCTGGTGACGTTCGGGTTCCACCTCCACAACGCCATCCCAGGGTTCCCCATACCCAAGTTTGACCTGACGCAGCCCTCGCTGGAGATGAAGAAGAGTCAGCTGTGGGATGACCTACCTGTACGTAATCTCCTCCTCGCATGGCTTTCGTGGCGCTTTCGTGTGACGGATTCGGTGATTCGAGATCTTGGTGTCGTCTGTTTCGCTGCTCCCCATCGCAGATTAGCTCTTTGATTTCGAGGAATGGGTGTTTTCCTTAAGGGGTCCTGTTGAGGAGGCTGTGAGCTAGATCTGTGCGCTAAAAAGTCATTAAAAGTCAATCAGAGAGGGTAATGCACTTCCACATTCTCGTTTATGACAATAGTGGCCAGCATCTGAAGGGCTAGCTGTGCTGTTGATCAGCATTTTGTTCATCTTGTGGGATAAAAAGATATGATCACAAATCACCATATGTCGTTATGGTTGGGAGGAAGTGGGCATTTCTTTTCGTCCACTTTTGTCCAGAGCACATCACAGCTCATCACAGCTCATGAAAACAAAAACAAGAAAACATGTCAGCATGATAACAATGAGCGAGGTATTAATTACATGACTTTGCACTTTGGCTATAGTGACGTTTCTATCTGGGAAAGTCTTTTATTTACTGATTCTAAAAGTACGCATTAGCAGATTTAAGTCCAGTGAAGTCGGGGGCGCTGTCCGGGTTCTACAAGGGAAGCTCATAGAGACTGTTTCTAACCCGACTGGGATTTTAGCTGTTGATCGCAAAATAAAGGAAAGGCCATTATTGTTATTATTATTATTATTATTATTGTACAAAGCATTTTTACATGCTTGCACTTGTGGTCCCCTTAACCAGTGTGTGTCACGCCATTGTACTTTTGCTGATGCCTGTCACCCGTACTCATGTTGCAGCGCAGATCCAGACGCTTGTCTTGCAGGAATGTCGCATCTTCTTCCTTTGATTACTCCTAACGAAAAAACAAACGCCTCTCTCTCTCTCTCTCTCTCTCTCTCCCCACCAGTTGATCTCGGCCGTGCAGCAGGAAGTGACCCGCAAGTCCCAGGCCTTCCTGTCCTTCGAGCGCATGCCGGAGATCCAGCTGAGCCGCCGGCGCGTGGACCGGGACAAGCCCTGGCTGTGGTTTGCCACCGCCAGGTCCCTGGTGGGCAAAGGGGTGATGCTGGCCGTGACGCAGGGCCGCGTGGTCACCAGCGCCCTCAACATCGCCAACGAGGACTGCATCAAGGTGGCCGCCGTTCTCAACAACGCCTTCTACCTGGAGGACCTGCACTTCACCGTGGGGGGCCGCGACACCCACCACTTCATCAAGACCAGCCCGCCGGAGAACGACCTGGGCGCGCTGCGGCTCACCTCGGGCCGCCGGTCCCTGGAGAACGGCGTCAACGTCACCGTCTCCCAGTCCACCGCCGTGGTCAACGGCCGGACGCGGCGCTTCGCCGACGTGGAGCTGCAGCACGGCGCGCTGGCGCTGCAGGTGCGCTACGGCATGACCCTGGACGAGGAGAAGGCCCGCGTCCTGGAGCTGGCGCGGCAGCGGGCGCTGGCCGGCGCGTGGGCCCGGGAGCAGCAGCGCGTGAGGGACGGCGAGGAGGGCGCGCGGCTGTGGACCGAGGGGGAGAAGCGGCAGCTGCTGAGCGGGGGGAAGGTGCTGGGCTACGACGGCTACTACGTGCTCTCCGTGGAGCAGTACCCGGAGCTGGCGGACAGCGCCAACAACATTCAGTTCCTACGCCAGAGTGAAATAGGGAAGAGGTAACACTGCTAGGGGGACCATAGCCCGCCCGACGGCTGCCCGCTCCAGACTGCACAGGAGCCACGGTCTGTACAAAACTTCGACAAAGAGACGTTTATAACAGGCGAGAACTCAGCCTGAGAGGCTAGAACTTAGAATGAAGGATGAAGGATTGCCAGTGTTCATTTTTCTTTCTTTTTTTTTTAAGAAAAAGTACAATGCTCGTATAACAATCATTATTGAAACTACCGTGGGTCAAACATTTTAAATGTTTGCCGTTGAAAAAACGGGAGCTGCCAAGGAAGTTTGGAAGTCCTCGGTCTCTCCTGCACTCTTCCATGACCCCTGACCCCTGACCCCTGACCCCTTCTGAGCCTTTCAACAACCCACACAGCCGGCCCTCTGCTCCATCCACCCCCCTCTGATCGGTGACTTCAGCCTATTTCACATGCTGTGAGACAGCTAGCTGTGGAATTACATAAGGGTATTCAGCCGAGAAGGACCAACCCATTTGAGTATGTCCCCTACGAGATTCTGATGTCAGAGGTTGTATACTAGGTTCTAAGCAAGGCGCAAGGACTGAACCACTGAAGGTTTGCAGACGTCTGTGGGCTATGTATATCGCTAAATGGATGCACCGGGGTTGTATTTTCACAGACGAATCTGTTCAAATATACCATGGAACTGCCGTGGACTCTCTTAAAGAGATAAGACACACAAAAGACTTCTGTTTATAAAAATGCGCAAGGACTTTCTTGGTCTGTTAGGGTTATGTTTGTTTTTATATATACTTTATTGGATTGCTTTGGACAAAAAAAGGGAAACATAAAAAAAGAGACGTTTACATGTGATAACCTATACCACTATTACTACTACTACTACTATTCCTACAGCACCTCTGGACTATTAACTGAGTAAGGACCAATACACTTTTCCTGGTTGATTTTTCAAAAGATTTCGCCATAACGATCTATTGTCTATATATTACGATTGGTCAAGTTTGATGAAAATAACCCCACCTCTCTCTTCCCAGGGCCTTTTTAAATTCAGGTCACGTCAGCTGCAATGTAAACAATCAAGGTTCCTTTGACAAATGTGGGAGGAACAAACTGTGGGACCTGCGCTGGGACCAGGCTGTTCAACTATACTTTGTGGATGGATGTATTCTCGGACCAAGTGGCTCCACTAGTCCTGTAAAATAAACACAACCAGTAGAGCACCGGGCTCACATTAGCTCATGGGCGGCTATGTGCAAAATGTGTAGACCATGTCCATTTATTGGCCTGATAATGTGTAGCGGTAGTAGTCTTGCTTGCCATAGAAACATGTTGTCATGGTAACAGAGCTTTTGGGAAGAATTGCTGCAAGGAGTTAACAATTGTTGCCTCTTTAGTTCTTCGCTGGTTTCTCGCAAATGAAAGCGTATTGCCATCGGTGACTTTTACAGAATTGGTAATGGCTCAAAAACATACTTGGATGTTTTTCCTCGTTGAGCGTGGGTCTCTGTACTCTAGAGGTTTTTGTTTGTTATTGTGTATGTGTGTACAAGGAAGTGACAGAATATTAATGCATTTCAAAACTAGGAAACTGAGTAATAATGGAGTGAAGAGTGATGCAGGTGTTAAATGAAACTTTTTTTTTTAAGTTGAAAATAATTCACTTATCCGTACATCATTATTAGTCTCAGAGAAAGTAATTCATGTACAGTGTTTCTACGTTAAAAATAAACTTTAAAAATACCGTGAGGTTTACAAAGTGTTGTTTTCTGTCTACTAATGGAGAAATCATATTACAGCCAATATAAACCCAATCCCCCTCCAGTGCCAACTATGCCACTTCTATATAAGAGTGGGTATGGGGATTTTAATAAAAACACTGCCCCCGATTATGTAATAGATATTGTGATAATAAGTAATTGGATTTATATAGTGCTTCTCAAGGAATTCAAAGTGCTTAACATAGTGTATGGGTTATAGTTATCACCTCATTTAGAACCGTGTGGAACACCCACTTGGGTGATGCACGGCTGACAATTGGTGCCAAAACATTCACTGCACTCTGGCTGTCGGGGTGGGGAGGTGAGGAATGAAACGGTCTAATTGGGGACCTGGGATGATGGCCAGCAGCCACCAGGGATCTTTAGTGACCACAGGAAGTCAGGACCGTGGTTTACGATCTCAATCCGAAGGACGGTGCTCTTTGACCGGACAGAGTCCCCGTCTCTGTCCTGGGGTAATTGGGGTTATTAGCTAGGCCAGAGGGATGAGCATCCCCTATTGGTTCTCCAACCCTTCCACCTCCATCTGATGGACCAGGCTAGCCCTGCTTAGCTTCCAAAGGAACCAGGAACTAAGACAAACCTTTGCTACTTTGCAGAAGAAAGCTTGAGAGGAACCGCCGAGAAGGGTGGGAGAAATGAGAGATGTACCAGACCTTGAGGCCATAATTCCTGCCAAAGGTCAATAAAGTACTGATTAAATGCTCTGACTACTTGCAGTGTGATATCTCAGTTTCAGATTTGTAATACATTGGCAACATTACAAACCCGTTGCTTGTCAGTATATGGGATGTGTGTAAATGAATGAGGAAAGCATATACGTCTTTAGCATAAAATGGCCTACGCTGGCGCATAGGGCAGCTACAGATTCCCTCCACTTTGTTCCCATCTTCTACACAGTTAATTCACTCTCAGTGGTTCTTCCCCAAATTGTTTTGGGCCTCCCGCATTTACGCTACGTCCTTCTCTCTGAACCGATGATTCCTGCAGTCTGAGCATAAGACCCATCCAGCTCCACCGGTGGTGGTGTGTTATTTTCTCTTGAAGAGTTGCCCTGAGAAGATTCTTATTTTAGATCTTATTATTTGAGATCCACATTTTTGTCCATAGGACGGCAGTTTCTCTGTTATCTCTGGTAGGTGTTGACATGTATGCGAGAGGAGGGCTAGGCTCCGCCTCCCCATGGGGTTTGGACCTCTGGTGGCCCTTCACATCTAGATGGGAAGGTTTTCATTGGCTGCCCTTCACGTAGCTTACGTAGCATCATTTGTTTTATGGTAATGAGGTTGCTGGCGCCATGTCCAGCCCTCGTGGTTTTTGGGAGGGTTGAGGAATGAATGCAGTTGAATAATAATCAGTGGAAATTGTTCTTAGCATTCATTATTTATGTTTAAAAAGCAATTCATAGCTTGCAGGTGTTCATTCCAAAGGTTAGAACAACTGAACCAAAAACGTGAGTCAATTATTTATGGCCACCAGATTCGGATTGCTACGCTATATCCAGTGATTTCTCCTCAACCTCATTCCGCCACAGCCTACCGTTCCACAACAGGGCTTTGCACATCAATGCAACACATTTAGATTTTAACCACTGAAAAGCAATAGAAAGCCTAAGAGACAAAGTAAACAAAAGACCAGACTGCGCAAAATCAAATCATACACTACATTAGGCGGAGTGCTGCTGTAACAATGACAAAGTGCCGCTGAGGGGAGGGTGAGGGGGGGTGGGGGGGAGGGGGAGGGAAGGGTGAGGGTGGGGGGGGGGGGAAGTGAGGGGAGAGTGAGAGGAGGGTGAGGGGAGAGTGAAGGGAGGGTGAGTGGAGAGTGAGGGGAGGGTGAGGAGAGAGTGAGGGGAGGGTGAGGAAAGAGTGAGGGGAGGGGAGGGGGAGAGTGAGGGGAGGATGAGGGGAGAGTGAGGGGAGGATGAGGGTGAGGGGAGAGTGAGGGGAGAGTGAGGAGATGGTAAGGGGAGGGTGAGGGGAAAGTGAGGGGAAAGGGTGAGGGGAGGGTGAGGGGAGGGTGAGGGGAGGGGAGACTGAGGGGAGTGTAAGGGGAGGGTGAGAGGGAGAGTGGAAAGGAGGACAGGAGGTTATAAAGAGCATGTGGAGTGCTGCCCAGAGATGGTCAGATACACCCTGGAGCCAGGTGAAAAGAAAATGTCATTTGACATTAATCTAAATGCCAGTTACTCTCTCCTGTGACTTAAGTTGGTCTGGCTGTAGTAGAAAATACAAATAAATACAAAATGTATATTTGGAGCTTTGTCATGCACACAACACACCAAACCGAGGCACTAGCTGTCGACTCAACTAATGTTTGTCATTAGCTTGTCAAATGGAATGTAGAATATGTTATTCTTTCAGAGGAACGTATTTATTTTTGGCCATTCTATAATAATAATATGGCCTGATAAAGATACTATAACAACACCTTTTCATTGAAAGTTATCTTCAACCGCAATCCTGAAGTTAGACTTATCTGTCTTTACTCCCTCTTGACTCTTTTAAAAGCCAGATTGTTATGCCCCTAGCTGATTAGAGTGATTAAAGAGAGTGGTGGCAATGGCACCTGCAACAGCGCTGTGTTATTTTTCATTTCATGTCATTTTAGAAGGGGCACATTCAACACATGAACTAATTATTGAATGCTGCTTACAGCATGCCTACTGTGGACAAGGAAGAAGGGACCAGGAGTGAGGAAGATTTATATTAGCGCTTGGGCAACAGATGTTTTGCTAGATGTATCATATGTTCTACCAACTGTTACCTTAGATTGTATTTTTTATGATATTGAAAAGTTTGTATGGTGTATACTGTGTTCGGTACAGCCTTGCACAAAAATAGACGGCAAATGAACCACCCTTGCATGTTTTGTTTTACTGTCGCTAGCTAGGCTGGTCAGGGTTTTGGTTATTTTCTTTCTTAGGAGCTCAGATCCTTAGTAGTTTTGTTTTGCTAAGTTGCTTTCCTTTGGCCCCACCATCATCCCCCTTACCTTTCCCTTTGTGTTTCCCCCACAATGAATGTCCTTTTTACTTTTCAGTTGTGTCTCTTCAATGTTTTCCAGCTGTGGTTGTTGTGTTAGTTCCTGTACCACTTAGACCCTTTAAAGGAAGGTTGTTTGAGTTAATGTCCTCCCTCGTGTTTATTTGTGTGCCGTTGTTCTTGTGACTCAGGATGTTAACTGATTTAGTTCATTGGCTGTTAGTGTTTGATTGGTTGGATGTGTGATCAAAGATCAGCAGTGGATGGTGGGCCGCCTCCATCTCAGCATGTCCGACCGGTGGGTGTCTTAGTTTGGGAGTGTTATTTCTGTAAGATGAATACAATTCCTTTTCAACTTACTTTTTGTGCGCATTTTAGTTCTTGGAGGCTGAGGCAGAAGTGGACAATGTCTTAACGGTTTACAATAACCCTACCATCACACTCCACGGGCCTGTGTGACCTAGCCTCTTTGAGGCATGTGTGGCCTACTCTTCCTCCCAGGAGCTCCTTAGAAAGCTGCACATTCCAGCCATGCAAAGCAGGAGGACTGAAAGGATGTTACCCTTCACACATCCTTCACCACAGTGCTCCCATCAGCCACTGGAAAGGGCGCAGTTGGGCCAACTGGTTGTTAAGTATCCTCACTGATGTCAAAATCTCCTCTCACAAGTGGGAATGAGGCCCTGCCTTCAGCAAATGAGATCCCTCTTCAATATGTCGCTCTCATGTATCGGCAGAGACTTTGTTTTGCTGTTTTTGCAAGAAATACTTTGATGTAAAAACATTATAAAGCATGACACAAACATAATTGTTTTGTTTGTTTAAATAAAAATGAGCTACATAAGAAATACTGAATTATTTGAATTGGTGTTTCTCACCAGTTCAGGGATCCTGTGTGTATCCTCTGTTCTGTTCTATCTGTCTGCCAAACAGTATCCTGTGTGTGGCCTTCTCCCCCCCCCCCCCCCCCCCCCCCCCCCCCCCCCCCCCCCCCCCCCCCCCCCCCCCCCCCCCCCCCCCCCCCCCCCCCCCCCCCCCCCCCCCCCCCCCCCCACCCCCCCCCCCCCCCCCCCCCCCCACCCCCCCCCCCCCCCCCCACCCCCCCCCCCCCCCCCCCCCCCCCCCCCCCCCCCCCCCCCCCCCCCCCCACCCCCCCCCCCCCCCCCCCCCCCCCCCCCCCCCCCCCCCACCCCCCCCCCCCCTACCCCCCCCCCCCCCCCCCTCCTCCCCCAAGGTGGTCCGCCACCGGAGATGCAACCTAGGAAGGCAGTTTACAGAAGTGGCTCCTCGATGAGGAGAGCTACTTCCGGGTGGAGGCAGGCGGTGACCACGCCCTGTCCAACGTGGAAGTCTGCTGGTCCAACCGGCCCTTGATGTGTGGTAGGCCCTGCGTTGAACACTGCCTTCCCTCACCATGAGAGATGGCCCATCAGATCGCTGCTGGAAAAGGAATTACATTGGTACTAAAAGTAGTCCTTTGACAGTCGATTACATTGCACACGATCTCAACGGCTCAACAATCTTCTACAGAGTCAATCTCAACTCCTCTTTTGGAATCTCATCAGCAGCTGAGGTATTCTGAAACAAGATCCAGAATATGCTTTGTGTGATCAGTGGGGTTAGAAACGTCTGCGAAAATATCCTGGTATAAGGCACTTGATCGCTCCCTGGAAGCTGACAAACTACACAAGAACAATCTGACCATCAACAAAGAGAAATGTGAATTCCACACTACGTCACAGGAGTTCTATGGATACATATTCTCAGAAGAAGGCTTCTCAGCCGACCCAAAGCAGAGGCGATCCCGTCACTTCCTCAGAATCAGAGTAAGCGGTCTTCTTGGAGTGACAAACTCATTCAAATGTAATTCGATCACCCAATGTGTAAACTCACCATGAAGGATACAGATTGGAACAAACAGATCTATTAGCAATCCAGTGATGTGCTACTTTCATCCAGACAGAGATAGAGACATCATAGTGGATGCCACCCCAGCCGGTCCAGGTGCGATCCTTGCCCAGACAACCACAAAGACTAACACAACGCAGGGTGGCATTTGCAGGAAGAGCACTTAGCCTAGTTGAACAGTAGTCCCACAAATAAAGAGAAGCTCTTGGTCCTTGGAAAATGTATGCAGCTGCAAACATTATCCCCTGCCAGAATTGAGAGATAGACTCAATGCAGTCTTACAAGTTCAAAGTGAAAACCTGCTATGTTGACTATGTCTAGACATCCACGAAGGCTTAGCTCATCAATGACCACAGACGATGTCGACACCGAAACGGATGTACACTTCGCAGTAACGAATGCAGTCTAAAGAAAACGACCCTCCAGGAAGTGAGGACAGAGACATCCGTTGAGCCAGTATTACAGCACTTCATTAGTCAGTCATTCATTCAGGCCACTGGAAGGGTCTGTACGTCAACTCCCACCTGAGCGCTGAACGCATTTAGTAATGTCCGATTATCTTAGTGCTCTAAAAGAATGAAGTCTTATTCTCGGAAGAAACAGACTGGTCATTCCAAATATTGTGCAGTCAAGAGCACTCAACCTTGCTCATAAAGGACATCAAGGGATTGTAAAGACTAAGCAGCTACTACAAGGGAAAAGTTTCGTTTCTACGAGGTACAACAAGGACCATGGCTGAACATGGTGACCTACAGATTCCTCTTTGTGGAGCTAACATCATCCCCATCAGCCAGCGAAGGGATTCCTGTGATGCATTATGTCTTCTGAACAGTAGGAGGCAGCGTGCTTCCTGGTCTATAAAATGTGCCCGACCACTCGCAAAGGTACTTTACACGGGGTCTGGATGTCTGGATGTCAGGGAGGATACAGGTTCGCTGTGCAATTTCAAGTTTCTTGGGAAATTTTGAAGTGGAAGGGAATGGGCACTAAAAACTGTTTTCAGACAAGGAAGTTCAGGGCAGTTCATTGACCGAAACCTTTTGACTATACCATTTAAGAATCATTGTTTTGAACATGTTTGAATGACAAAATTATCTACAATTAGGGCCCTTTTGTCCCTTGACTGAATGATGGACCTGCACTCTTTTGACTACAGTTTGAGTTAATGCGTGAAACCTAAACATAAATTCTGACCAATCAAGTATTTTCTTTTATAATAAATAAAATAAAGACATTCACTGAGAAGCAATTACTCAATCTGTTGCCCTGACCCAAACAGGCCCCATTCTGGCTAAAATTAGCAGTTTTAAGAGTATGTCATGGTTGGGCAGAAGTTTACTGTGGATTGAATATCATAATGTAAAACTGATTCTTACAGATGAAATGTCATCCTTCCGGATGCGTTTTTTGCTCACTCTCGAGTTCTGAACTCCACCTACTCTGCTCCAAATTGTAGCCTCTTGCAGCTGTGCTGTCAAAATAATTGCTAATCGTTTCTTTCTTGATGCCATTAAAATGTAAATGAAAGTGTCAGTGAGAATGAACTACAGTGGGTCGTGAACTCCCATCTCCATTCTCCCATCAGCACATTAATTAACACAACAGCAGAAGACAGCAGGCTCTCTGCATCGCATAACAAATTGTCTTATCAATCTGCATATCCTGCATGTGTATCCACTCCACACTTCAAAAGTGTGGAGTGTGCAAGGCTATTATTTTAGCACCTGGAGTTTCACATTTTAGAAACGTTATTGTTTTGTGCTGGAGCCTGTAAATAAAATGACTTTGACAACACTTTTTAACAAAGTTTCTCTGTTGGTCAAAATCTTTTGCGCTGTCTTTTTTTTGTGTGTTTGTGTTTCCATACTTTGTCAGTGGCTACGTACTGCGCTAGTCCCGTTAAAAATCGATCTAATTTATTTCCATATAAACATTTCTTTAGAGGTCAGACCGAGACATGCAGCTAGGTAAAGATGAGCTTTGACATTATGTCAAGGTAAACTGACTGAGTTACTTTCCAAGCCCATCAATTCTTCCATGATTTCAAATAAATAGACTGGATAGCATCAACAAGTTGAGGTATTTAAATTGTCCCAATCCATCTATCATACCCATCACAGCAAAGCCTTTGCAAAAATGATCCAGAATGTTTTAAAAAGTCCTGTAAATTGTGAGGGTTCAACTGTTTTTTTCTTGTCTTATTGTTCAATATATATATATATATATATATATATATATATATATATATATATATATATATATATATATATATATACATAAACGTTTATATTATTATTATTATTATTATATTATTTCCTATATTGTAATTAAAAAAAATATATAGATATAGCTGTCTGCTTATGTATGCAAATTTGATTTAAATTATAATAGTATTTCTGGGGATTTAGTATTCAGCCTGTGCACAAAGAACTAGCTATTGAAAAGTATTCCATCAGAGCTGTCAGTTTTTATGATGTGAGGATGTCTTGTAAAGTGTTTACTTATACATTCATTATCAATGTATTATCAAATTATTTCTTTGTTATTTATTATCAAATAAAAATGAAAAACGAATTGTCATCATAAGAACAAGTTAATAAAATATTACTTGCATACGTGCATAAATATTACATGCACTACAATGTCAAATCTAATTTGACATTGTATAATGAATAATGATCCCCCCCCCCCCCAATAAAATCTTAATTTTCTTAATTAAATTAAGACTTTTTTTCTTAAAGTCTTAATTTTAGAAGCTACAGTTGTCCGAACACTCCCAGAGAATGGTGTGATTCTAACGTGTTATACTAGGCCTGCAGGATTAGTCCTGCGGTGCGTTGTGTTTCACACACACACAACTATGCGGGAGGACATACAATGAAGTGTTCATGGTCGTATATCCCCCCCCCCCCCCCCCCCACCCCCCAGTGTTCTGAACGGCTGGCTTTGCAGTTTGCCTCATTTGCATAATTCAATTTCACAGCACATTCACCCTTTGAGAACTGGTATACTCCTGCCTGTTGTACACCCAGACCCCCCACATACACACATACACACAAAAAGACACAAACAAGTCAACTTACCTCACTTAAATTAGATATGACCTTTTTACAATTCAAATCGTAATGCCTCCTTTTGAAACCACTCCCTGCTCTCTGTTTTACAAACAAGTCCAATGGTCAACGGTGTTATTTGCTCCACGGTTTCTGGCAAGACTGAGAAAGAAATGAAGAATGAGAACACACACAAACACACACACACACACACACACACACACACACACACAAAGATACACAGCATTCGTCCTAAATCAATACTGGCTATGGAACGCAGGGCACGGAGCATATGTGATTGTTAAACAGCATGACACGCCAGATGTGCTGCTACTGTGTGTGTGTGTGTGTGTGTGTGCGTGCGTGCGTGCATGCATGTATGTGTGTTAACGAGTGTGGTTTCCTTCCAAGGGTGGGATATGAGATTACTCTATTACAGCAGCCTAGGTGAGAGCAGAACAAATTGGCCCTTTGACAGATTTGTCAGCGCACCAGAGCATGATGCTGCCGCTCATTACAGCTCTCCAGCTCTCTTCTCTGTTTGCAACGATGATATTGTTGTCATTATATAGGTTGACTTGAGTGAGCAAGTGTTAGCACTCAGGCAGGCGGCTCAAATACACACAAAGCACTCTGCTCTATCTAAAGCCCTAGATAGTCTCAGTATAAGATGAAAGACGGGACAAACCAACCAATACATTCGGTCTCATTCTCTCTGGAATGTGTAATTTATGTTTGATTTGTTTTCTAGATTTCGGATCTCCTTTCTTTCTTACAGGTGGAACCAGTTAGAGCAGTTAACTTCATGTATCTCGGATCCAGCCATCTTTACTTGTCTTGCTTGTACACAACATATTCATTGTGACCAGCAAAAGAGGTACTTGCTGGTTTAAACACTGTCTATTGATGGAGGTGTATTAGTAAATTAACGTGTGCGTGGTGGTTTGACAGCTTTGGTGCGAACATGTGGTTAATTGTCTGGATACAAAACTTGATGGTTACACAACAAGTCTAATCTTAGAGAAAGGCTCCATGTACGAGAGTGACAGCAGGTGTCTCTAGCGGAGTGTCAAACTGGCCAAGCTGAAAAGGTTTGATTTCGGATTTGGCAAGGATCCTTGGTTGGCTGGGAGAAATGCATATTTAATGACTGAATTATGAACTATATATTTATGTTGCTGTCTCCCTTTCTTCTTCCATGTACTGCCCTCACTTTATTGAGAAATATCCTGATTTGTTCGTGTTCTCTGCCCCTTTATAAGTATTGAATTGCACATTACATGGCAAAAAACAACAACACAGGCTGCCTCTGTCTTTTGCAGACTAACACTTATGTGTAAGCAAGCCATCGGCATGCCAAGGATCATTCTTAACATATTCATTCATTACTACATCCTAAAATTCCATTAAGACAGCGTAATCCTAAAAGGATCTTGCTGTGGCGTTATCTTGTTTTACATAGTGTCTGTGACAGCATGTAAGTCATGCAGCATTCCCCTCTGTCACAAAGCAGTTTGCTTAGGCAGTGAGCGGGCTGCTTTGTTTGAACTGCTGTTGAGCACGGTTTACAGGGCTTCATGCTACGACACAATACCTCACAACTACAGACTGCTTTGGAAGAATGAGTCATGATCTCTCAATCTTGTGAAAATCAAAATGAGAGGAACAGAATGTGTTGCAGGAGGGGGGATCTCACCATGGTGCCAATGTAGACTTGGGCGCGCATGATGTTCACAGGTTTACCTGAAGTTATTCTTAAGTGCCTTGTATTATTTAAAGAAAGCTATTCACATATTCAGCTCCGTGGTAATTGTGCTGTCTCGTTGACTTAGTGGTGCTCAAGCGCCACAGTACAGTGCAGACTGCGCTCACAAATTAAAGATCTTTCACCCCTGGAGGTATCCCTCCTATTTATGTTACTTTAGACAAATGGAGTCGAGCAAGAGAAACCCATTATTCCGTGTCCGTGTGTGTGTGCGCACATTTGCATCGAGACCATTGTGAAGTTAAACCGCATTTCTTCTAAACAAAAATACAAATGTCATAGTTCTCAATCTTGACAGCCTTTTATTTGCTCCAAATGTTTATTTGCCTTTATTGGCATATTATGTCATTTGTTTCCGACTAGCTTTAGCTCAACACCACCGACATTTTCTATCCTACTAATTGTATCACCTCACCTTCACTTAAGTATTTTTGCTCCTGAGGTGTATCTGCAACTTCCAAGTCTTAGCTTGAATTCTTGGCCTCACCTAGCTGAACCCAAGACGTAAACAGAATCCATCTGGCATATCATGAGTGCTGTGTGGGAGATGAGCAACAAGGCAGTCAAGAGACCTTTCTCTTGTAATGTATCAGGCTCCAACAGGATCTACACTCCACTATCCCTGGTTCTAACAGGATCTACACTCCACTATCCCTGGTTCTAACAGGATCCCTGGTTCTAACAGGATCCCTGGTTCTAACAGGATCTACACTCCACTATCCCTGGTTCTAACAGGATCTACACTCCACTATCTCTGGTTCTAACAGGATCTACACTCCACTATCCCTGGTTCTAACATGATCCATGGTTCTAACAGGATATACACTCCACTATCTCTGGTTCTAACAGGATCCCTGGTTCTAACAGGATCTACACTCCACTATCCCTGGTTCTAACAGGATCTACACTCCACTATCTCTGGTTCTAACAGGATCTACACTCCACTATCCCTGGTTCTAACATGATCCATGGTTCTAACAGGATATACACTCCACTATCTCTGGTTCTAACAGGATCCCTGGTTCTAACAGGATCTACACTCCACTATCCCTGGTTCTAACAGGATCTACACTCCACTATCTCTGGTTCTAACAGGATCCCTGGTTCTAACAGGATCCATGGTTCTAACAGGAACTACACTCCACTATCCCTGGTTCTAACAGGATCCCTGGTTCTAACAGGATCCATGGTTCTAACAGGATCTACACTCCACTATCCCTGGTTCTAACAGGATCCCTGGTTCTAACAGGATCCATGGTTCTAACAGGATCTACACTCCACTATCTCTGGTTCTAACAGGATCCATGGTTCTAACAGGATCTACACTCCACTATCCCTGGTTCTAACAGGATCTACACTCCACTATCTCTGGTTCTAACAGGATGCCTGGTTCTAACAGCATCCATGGTTCTAACAGGATCTACACTCCACTATCCCTGGTTCTAACATGATCCATGGTTCTAACAGGATCTACACTCCACTATCCCTGGTTCTAACAGGATCCATGGTTCTAACAGGATCTACACTCCACTATCTCTGGTTCTAACATGATCCATGGTTCTAACAGGATCTACACTCCAAAATCTCTGGTTCTAACATGATCCATGGAACATGATATTCACTAAATAACCTCTGGTTCTAACAGGATATTCACTAAATAACCTCTGGTTCTAACAGGATATTCACTAAATAACCTCTGGTTCTAACAGGATATTCACTAAATAACCTCTGGTTCTAACATGATATTCACTAAATAACCTCTGGTTCTAACAGGATATTCACTAAATAACCTCTGGTTCTTCTCCATTATCTCTGGTTCTAACATGATATTCACTTGATAACCTCTGGTTCTAACAGGCCCTACTCTCCATTCTCTCTGGTTCTAACATGATGGGTCCTCACTCCATATTGCAGGGGTTGGAGCATCTTGTACCTCACCCTGGGCCAGGGGCCAATTGATCATTAATCTACAATTAGCTGAAGCTAACTGGAACCCAGAATACAGGAAAACATTTGAAAAGTCAAATTATGTTGGTTTAATTTTATGTTTTTAACCTGTTACCAGCTTGCATAAGGTAATCTCAAAGCATATCAACCATTATGTTGTCTATATGCATGCCTATAACTAAACAGCAAAGCATAAATCCATGGCAGCCTCAAAACCACACTGAGCATCCCATATGAAGGAAAACAAAATCCCATAAAAGAAAGAAACAAAGCGGTTTGTACATAGGACATTTTATGTAGTCCTTAAAAACAAAACACAAAATCAATAATAACTGGCCCCTTTTAATTTCTGGACTGTACTAGACGTTCACCAACTGCCCCCAAGTTGTGTCAGAGTTTTGTGTCAGTCAAAACCATACAAAAAGAATTAATTGTTAAAGACTTAATATGAACCCACTATTGCATTGAGCCGTTAAGGGCCTACGTATAATATCAAAGTTCCTCTTATGCATGAGGTTTATCAAAAGGAAGGAAAGAAAAATCCAAAGTGCAGATATCCCCAAGTATTTCATTTGACAAAGCCCCCCCCCCCCCCCCCCCCCCCCCCCCCCCCACACACACACACACACACACACACACACACACACACACACACACACACACACACACACACACACACACACACACACACACACACACACACACACACACACACACACACACACACACACACACACACACACACACACACACACACACACACACACACACACACACACACTCGTAATGTTTAGCATGTTGGGCCATCCAGATTTAGAGGTTAGATAGCGCAAATCAAGGGTTACTGTTGTCTTCTTGGGTTTGAACTTCTGTAAAAAATAAATAAACGATAGAACAGAATCCAACATGATTTATGAAGTCTCCCACATCACAACTCCATTTTTGTTCACTTCAACAGTGTTCATTTGTTAACCCCTATACGCACACCTGCTTCTAGACAAAAGTCTCAATGAACACTTGAAGAACTTCAAGTGTTCATTGTGGTTTATTTGATATTTGTAGAGACACTGCCAAGCAATTATTCTATCCATTTAGCATTGCCTTATCCCCATTGTTTTGTTTCCTTTTCCCTCCAATCTTTCCATGACTCATCCTTTTTCCTCTCTTGAAAAAACCTTGTACAGAAACTACTCCACCACCTGATGCTGTCACATAGATGTGGACAAATCCAACATCTAGGAAATGACACAATTAAATCAAACAATAGAAATGTTCAAAAGATCAGATGCTGTGGCATGAGTATATGACGACCACACAAGAATCCATGAGTTGAGGTCATGCCAAAAATGAACAAGGGTTGAGGTCATGCAACAACTAAACAAGGGTTCACACTTGTTTACAATTTGACTAAATGTTTAAACTATGATGATATTTTACTGTGACTTGGATTAATGTTTTTAATTAATTCAGATATTAATCCCTGCCCATTATAAATCCCAAAACCAGATAGAAATACTTATCAAAAACTCTGAAGTGGATTTCCTGTGGAGTTCGGGAATCCAGGACGTGTGTGTGTGTGTGTGTGTGTGTGTGTGTGTGTGTGTGTGTGTGTGTGTGTGTGTGTGTGTGTGTGTGTGTGTGTGTGTGTGTGTGTGTGTGTGTGTGTGTGTGTGTGTGTGTGTGTGTGTCTCACATGGTCACTATGCCTGCGGCTTCAAGTAACCTCCTAGAAGCCTCTGTCGCTGGTTTGTCGTGGTCCTCGTCAGAGAGATACACCACTTTCTTTATCCCTGGTAGGATACATTGAAGACATTTAGGATCTGTTGGTAGACTAAATGCAACAAATACATTCACTACCAAAATGTCAGTGATTAGGTCAAATAGCTTTCTTATGGTTCTGACACCTCTGCATTACCAGAGGTAATGCAGAGAACGGTCCATGACTTTTATTTGAATGGATTTGTGCGTCTGTGTGTGTGTGTGTGCGTGCGTGGCTCTCCCAGTCTGCTACCCACCTGCTTGGATGATGAGCTTGGCACACTCATTGCACGGAAAAAGTGTCACGTACATAGTGCAGTTTTTCACATCAGCGCTGTTCTTATTCATTATGGCGTTAAGCTCTGCATGGCACACTGGAGGGGGTGGTGGTGTGTGCATAGGGGGGGGGGGGGGGGGGGGGGGTGTTATGACAACGTTGAGACAAATAAAACGTCATAAACAGGATTAATTGAAAAAATATATATATCTATATAGAAGTTTTCGGAGCCCCTAAGGGGACATGAGCAAAAAAATTTTTTTATTTAGTTTCACGTGCGCACGCGATAGTTTCACGTGCGCACGAGATAGTTTCACGTGCGCACGAGATAGTTTCACGTGCGCACGAGATAGTTTCACGTGCGCACGTGAAAAGGTTTCGCGTGAGCACGCGAAACTTTCACGGGAGCACGTGAAAGCCGTATGTAGCCTGGGCCATACTGGAGACCGTGACAGCTGGAGAAATGACTACAGTACCGGAGTTAGTTGTACTATATTGTAGCAACCCTGTTTATATGCGTCCAAGCACCACACAGGTTGTTTTGATGAACTCTTATTAATCGCGGACACACGTTGTCGAACGCTATAACACAACGAACATGAACTTCCACACACTGTAACCCGGATATCTAACCCGCCCCCTTCTCCTGAACACCCAATCAGAACATCAACACAATGCAGACAAACACGCAACTCAGAACCGTTACAGTATTTTAATCTAGGTCTTCATTATAAGGACATTGCTGCTTTGCTTGCAAGTCGTTACCATTATATTGTTTCGATACGACATTTAAAACGAATTTTAAAGTCTTGTAATCTGTTCCAACTCATCTTTAGCCGCAATCTAACCGTAGTTCTTTGCTGAGACTTTCTCGTGCGCACGTGAAACTATCGCGTGCGCACGTTAAAGTATCGCGTGCGCACGTGAAACAATTATTATTATTTTTTTTGCTCATGTCCCCTTAGGGGCTCCGTAGAAGTTGATGCCTCAACACTAATTTGTTAGTTATGTCAGAGCGCCCTCTATATATATAGATGAGAAACTACATTTCAGAGGTCAACTGCTTTTTTATTCCTGAATAAGTTTTCTTTAAAGTTATACAGCATGTAATGAAAGGAAAAGTGCACATTTGACCCAAAATAATCCAAGTCTAACTCACCATAAAAGTGCTTGTTGTCCAAATCATTTTCAGCATCTTTTGTCCATGGAAAACGGCCGTCACAGCCATTGGGCATTCCATTGTAACCTATGCCAACAACTTTATTGTCCTGGCTCACTATACAGGCTCCAACCTGTAATCAGGGAGATTTTCAAATATATTGATACAAAAAAAAAGTCACATTGTTGTTTGCAATGACTGAACAACATGATTGGTAGGAATTTGTTGGAAATTTCGATAATTGTTCAGGTAATGTATTTTCAATGTTTAAGTAAAATTGACAACCAAAAAGGTCATCAATTAAAAATAATAGTGTACAAGTGAAATATACCATTGATGAAGATGACTTCAATATCACAAAGAACGCCCATGCCATTACTCCAAATTAATAGTCACTATAGTGTGTTCACATATTGTTATTTTTGCATGAACTATGTTCTGTTCAGCTAAATTAATTTAAAACAAAACAATGACAGACATGCAAAAGCTGAACCGCAACATGTGCGTTAAACATGAATAATAAAAATAAACGATATACTATTGTATCACAATATTTACTGAATCACAATACCATCATATCACCACTAAATAGTTGTTATATCATATCCTGAGGTCCTTGCTGCTTCCTCTCCCTACTATAAATTGGTAGTGGAGGGGCTATGGATAAATACTGTAGCGATTTGCATTCTGGGTGATGCAGTTCTGAACTAACTGTTTTGGTAGTCACAGCTGGAACAGCAGAAAAGATTGTCGATCTCTGGCAACACACACAGACACGATGATTGGGCAGATGTCCTCTGTGACTTCAAAGTGCACAATTAAAACCTTAATCTTTCGGCTGTTGGATAGCTGTTAATTGTGCGTCATCTTTACAGCTGGACTACTTTATATCTGTACTCAATCTTGTCATTGTTACTTATTAGGCCAATGTCTTGTCTGCTGCAAAGCGGTTGAACAAGTCAATTAACTGGTTCTGCTCCGTCACCCGGGGTTTGTGGAGGAAGTGCCCAACATGGTCTTCTGCCTTGGCTGCAGTAAATAAGTAATGCACTGCTTCTCTCCGTCATAATCTCATTTGAAGTAGGATTAGTAGTAGTTTTAGGATGGCCTTTGAACAACACCAGCAACTCAACCGTTTCCCACTCAACTCAGAGATGAGTGAACGTAGTCTCCAAAAATAGAATCTGAAATTCAGTCCCAGACTGTGGCAGCCAGCTTTCGCCCGCACTCTGGCCAATCATCTCCTCATTAAGTTCCAGACACTGAGGCTTCATTTAAAAAGGAGCCTTCATTCCAAGGAATCAGATGCAACGGACCCATTGGTCCGTTGCATCTGATCCCTTGGTCAGACGCAAGGGTGACAAGCTCTGAAGTGAACTGGAGAGGACCACTCACTTGGAGTTTCTACAGCAGCCTCAAAAGGGTAATCTTCAACAAGGTCACCAGCACTGCTGTCCAACAGGCCCACAATACTGAAGTGACCCAGCATGTTGGTGGTAAAGTCGTGAGGCCCCTGGGAAGGGAGATGCCAAGGCAACAAAAGCAATGGCTGTGCCTGTCCCCGAGGAGGAAGTCCATCGCCATTTGGCAAGGGGAGTACGATACAGCGGTAAAACACTGCCAGATGCCATAATCTAATGTTCAGGCACAATCACACACATACGCACACACCTTGCTGCATGGACAGCAAATACCAACCACAAGTCAAACATATTGACAGTACTCAAACTAACATCCGATATAAGGTTAACATTCAAATAAATAACATAATCTACCTGAGTGCTAGGGTCCTTGCTGCTCTGAGCCGCCAGGACTGCCACGGACATAAAATTATCAGGACTTTCCAAGTAGTCCTCCCTCTCTGGGGTTCCACTGAGAGAAAGACATAAGGGGAGAGACAGAATGAGACAAATGTAGGAGCAGAGAGTAGTGTTGTTCACAATTGAAACAAAGTGCATGGAAAGGTTAGTTACACCAAGTTTGGCTTTTACCTTCATAATAACCAACCAATATTTTATCTTAAGTTTGTGAAACGTAATGCTTGTTGTACAAAGTTATGATAATGCAAACCCCTTTCTAAGGATTGTGAAGTAAGCTACCAGAAAATGAAGGAGTATATCTGTAGCAATGTCCATACTACACGCCACCTAGGTGGCTCCCATACTCCACCTAGGTGACTTTCCTCGGGATCCTCCAAACGAATGGACACAGGGTGGTGATGTTGAACCGGTTTATTGTAAAGGCTGCATGGAATGAGGCATGCAGATGGTGCTCCATGCTGCCATGCCGGAGAGCTCTCTCGAGTGTGTGTGGTGGTGGCTGGTTTAACCTGTGCACACTGATTGCTCAATGTGCAACAGGTGTGCAGCCCCACCCAGCCCCAGAGTCCAATCAGTCTGACTCGGGCCAGGTGAGGCTGCTTAAACCAGCCACCCTCCAGACACACGCCCACATACCCCCAACACCTAATTGAAGCTGGGGAGTATCCCCAGCTGAAACCTACTCCCCCCCCCCCCCTCCTCCTCCTCCACCCCCCATCCAAAAAAAAAATCAAGTCGTAGTACGTTTGTGTACCCATTCAACCCATTAGCAAGATATTTACATTTATATCTCCCGCTCTTCTCTGGCTTTTTCATTCAAATATGTATTAATAAGCAGCAGTAAATGTATAATTTACTATATAATGGCTCAACTTTGAAAGTGGTCCTTGAACCATCATATGTGGTGAACCATAGAACTTGATCCAAACAGGCCCTGGGCCAGCTGTGATCTAATACACCACTTAATGTGACGTCATGGTGCTCATAGGCAGAACTATATGGAACATTGCAACTCTGGACGAAGACACTAGGATCAAAGGAAAGTAGGGGAGACCGGTAATGACATCTTATAACATCAATTCCTCAAATCATGAGCCATCCAGAAGTCAGGTGATCATATGTGTAGATACATCATTTAATCAGAATATCAAGTGGAAAGCCAAGCAACTCCATAGAAAATGTAAACCTTTTTAGCCACAAAAACTATTTTGTAAGACAACACATTTAGAAGCTACCATCAACTGTCCCTTGGAACCATTCCCTCGCCACAACCAACCAAAAACATCACTGACAGTCACAGCCAAGCAATAATCATGGGAGATTTCAATGCAAAAATACTGATTTCAATTTCAGAAGTAGAAACCGGTATTGCAGAATACTACATAACATCCATGCCACAAACCATGGTCATCATGAACAATAATCTCACCCACACTGAGTCCAAAATGAACACCTGCCACCAGCCAATGGCGTATTGATTTGACCATTTGGCAGGTATAAAAATAGAATTAGAGTAACATTAAAACTTGTTCCCCCATCACCCACCCTCTCACCTGAGCCCTCATCAGCATAGGAGAAATCTAAAAACACCTGAATGATCCACAAACCCGGCGAAGACCAGTCCCCTATTATTGTGATAAAGATGGCAACATTTTTATTCGACCAAATCGTTTATTGCTATAACACATAACCGCAAAACCAGATTTGCCGGTAACGATCACATGCATCTATTGGTTTGATGCCGAAATTCGCATAGGGGGCGCTATACTTTCCGGTCAAAGTAAAACAATCAGCCCCGCCACCCTGATGCATATATAATTCTGGAACTTGGTGTACATGCCTTATTTCGCATGCTGAACATTTCTGCCTCTTGGACCCATAATGTCCGTCAGGATAGATTTTGCTGTACAGGGAGATTTTTGGAAAATAATGCTAAAATCATCTTAAAATTAACCACACGCTCAAATGACCCAACATTTCGCACACATGCTCCATGGACCTGTCTGATAAAATTGTCTTAGGCGATTTTCAAAAAAATTAAAGATGGCCGACTTATGCGTGTGAAAATTATGTGTTGATAGCTCAAACAAATGAAGTCACAGCGCCAATTTGAATAAATGCTAAGCGCTAATGCTCCATTTCCATCACAAGTCCGCGTCAGAAGACGGCAGGAACTTGAAACTTGCCAGGAACATAGAGAACACCTACCTTAACATGTGTAAAAGGTTTTGTATTGATATCTCATTCCATGAAGTAATTGCTCTTAAGCCTAATGCACCACTTCACCAGCAGGTGGCGCAAAATCACACATAAACGGCATCTACTATTAAAATAGTGTGTGTGTGTGTGGGTGTGTCTCTGTCTGTGTGTGTTTGTGTGTCTGTGCCTTTGTGTCTCTGTATGTCTGAGTGGCGTGTATGCGTACATAGGTGCGAGTGAGTGAGTGAATGAGTTAGTGTGTGTGTGCTCTAAAAATGAGGTCACAGTGCCAATTTGAATAAATGCTAAGCTATGCCCTAATGCTCAAAATAAGCGCCAATGGCCACAAATGCATAGAAACGCCATTGGCTTTTTACCGATGACTAGGATTCACTCAGAATCTCTTGGGGACACTAATGTTATGGCCCCCTACAGACGTGTCTCGTGGCAACTTCTTTATGAGATATTGCGTCTAGGACAGATGAGACTTCTTATCTGTCTCATAAACCTGTTTAATGTATGCATACACCAGTCTCCTCTCTAGCAGAGTGAGCCCAGAATACAGTTTCACAGAGCTATTTAAACAGTTTAACCCCCTCCCTGCAATGCAATGATCGAATCAGGGAAACGTTTATCTAAAGGACAGAGTTGCCTGTGTTCTCATCAAGCAGATGAATGTATAAGGGGACCTAACTGTATGATTAGTGTTGACTGGCTTTTGAATCTTTCATATCAATGTAAAATTTGCATTTATTTATATGAATGTATATTTATGCAAATTAACATATATTAATGCAATTGAAGCTTTTGTGTGTAATGCATGTATAGTATGTCAGGTGTGGACCCCAGGAAGATTAGCTGATTGCCATGGCATCAGCTAATGGGGGGACCTTTAAATAAATAAATAAACTACCCACCAGCTACAGCCCAATCAGTCTCCTCAGTCAATTTTATTTCAATTAGCCTCAGACTACAACCGCCGTAGTCGTGGCGTGAAATGAACTAGTTGACCGGGTTAAAGATATCACATCTTAAGGCTAGTTGGCATTTCTGAAACGACTGTAGAACAAATCCAAAGAAGGGTCTGAATGGTCAATATAGTTAATCTCCGGATAAATACGTTACCTAACTGCACCAGCTGACGTAGTTGGCTCCATGTTGTAGAAATGAACGTTACTATCTGCAGTTCCAAAGCTCCTGTATTAGTTTTGTAGAGAAAAGCACAAATTAGTACACACAGTAGCACGTCAAAATGTAATGAGGAAATCTATAGTTACGTTATGTAACTCTAGTTCTATGATTGTAGGCGTAGCCGTCTAGATTCCTACCTGCTGTACTCTAGATTCCTACCTGCTGTACTCTAGATTCCTACCTGCTGTACTCTCCCAAATACTGTGAAGGAGTGCTGCTGTGCGCTGCACTGTGCCGTGGGGAATGTGGGCGGTGCCCACGTTGATTGGTACGTTGTTGACATTTTTAGTGCACACGAGAGCGCCCACTGGACAAGCCCATAAGGCCCCATAGACTGTGTGGATAACAAACAGATATACACAGATTTAATCCAACATATAATCAAATGCTACAGTATCACCTGTGATACGCTCTGCACCTATCAATATTCACAGGCGGGGAAAAGGAGGGCTACCGGGAAGAAGCGGCTATTGTTCTCCTACTAAGCTTTGCATAACAAATAATGACAGATGGCAATATTCGTGTGTAGGCTCCCTGGGACATGCTTATATTTTAGTTCTTCTTTTTCCTTCCTGTAATCTGGCGCAAGCCTATTATCCAGATATACAACCACATTCACATAGGCTATCACTTTAAAGGCTGCAGGAGAGTTTTGCACAAGTTGGAAAATCAGAAACCAAAATGCAAAGGAAGCGTACTGTATTTGTGTAACACTGACTCTGTGACATCTGTGCCCATGAAAGGAACGCTGTCTACTGCTTCTCTCACAAGCTCAGACTGGGGGTTCCAGCTATCGAATCAATCAGAATCAGAATCAGAGTTGCTTTAATTACATCTTAACGTACAAGTACGTAAGAGTAAAATTCTTAGGCTTGGATCCTCAACAGTCACATAGCAGCATCAATACAAGATCACAATAACAAAGTAAGTAATAATAAATAATAATAAATAGTAACATCAATACAAGTGTTCAAGTGGTAGTGGTACCAGCCACGGCGGTAGTGCAAAACAAATGCTGTGCAAAATACAGAACAATATTGTTGTAGAGTGGGATATGATCACCAAGTTGGATGTGGACTGGCGTACAATGAATAAGATAATGGACTTCAAAGATGCTTTACAGGAAGTGTTAAAGAAACATGAGCAAGTGTTCAAGGATGAGCTTGGCACGTTAAAAGGAGCCACAGCAAAGATACATGTAGCCAGTGATGCTACAGCCCGCTTCTTCAAAAGGTCAGTGCCTTTTGCAATGAAAACTAAGGTAGAGGCTGAGTTAGATCGTCTCTTGAAGGACAAGATCATAGAACCAGTGAAGTTCTATAACTGGGCGGCACCAATAGTCCCAGTCTTAAAAACGGACAATACAGTGAGATTGTGTGGTGACTATAAAGTGACTGTAAATAGAGTGTCATCACTAGAACAGTACCCCATTCCTAAAATGGAGGACATGTTCACGTCCCTAGCGGGGAGAGAAAATTTCAGTAAACTGGATATGAGTCATGCTTACCAACAGATAAGGCTAGAAAGAAATATGTCACAGTGAACACGCACAAGGGACTGTTCACCTATGCAAGGTTACCCTTCGGAGTCAGCTCCAGTCCTGCAATCTTCCAGCGCACTATGGAAGGGATTCTACAGGGGATTCCCCAGTGTGCAGTCTATCTCGACGACATCCTTCTGACAGGAACGGATGATCAGGACCACATCCGTACACTGGACAGAGTGTTACAACGGCTGGAGGAGGCGGGGGTACAATTGAAACAGAGTAAGTGCAACTTCATGGAGAAGGAAGTTACATTCCTAGGACACAGGGTGGACGCTACTGGGATGCATCCAGTGCCAGAGAAAGTGAAGGCGATCCAGGATGCACCAGCGCCTACTACAGTCACGGAATTGAAAGCATATCTGGGACTGTTAAACTACTACCATAGGTTCCTACCGAATTTGTCTACACTATTGGCTCCTCTGCACCAGCTGCTTAGGAAGGACGAGCCATGGTGTCTGGGGTCAGAGCAAAAACAGGCCTTAAACCAGTCAAAAGAATTGTTACAGTCGAGCAGAGTGTTGGTACATTATGATGAAGGCAAAGTACTGATACTATCCTGTGATGCCTCGCCCTATGGGTTGGGAGCGGTATTGTCTCACCGTATGCCAGATGGGGCTGAGAACCCTATAGGGTTTGTATCGCGCACACTCTCACCTGCTGAAAAGAACTATTCACAACTTGATAAGGAGGGGTTAGCTATCATATTTTGCGTGAAGAGGTTTCATAAATACTTATATGGGAGGAAGTTTGAAATCTGTACTGACAATAAGCCTCTTATCAGTTTGTTGAATGAAATGAAAGCAGTTCCACAAATGGCATCTCCCAGAATAATGAGATGGGCAGTAACACTACGAGCATATGAGTATGTCATTACTTACAGAGCAGGCAAGGACAACGGTAACGCTGATGCTCTCAGCCGCCTCCCTCTCCCAGAGTGGCTCTAGCTTCAGCTTCCTCTATTGTTTCCGCAAGAACAATAGCCACTTTTCTATGCGCTATTTATTTTGTGTTAGTCTTCTAAACGGCCCACCGTGAGTTATGTTTTGAGTTCATTGGCTCCCGGTGGCGACAGTCGTCCGAAGATCAGGGACATGGTCCTCTCGTCACTCGACTTGATGTTCGGTGGTAGGGACACGTTTTCCGTGGATTGCAACTCTCCTCCGTCCCGTCCTTCCTTCCGACGATCAACCTCGGCATTGTGTTCGTGACGCCAAATTGTCGTGGCAAATCGAATAACTCGTGCTGGCTCGAATGACAGGCCAAGACAAAATGGATATCCGTAGTTGATTTATTTCATATGATGCAGCACATAAAAGACACAGTTTCAAAGGCAACTCCACACAGAGCAGAGTTCTCGAGAAAAAGCGCACTGAATAGAGGAGGGAAGCCCTTTTTGTAGAGTGGAGCAAACAACATCTCAGAGATATCACTAGATGGCGCCATTTACTATCTATAACGGGTTCAATGCACAGTTCAGGCCGGGAACCTGGTCGTAATTCCCATTTATGGCGCCACTTATTATTTACAGCGGGTACAATGTGTGGTCAAGGCAACAGTTAATTTAGGGAGATGATGTGCAGTAGAGAACAGACAGATAATAGGTGAGAGGAACTTGCTCTGGAGTTTCTCACATGGAACAAAGCACAATGCAGGAATGCAGGAAAACAGGTAGCCGTGGGGAGTTAGTTAAAAGAAAAACAGATAGGCGACTATCTGTTTGTTACATAACAACTTGAATATTTAAACTTAGATAGTTTAAGCAAGCTAACCTCGGAATAGGGCCTTAAGTCATTTTTCCATCACATAGGATACAAATATTAACGTTATGTTGTGCTCTCCCTATGGTGAGGTCGGGTCCAGCCACGCGATCCCACGGGAGGCGATCGCGGCGGTTACACGAAAGTAGATCGTGAAAACGTGTGTGTGGCGCGGAGCTCATGTCCCGGAGGTTGGCCACTTGGTGTCCCCTCCGGCTTTCAATAAAGACGCTGCACGTGATGCTCGAGTCGGTGTTTCTCTGTGAACCCTGTCGAGTAGCGTAGGCCGCGCTACAATAACCTTTAGAAGATACCATCAACTGTCCCTTGGAACCTCTCGCTCGCCACAACCAACCAAGAACTTCACTGACTGTCATGCAATAATCCTGCGAGATTTATATTTATATTTTGGGCATTTAGCTGATGCTTTTGACCAAAGCGACTTACAACCATTCATACACACATTCACACACGGCGACAGCCAGCTCGTCGGGAGCAGTTAGGGTAACGTGTCTTGCTCAGGGACACCTCGACACTCAGCTAGGAGGAGCCAGGGATCAAACTAGCAACCCTCGGTTACAAGTCAACCCACTCTACCTCCTGATCTGCTGCTGACCCTGAAGATTGCAATGCAAAAAACTACAGATTTTAATTTTAGAAGTAGAAACAGGTATTGCAGAATTACATCTGTACTAAAAGTAGTCCTTTGACAGTCGATTACATTGCACACGATCTCAACGGCTCAACAATCTTCTTCAAAGAAAATCTCAAGCCCTCTTTGGAATCTCATCAGCAGCTGAGGTATTCTGAAACAAGATCCAGAATATGCTTTATGGGATCACTGGAGTTAGAACCTTCAGTGACCGTATCCTGGTATAAGGCACGACAACAGAAGACTTGGTCGCTCCCTGGAGGCTAAGAAACTTCACAAGAACAATCTGACCATCAACAAAGATAAATGTGAATACCACACTATGTCACAGGAGTTCTATGGATACATATTCTCAGAAGAAGGCTTCTCAGCCGACCCAAAGCAGAGGAGATCACGTCACTTCCTCAGAATCAGAGTGAAGTAAGCGGTCTTCTTGGAGTGACAAACTCATTCAAATGTCATTCGATCACCCACTCTGTAAACTCACCATGAAGGATACAGATTGGAACAAACAGATGTACTTAACATGATCAAAGAAAGATTCATTAGCAATCCAGTGATGTGCTACTTTCATCCAGACAGAGATATGGACATCATAGTGGATGCCAGCCCAGCCGGTCCAGGTGCGATCCTTGCCCAGACAACCACAAAGACTAACACAACGCAGGGTGGCATTTGCAGGAAGAGCACTTAGCCTAGTTGAACAGTAGTCCCACAAATAAAGAGAAGCTCTTGGTCCTTGTATGCAGCTGCAAACATTTTCCCCTGCCAGAATTGAGATGGACTCAATGCAACCTTACAAGTTCAAAGTGAAAAACTGCTATGTTGACTAAGTGTAGACATCCACAAAGGCTTAGCTCATCAATGACCACACATGTCGACATCGAAATGGATGTACACTTCGCAGTAACGAACGCAGTAAAACAACAGGATCTGCACTCCATTACATCTGGTTCTATCAGGCTCTACACTTCATGACGTCTGGTTCTAACTGGATCTACACTCAATTACATCTGGTTCTAACAGGTACCCTGGTTCAAACAGGATCTATCCATTACCTCTGGTTCTAACAGGTACCCTGGTTCAAACAGGATCTATCCATTACCTCTGGTTCTAACGTGGTTACAGTTTCTAACATGATATTCACTCGATAACCTCTGGTTCTAACAGGATATTCACTAAATTACCTTAGGTTCTTCTCCATTACCTCTGGTTCTAACAGGATATTCACTAAATAACCTCTGGTTCTAACACGATATTCACTAAATAACCTCTGGTTCTTCTCCATTATCTCTGGTTCTAACATGATGGGTCCTCACTCCATACTGCAGGGGTTGGAGCATCTTGTACCTCACCCTGGGCCAGGGGCCAATTGATCATTAATCTACAATTAGCTGAAGCTAACTGGAAACCAGAATACAGGAGTGAGAAAACATTTCAGAAAAAAAGTCTTGAAAAGTCAAATTATGTTGATTTTATTTTACATTTTTAAGCTGTTACCAGCATGCATAAGGTAATCTTAAAGCATATCACCCATTATGCTATCTATATGCATGCCTATAACTAAAGAGCAAAGCATAAATCCATGGCAGCCTCAAAACCACATTGAGCATCCCATATGAAGGAAAACAAAATCCCATAAAAGAAAGAAACAAAGCGGTTTGTACTTAGAAGGACATTTTATGTAGTCCTTAAAAACAAAACACAAAATCAACAATAACTGGCCCCTTATTAATTGCTGGACTGTACTAGACGTTCACCAACTGCCCCCAAGTTGTGTCAGAGTTTTGTGTCAGTAAAAACCATACTAAAAAATGTAATTGTTAAAGACTTAATACGAACCCACTATTACATTGAGCCGTTAAGGGCCTAAGTATAATATCAAAGTTCCTCTTATGCATGAGGTTTATCAAAAGGATGGAAAGAAAAATCCAAAGTGCAGACATCCCCAAGTATTTCATTTTGACAAAGCAACCCCCCCCCCCCCCACACACACACACACACACTCGTAATGTTAACATGTTGGGCCATCCAGATTTCAAGGTTAGATAGCGCAAACAAAATCAAGGGTTACTGTTGTCTTCTTGGGGTTGAACTTTCTGTAAAAAAAAGAAAACGATAGAACTGAATCCAACATGATTTATGAATCAGTCTCCCACATCACAACTCCATTTTTGTTCACTTCAACAGTGTTCATTTGTTAACCCCTATACGCACACCTGCTTCTAGACAAAAGTCTCAATGAACACTTGAAGAACTTCAAGTGTTCATTGTGGTTTATTTGATATTTGTAGAGACACTGCCAAGCAATTATTCTATCCATTTAGCATTGCCTTATCCCCATTGTTTTGTTTCCTTTTCCCTCCAATCTTTCCACGACTCATCCTTTTTCCTCTCTTGAAAAAAACGTTCTACAGAAACTACTCCACCACCCGATGCTGTCACATAGATGTGGACAAATCCAACATCTAGGAAATAACACAATTAAATCAAACAGAATAGAAATGTTCAAAAGATCAATATTATAAGACAACCACACAAGAATCCATGAGTTGAGGTCATGTCAAAAATGAACAAGGGTTGAGGTCATGCAACAACTAAACAAGGATTCACACTTAATTACAATTTGACTAAATGTTTAAACTATGATGATATTTTACTGTGACTTGGATTCATTTTTTTAAATTAATTCAGATATTAATCCCTGCCCATTATAAATCCCAAAACCCAATAGAAATACATATCGAAAACTCTGAAGTGGATTTCCTGTGGAGTTCGGGAATCCAGGACGTAACTGTATCTACATCCGTGTATTTGTATGTGTGTGTATGTGTATGTGTATGTGTATGTGTATGTGTATGTGTATGTGTATGTGTATGTGTGTGTGTGTGTGTGTGTGCGCGCTTGTCTCACTTGTACTCTACATCTGCAACGTCGAGTAACATCCTAGAAGCCTTCGTCGCTGGTTTGTCGTGGTCCTCGTCAGAGAGATACTCCACTTTCTTTATCCCTGGTAGGATACATTGAAGACATTTAGGATATGTTGGTAGACTAAATGCAAAGGATACATTCACTACCAAAATGTCAGTGATTAGGTCAAATAGCTTTCTTATGGTTCTTTTCTTATGGCTCTGCATTACCAGAGGTAATGGAGAGAACGGTCCATGACTTTTATTTGAATGGATTTGTGCGTCTGTGTGTGTGTGTACGTGCGTGTGTGCGTGGCTCTCCCAGTCTGCTACCCACCTGCTTGGATGATGAGCTTGGCACACTCATTGCACGGAAAAAGTGTCACGTACATAGTGCAGTTTTTCACATCAGCGCTGTTCTTATTCATTATGGCGTTAAGCTCTGCATGGCACACTGGAGGGGGTGGTGGTGTGTGCGTGTGGGGGGGGGGGGGGGGGGATGTTATGACAACGTTGAGACAAATAAAACGTCACAAACAGGATTATATATATATATATATATATATATATATATATATATATATAGAGAGAGAGAGAGAGAGAGAGAGAGAGAAGTTGATTCCTCAACACTAATTTGTTAGTTATGTCAGAGCGCCCTCTATAGATATAGATGAGAAACTACATTTCAGAGGTCAACTGCTTTTTTTATTTTTATGGAATAGGTTTTCTTTAAAGTTATACAGTATGTAATGAAAGGAAAAGTGCACATTTGACCCAAAATAATCCAAGTCTAACTCACCATAAAAGTGCTTGTTGTGCACTTCGTTGTCGGACGTTTTTGCCCATGGAAAACGGCCGTCACAGCCATTGGGCATTCCATTGTATCCTATGCCAACGATTTTATTGTCCTGGCTCACTATACAGGCTCCAACCTGTAATCAGGGAGATTTTCAAAGATATTGAAACTAAAAAAAATCTCATTTTTGTTTACAATGACTGAACAACATGATTGGTAGGAATTTGTTGGAAATTTCGATAATTGTTCAAATAATGTATTTTCAATGTTTAAGTAAAATTCAACTACAAAAGTTGTCACTAAAAAATAACAGTGTACAAGTGAAATATACCATTAATGAAGATGACTTCAATTTCACAAAGAACGCCCATGCCATTGCTCTAAATTAATAGTCACTATAGTGTGTTCACATATTGTTATTTTTACATCAACTATGTTCTGTTCGGCTAAATTATTTTAAAAACAAAACAATGACGGACCTGCAGAAGCTGAACCGCAACATGTGCGTTAAACATGAAAGTTAAATTAATGTTATACTATTGTATCACAATATGTCCTGAATCACAATACCATCATATCACCACTAAATAGTTGTTATATCATATCCTGAGGTCCTTGCTGCTTCCTCTCCCTACTATAAATTGGTAGTGGAGGGGCTATGGAGAACTACTGTAGCGATTTGCATTCTGGGTGATGCAGTTCTGAACTAACGGTTTTGGTGGTCACAGCTGGAACAGCAGAATAGGTTGTCGATCTCTGGCAACACACATATAAGCTCTGTGACTTCAAAGTGCACAATTAAAACCTTAATCTTTCGGCTGTTTGCTAACTGTTAATTGTGCGTCATCTTTACAGCTGGACCACTTTATATCTGTACTCTGTCTTGTCGTTGTTACTTATTAGGCCAATGTCTTGTCTGCTGCAAAGCGGTTGAACAAGTCAATTAACTGGTTCTGCTCCATCACACGGGGTTTGTGGAGGATGGCCTTTGAACAACACCATCAACTCAACCTTTTCCCACTCAACTCAGAGTTGAGTGAACATAGTCTCCAAAAATGGAATCCGCAATTCAGTCCCAGACTGTGGCAGCCAGCTTTCGCCCGCACTCTCGCCAATCATCTCCACATTAAGTTCCAGACACTGAGGCTTCATTTAAGCGGAGCCTTCATTCCAAGGGATCAGATGCAACGGACCCATTGGTCCGTTGCATCTGATACCTTGGTCAGACGCAAGGGTGAGGAGCTCTGCAAATAAACTGGAGAGGACCACTCACTTGGAGTATCTACAGCAGCCTCAAAAGGGTAATCTTCAACAAGATCACCAGCACTGCTGTTCAACAGGCCCACAATACTGAAGTGACCCAGCATGTTGGTGGTAAAGTCGTTAGGCCCCTGGGAAGGGAGAGGCCAAGGCAACAAAAGCAATGGCTGTGCCTGTCCCCGAGGAGGAAGTCCATCGCCACTTGGCAAGGGGAGTACGATACAGCGGTAAAACACTGCCAGATGCCATATTCTAATGTTCAGGCACTTGTTGAAATCACACACATACGCACACACCTTGCTGCATGGACAGCAAATACCAACCACAAGTCAAACATATTGACAGTACTCAAACTAACATCCAATATGAGGTAAACATTCAAATAACATAATCTACCTGAGTGCTAGGGTCCTTGCTGCTCTGAGCCGCCAGGACTGCCACGGACATAAAATTATCAGGACTTTCCAAGTAGTCCTCCCTCTCTGGGGTTCCACTAAGAGAAAGACATAAGGGGAGAGACAGAATGAGACAAATGTAGGAGCAGAGAGTAGTGTTGTTCACAATTTAAACAAAGGGCATGGAAAAGTTAGTTACACCAAGTTTGGCTTTTACCTTCATAATAACCAACCAATATTTTACCTTTACTTTTGTGAAACGTAATGCTTGTTGTACAAAGTTATGATAATGCAAACCCCTTTCTAATGATTGTATTAATAAGCAGCAGTAAAGGTTTAATTCACTATAATGGCTCAACTTTGAAAGTTGTCCTTGAACCATCATATGTGGTAAACCATAGCACTTGATCCAAACGGGCCCTGGGCCAGCTCTGATCTAATACACCACTTAATGTGACGTCATGGTGCTCATAGGCAGCACTATATGGAAGATTGCAACTCTGGAAGAAGACACTAGGATTAAAGGAAAGTAGGGGAGACCGGTGATGACATCTTCTAACATCAATTCCTCAAATCATGAGCCATCCAGAAGTCAGGTGATCATATGTGTAGATACATAATTTAATCAGAATGTCAAGTGGAAAGCCAAGCAACTCCATAGAAAATGTAAAGCTTTTTAGCCACAAAAACACTTTTGTAAGACAACACATTTAGAAGCTACCATCCCTTGGAACCACTCCCTCGCCACAACCAACCAAGAACATCACTGACAGTCACAGCCAGGCAATAATCATGGCAGATCTCAATGCAAAAAATACTGATTTCAATTTCAGAATTAGAAACCGGTATTGCAGAATACTACGTAACATCCATGACACAAACCATGGTCATCATGAACAATAATCTCACACACACAGAGTCCAAAATGAACACCTGTCACCAGCCAATGGCATATTGATTTCAGCATTTGGCAGGTATGAAAATAGAATTAGAGTAACATTAAAACTTGTTCCCCCATCACCCACCCTCTCACCTGAGCCCTTATCAGCATAGGATACATCTAAAAACACCTGAATGATCCACAAACCCAGCGAAGACCAGTCCCCTATTATTGTGATAAAGATGCCAACATTTTTATTTGACCAAATCGTTTATTGCTATAACACACACAACCACAAAACCAGATTTGTCGGTAACGATCACATTGTGGTACCCAGCCTAAGGACTAACTCGTCGTTATTTACAGAGCCATAACACACTGGAATAATTTACCCCTTAATATCCGCCTAATAAAAAATTAAAATTAATCATCCTTTAAAAAGAATATGCAGAGGCATCTATTGGCCTGCAGATGACAGACTGAATAGTAGCAGGTATACCTCTGGGCTAGTTTGTAATATTTGTGTTCTGTTTCATATGAGTTTTATAATTCTAATTCTTCTTTAATATCATCTTCATATTTACTTTCTATCAGGTAGTCACAGAGTATCTGTGGATACCTATTGTATTTGTACTGAATGATATTATTATTATTATTATTATTATTCTGATGGGGATAATCTCGATAATCTCGATAATCTCGCCCATATCTCAGAAATCTCAAAATGCAAAAATTCTTGAAATTAATCTGATAAAATAGTTTTAGGCGATTAAAAAATAAATAAACGATGGCCGACTTAAGAGTGTGAAAATTGTGTGTCGTTAGCTCAAAAATCTGAGGTCACAGCGCCAATTTGAATAAATGCTAAGCTAAGCGCTAATGCTCCATTTTCATCGCAAGTCCATGTCAGAAGGAGGCAGGAACTTGAAACTTGCCAGGAACATAGAGAAAAACCTCCCTTAACATGTGGAAAAGATTTTGTATTGATATCTCATTCCATGAAGTAATTGCTCTTAAGCCTAGTGCACCACTTTGCCAGCAGGTGGCAAAACATCCCACTCATAAACGGCATCAACTATTAAACCAGTGTGTGTGTGTGTGTGTGTGTGTGTGTGTGTGTGTGTGTGTGTGTGTGTGTGTGTGTGCGTGTGTGTGTGTGCGTGTGTGTCTCTGTATGTCTGAGTGTGCGTGTATGTGTGCGAGTGAGTGAGAGAGTATGTGTGTGCTCTAAAAATGAGGTCACAGTGCCAATTTGAATAAATGCTAAGCTATGCCCTGATGCTCAAAATAAGCACCAATGGCCATAAATGCAAAGAAACGCCATTGGCTCTTTACCGATGACTAGGATTCACTCAGAATCTCTTGGAGAGGCTAATGTTATTGCCCCCTACAGACATGTGTCGTGGCAATTCCTTTATGAGATATTGCGTCTAGGACAGATGAGACTTCTCATCCATCTCATTAACCTGTTTAATGTATGCATACACCAGTCTCCTCTCTAGCAGAGTGAGCCCAGAATACAGTTTCACAGAGCTATTTAAACAGTTTAACCCCCTCCCTGCAATGCAATGATTGAATCAGGGAAACGTTTATCTAAAGGACAGAGTTGCCTGTGTTCTCATCAAGCAGATGAATGTATAAGGGGACCTAACTGTATGATTAGTGTTGACTGGCTTTTGAATCTTTCATATCAATGTAAAATTTGCATTTGTTTATATGAATGTATATTTATGCAAATTAACATATATTAATGCAATTGAAGCTTTTGTATGTAATGCATGTATAGTATGTCAGGTGTGGACCCCAGGAAGATTACCTGATTGCCATGGCATCAGGTAATGGGGGAACCTTTAATTAACTAAATAAACTACACACCAGCTACAGCCCAATCAGTCTCCTCAGTTTATTTTATTTCAATTAGCCTCAGACTACAACCGCCATAGTCGTGGCGTGAAATGAATTAGTTGACCGGGTTAAAGATATCAGATATCAAGGCTAGTTGGCATTTCTGAACGACTGTAGAACAAATCCAAAGAAGGGTCTGAATTGTCAATATAGTTAATCTCCGGATAAATACGTTACCTAACTGCACCAGGTGTCGCCATGTTGTAGAAATGAAAGTTGGTATCTGCAGTTCCAAAGCTCCTGTTTTGGTTTTGTAGAGAAAAGCACAAATTAGTACACACAGTAGCACGTCAAAATGTAACGAGGAAATCTATAGTTACGTTATGTAACTCTAGTTCTATGATTGCAGGCGTAGCCGTCTAGATTCCTACCTGCTGTACTCTCCCAAATAGTGTGAAGGAGTGCTGCTGTGCGCCGCAATATATACACTGTGCCGTGGGGAATGTGGGCGGTGCCCACGTTGATTGGTACATTGTTGACATTTTCAGCGCACACGAGAGCGCCCACTGGACAAGCCCATAAGGCCCCATAGACTGTGTGGATAACAAACAGATATACACAGATTTAATCCAACATATAATCAAATGCTACAGTAATACATGTGATGGCTTGTGATACATGTGTAGGGCTACCAAGAAGAAGCGGCTGTTGTTCTCCTTCTAAGCTTTGCATAACAAATAATGACAGACGCCAACATTCGTGTGTAGGCTCCATGGGACATGCTTATATTTTAGTTCTACTTTTTCCTTCCTGTAATCTGGCGCAAGCCTATTATCCAGATATACAACCACATTCACATAGGCTATCACTTTAAAGGCTGCAGGAGAGTTTTGCACAAGTTGGAAAATCAGAAACCAATATGCAAAGTGTCGAGGCTTGGGCAGACGAGGCAGACCAGTAAGACTTTTACAGATTTTATAGAGTTGATAAGGTTGGAATAGCCTCAGCTTAATTGCGGTGATTTAGCCTTCAATGTTTTATGAAAGTGTATCAAAGTCAGGGTTCGGCAGTTACGCTCGTTTAACGCTTTAAAATAGAATCATAACTGGCATAGCATTTAGACACACACGGTAGTGACAAGTGCATTGCATCAACATTGCAAACAGTTTGGTCAGTTTAGTGTTGTTATAAATCAAGGAATAAGCTGAAAGTTAATCATACAATATGAAGATAATGATAGTAAGAGTGGTTCAATGGGATTGGAATCATGGCATTCTAACCGTTTTGAGCCTCTGGTAGCCATGTTTTTAGGCATAATTGGAAAAGTGAGAAATCTATTTTGTTCAGAATTTCATGCCCAACAACATTTATATTGGACTCAAGATCATAGGAATCCATACTTATGTTTAAAAACACATTTATGTCCATTCAGACCGTTTTTAGCCTCTGGCGGCCATGTTGTTTTACCAAAATTGAAAAAGTGAAAACGTCATCTTGTTCAGAATTCCATGCCCAAAACCTTTATAGTGGACTTAAGATCATAGGAATCCATCCTGATATCGTAAAAAGCATTTCAATCAAATTTACAGTTTGTTTCGTCTGGCGGCCATGTTGTTTTGTCAATCAACTTAAATCTTACTTAAGCATTTGGGCTTTTGAACCCTGATTGTGTGACAGTTGGTCCCGCTCAAATCCAACAATCCCTCTAGGAGCTGTGGTCATTTTTGTAATAACCACGCCCTTTTGGATGCCACGCCCCAATTGAAAAATGATGGGTGCCATCTTGTTTTGAATTGAGTTCTAAGCAACTTTGTAATTGGACTCAAGATCATAGGACACTATCTTGATGTCGATATAAGCATTTTAGTTTTTAGGCCACACCCTTTTCGAACTAAATTGCACCTGGGGGCTCTGCTTTTAATTGCACAGATTTCGTTTATAGACCATTGGAAGAAGTCGGTCCATAGATGCTGTGGTCTAAATGACGTTTGTCTATCTCAAAAAACCTAGGATCCTTAGGGATTTTAGTGTTTTTCACAAAATTCAAAATGGCGGGAAATTTATCCCGATGGAAGTCATAGGTTTTTGAGGCATATTTGTTCAGCATGAGGAGATGCATCTATTGTCAAAGTTTCATGACTGTAGGTCAAAGGGGTCAGGAGATATGCTTGTTCAAAGTTTGCATTTTCAGACGATTGCTATAGCGCCACCTTTGGGCCAATCAGTGCAATTGTTTCACACAGATCTTCTGTCCTTCTCTACAGCTGTAGCAAGTTTCATAAAGTTTCATTGGCTGTGTAAGTCAAACGTGTAGGAATAAAAATAATAATAAAACTAACGATTACAAGAGGTTGTCTTGCACTTCGTGCTCGACACCCTAATAAGTAGTAACATCAATGCAAGTGTTCAAGTGGTAGTGGTACCAAAAAAAATGCTGTGCAAAATACAGAACAATATTGTTGTAGAGTGGGATATGATCACCAAGTTGGATGTGGACTGGCGTACAATGAATAAGATAATGGACTTCAAAGATGCTTTACAGGAAGTGTTAAAGAAACATGAGCAGGTGTTCAAGGATGAGCTTGGCACATTAAAAGGAGCCACAGCAAAGATACATGTAGCCAGTGATGCTACACCCCGCTTCTTCAAACCAAGGTCAGTGCCTTTTGTTACGAAAACTAAGGTAGAGGCTGAGTTAGATCGTCTCTTGAAGGACAAGATCATAGAACCAGTGAAGTTCTCAGACTGGGCGGCACCAATAGTCCCAGTCTTAAAAACGGACAATACAGTGAGATTGTGTGGTGACTATAAAGTGACTGTAAATAGAGTGTCATCACTAGAACAGTACCCCATTCCTAAAATGGAGGACATGTTCACGTCCCTAGTGGGGAGAGAAAATTTCAGTAAACTGGATATGAGTCATGCTTACCAACAGATAAGGCTAGAAAGAAATATGTCACAGTGAACACGCACAAGGGACTGTTCACCTATGCAAGGTTACCCTTCGCAGTCAGCTTCAGTCCTGCAATCTTCCAGCACACTATGGAAGGGATTCTACAGGGGATTCCCCAGTGTGCAGTCTATCTCGACGACATCCTTCTGACAGGAACTGATGATCAGGACCCCATCCGTACACTGGACAGAGTGTTACAACGGCTGGAGGAGGCGGGGCTACAATTGAAACAGAGTAAGTGCAACTTCATGGAGAAGGAAGTTACATTCCGAGGACACAGGGTGGACGCTACTGGGATGCATCCAGTGCCAGAGAAAGTGAAGGCGATCCAGGATGCACCAGCGCCTACTACAGTCACGGAATTGAAAGCATATCTGGGACTGTTAAACTACTACCATAGGTTCCTACCGAATTTGTCTACACGATTGGCTCCTCTGCACCAGCTGCTTAGGAAGGACGAGCCATGGTGTTGGGGGTCGGAGCAAAAAAACGGGCCTTCAACCAGTCAAAAGAATTGTTACAGTTGAGTAGAGTGTTGGTACATTATGATGAAGGGAAAGTACTGATACTATCCTGTGATGCCTCGCCCTATGGGTTGGGAGCGGTATTGTCTCACCGTATGCCAGATGGGGCTGAGAAGCCTATAGGGTTTATATCGCGCACACTCTCACCTGCTGAAAAGAACTATTCACAACTTGATAAGGAGGGGTTAGCTATCATATTTTGCGTGAAGAAGTTTCATAAATACTTATATGGGAGGAAGTTTGAAATCTGTACTGACCATATGCCTCTTATCAGTTTGTTGAATGAAATGAAAACAGTTCCACAAATAGCATCTCCCAGAATAATGAGATGGGCAGTAACACTACGAGCATATGAGTATGTCATTACTTACAGAGCAGGCAAGGACAACGGTAACGCTGATGCTCTCAGCCGCCTCCCTCTCCCAGAGTGTTAATGAGTGCTAATGCTGGATCAGGAGAACAGCCCAATTGTTGAGCTGAATCTCATAAGTGAGAAAAAAACTGCACTTCACACAGTGCACGAGCAGCAGCAAACCAGCTGCTTGTCACCTGATCAGCAATTTAACTGATTCAGAGCACCTGTTAAGGCATGGAGGTGCTCAGTCAGGTAAAAGGAACAAACTGAAGAGGAAAGACTCCAAGTTCACTTGTGGATTCAGACCAAAGACGCCAATGGTGAAGGGCTTAAGTAAATTTACTTGAGTTATTTAGAATGTTTAATTTAAATGTTTAAACTAATTTAAGTTAATTGGAATGTTTAATTAAAATGTTAACTTTTTGTTCTGTCTTTTAAAGGTTTACAACCTAATGCTAATGCTAATGTACTGGCGAATGTACTGGACAGACCAATCAAATGGATGCAAACCAAAAATAAAGATTGAGTCTGAAATTTGAGTCAGACCTGTGGATAAATCAGAGGACTTGACAGTTGTAAACCACGCGGAGCGGCCTGGCCCTGAGGATAAACGGCTTCAGATCCAGATATAAGCTGTGGACGCAGAGGAAGTCAAGATGGTGGAAGATGTCCTGGGGAAGTCGGTCCAGCAGCTCAAAAAGGAGAGGACCACTGCAAAAAGCAGCTTCACCAGACAAGCCAACTTCATTTCAAGAGGAGCAAGCAGCATGCTTCAAGTGGAGTTAGAAGAGGAATTTACTAAGCTTTCAGATTGTTTCAGAAAGATGCTCGATGCCAACGATGACTACAGGATTGGACTGGAGGCTGACATGACTGAGGAGGAGAAACCCGGTCTTAGTGAACAGCAAGAGGCCGACATTGATAGATCTGTAAATGAAGGTGAAACAAAGTTGGCAGAAATAAGAGACATAGTTCAAACAAACCTGTGGTCGAGGTATGGAAGGAGTGAACTTCTGGAGGCAATCCTGGAAGCAGAAAAAGCCAATGATAAAGCGGCTGATGTACCTGTGGAAAGTGCCAATTTAGAGGGCTATGAAGTGCACCTCGCTCTCGTGGACAAGAGAATAAAAAAGGCCATCTCACCAATCTCTACGTGGGAGCGATGGATCCCTGTAGAATTAAAGGACGAATTAGATGGAAGAGTCAAGGACGCAAGAGCATTCTACTACAGGCTTGAGTTAAGGAGACCTGAATTTGCCACTGCACGGACGATCAATGAGCAAGTCACAGGAATGAAACTACTACCTCAACCGGCAACATCCACACCAATAGTGGGAATCAAGCCAATCTCTCTACCTATCTTCAATGGAAATAAGAGAGAATATCGCAGATGGAGGAAAGACTGGGAAAGCCTGCAAAAGCAGGGAGAGCCATCCGGATCAAGGGAAGTTAAGTTCAACTCCTGGAGAGTGTGGATGACAAAATCTCAAAAGATCTCAGACTTTCAACCTACACCACTGCTAATGACATGTTCAGAGTCCTGGAGAACAGGTTTGGCAACAAGTCAACCACCATAGTGGAAATCCTGGAAGAGCTGGAGAAAATGCCACATGTGAAAGGGAACCAACCAAGAAAGGTCATTGATCTCATACAGTCAGTGGAGAAGGCTCTAGCAGATCTCACAGAGTTAGGAAACTCTGGAGCCATAAAGAACCCACTGGTAATTAGATCCATTGAAAGCAAGTTGCCTGATTTCATTAAAAGAGACTGGGTAATGTTCATGGTTGAACCCAGGATCAATGTCACATCAGACAACCACTTTGCAATGCTCTTGGAGTTCCTGAAAAGTCAAGAAGAAGTACTGGAGAGACTCGAACAGCTCAGACCAGTGGAGAAGGTGGAGAAATCAGATCGTTCTGACAAGAAGTATGACAGAAAGATTGGTTCAACAAAAACCACAAAGAAAGAAGAGCTTGATGAGGTGTGTGGTGTATGTGGTGATAGTGGGCACAACAACAAAATCTTCTGTAGAAAGTTCAAAAGACTTAAGCTACCTGAAAAGAAAACTGTATTGAGAAAGCTGGGAGCATGCAGAAAATGTCTTGGATGCCATGATGAAGATGGATACTGCAGAGACACTTTCCTATGCAGAAACAAAGACTGTAAAAGGGAAGGTGGTGCCCCAGACCACCACTTTTTCCTCTGCCCAAAAGAAGTCAAAAGAGGGGAAGAGAGAAAGAATGGAAAAGACAGCAAAGGTGAAGGCAAACTAACGGAGGAACAAGAGGAGATCTTGTCTGAACTTTTCCAGGAAATGGCAGATCGATGCAGAAAGGCTTTCACCAACACCAACAAAACCGCAGTAACACTTGATGCTTCAGACCAGTCTGAGCTACTGCAGAGGAATGGGCTCTCTGAACTTCCTGTCATCATGATGTTGATGCAAGTCACGGCAAACGCAGGACAGAAGATTGGGACTTTAATTGACCTTGCGTCAGATACAAACTACATTACCCATAAGGCTGCTAAAAGACTGAGGTTAAGACATGAAAAGATAACTTTAGTCGTGCATGGGGTTGGTGGTATGACCATGGAGGTGAACACACAAAGGTATCTCCTCAAAGTCAGAGTCAAGACGCCCAAAGGGACAGAGAGAGCTCATGGAATGGTCTGCTACGGCTTAGATGAAATCGCCCGAGTACATCAAGTAATTGGACCTGAGAAGTTGAGAAAATTCTTCCCAGAAGTCAAACTTAAAGAATTGGAAAGGCCTGAAGAGGTTGAACTTCTCATTAGCCACCGAGAGGGAAGACTCGCTCCCCAGAGGGTAAAAATCATTGGAGACCTCGTCTTGTGGGAGGGTCCATTGGGGAAGACAGTGGGTGGAGCACATCCCGACTTATTTGAAGAAGTGGAGGTTGCAGCATATGAGTCCAAAACACACTTCGCTCGCTCCATGAGGACAGCAGCAGTCAAATATCAAGAAATCACAAGTCCAACTACTGACACAGCCCAGCTACAGGAGGAGGATGTGACGAAGACCAAATTTACAGCAGTAACCGTGAGTTCCTTGAGTGGTGGCACTGGGACAACATCGGAGCTGCATGTGAGCCAAGATGTGGAGGATGCCGATGTGGAAACTGTCCACCAGGAGGAAAAGAAATGACCCTGGCAGAGGAGAGGGAACTGGAGATCATTAAAGGAGGCCTCACCTACAGGAAAGGGGATGCTCACACACCAGCTCCACATTGGGATGCAAGGTATCCTTGGACGGTAGATCCAGCCTCTCTCCCAAACAACAAAAGTGCAGTCCAGGCTTGTTTCTTCAGGATGGAAAAGCAACTAAGCAGAGAGCCGGACTGGAAAGTCGCATATGCTAACCAGATCCATGAAATGGTTGAGCGAGGTGCAGCCATAAAACTCACCAACAAAATCATGGATGAGTGGAACGGACCAGTGTGGTACGTAAGCCACCTTGTGGCGCCAAACCCTCATTCGGTGACAACACCAGTTCGCATTGTATGGAATAGTAGCCAGAAATACAAAGGCATGAGTATGAATGATCTTCTTCTGAAGGGACCAGATGTTCTCAACCCTATAAGAGCTGTCTTGCTGAGGTTCAGAGAAGGGACGTATGCATCTCTAGGAGACATCAAAAAGATGTACAACTCTGTATGGCTGGAGGAGCGTGAGATGCATCTTCACAGGTTCCTCTGGAGGGACAGCCCAGATGAAGAGAAAAGTGAACATGCAATAACCAGAGTCAACATTGGGGACAGACCTACTGGTTGCATTGCTCAGTTGGCTAAGAGGGAAACAGCACCCCTGCCCAACTTTCTTCACTTGGAGGATGAGCGCAGAGTCATTGAAGAGGACAGTTACGTGGATGACCTCTTAACCTCCCAAAATGACCTGAATAAACTTGACAAAATTACAGCAAATGTTGAAGAGATCTTGAAAGCTGGAGGGTTCTTCCTCAAACCATGGGTCCGGTCAGGGCAAAGTGGGAGGCAAGCAATGGAGACGGAGGTTCTAACAAAGACACAAAGTAAAACCCTAATTCTTCCAAAGCAAATGAGGGACGAAGACAACAAAGCCTTGGGCATTGGCTACCAAATGGATGAAGACAAGCTCTACATGTTAACCTCAGTTAACTTTTCCAAAAGGAAGAAGACGAGAGTTGGAAAGAATCTTCTCAAGGAGCAGGTGAGAACTGCGACACCTAACCCACTGACTAGGAGGGCTCTCTTAAGCCAGGTGGCTGGACTATACGACCCAATTGGCTTAGTTACACCTGCCAAACAGAAGGGAGCAATTCTTGTTCGACAAGCATTCCAAGAGGGAGGGCGTGGGAAACTAACCCAAGAAACCTGGTACCAACTTCTCCCAGAAAGCCTCAGAGAAGAAGCCATACAGCTTTTTGAAGAATATGTGCAGCTTGGAGAGGTGAAATTCCACAGAAGCCTCACACCAGCTGGCTGGAAAGGGAAACCTTGGGGCATCACATTCTCTGATGGAAGTGACAAAACCTATGGAGCTGTGATGTACTTAAGATGGGAGACAAGTCAAGTCACTAAAGTTAGATTCGTTGAATCAAAAGCCAAGCTGACACCCCTTGATCAGAAAGGAGAAGCTGTAAAAGCTGAGATCTGTGGTGCTGTCTTTGCAGCCAGGATCAGGAAGTATGTGTAAAAACATGCTCGAATGAAGATCGAGAGATGGTTCCATCTACTTGACAGTCAAACGGTCTTGGGAGCCATTCAAAGAGTCAGTTATGGGTACAAAACCTTCTTTGCTAATAGAGTGGGTGAAATCCAGAAGGCTGGACTAGTGCAAGACTGGTGGTGGATCCGTGGGGATCTAAACATAGCTGACATCATAACAAGAGGGGGTGCTCCTGAAGATTTGAAGGAGAATTCCACATGGCAAAATGGACCAGAGTTCCTAAAGTGGCCAGTGGAGGAGTGGCCTATAAAATCAGCTGGAGAGGTTGCAGCCCAAGCCAGGGAGAGTGTAAACAAGCTCCAGAGGAAAGCATTCTCAGGTGCATTAACAAGAGCTCAAGCAAGGAGTAGTCAGCAGAAAGAAGAGATACAAGGCACTCAGGAAAGTCCAAATAGTGAAACTCAAAAGAGAATACCTGTGGTTAACCCAACTCTTCTGGGAAGGAAGCCCACTGGCTGGGTTAAAGAGATTGTGGAAGTAAGAAGATTCAGTAGCCTGTCTAAACTGGTTAGAGTCGTTGCCTGGGTTTGTCTAGCAGCAAAGCAGTGGCTGGAGAGAAAAGGCCGGGCCCCTAAACAGTCAAAGTGGGAGGTAAAATCACCCAAGCAAGCTGTGCTGACTGTCAAAGAACGTGAGGATGCACTCAAATACCTTTTCCTCACAGCTCAAGAAGGTACCGTTTTTCCAGACACAACTCTAAGCAGACTGACAGTGTACAAAGATGTGAACTCTGGATTGCTAGTCTGTGGAGGCAGAATTCAGACATTCAACCAAGATAAGACAGCAGTGCCAGTTTTGCCCTTTGAAGCATGGGTGTCTACACTGCTGGTGGAAGAATCCCACAGGGCAAACCACGAGGGAGTGGCAGGAACTCTTCTCCGGATGAGGAAGAAAGCCTGGGTAATAAAAGGCCGTATACTTGCCAAGAAAGTGGTTGACAGCTGTGTGGTCTGCAGGAAACACAAGGCAAAACAGTGTCAACAAATCATGGCTGACCTGCCTCTGGAGCAAACAGGCCCAGCTGCACCTTTTGAATTCACCACCATGGACCTGTTCGGGCCTTATGAAGTGAAAGATGAGGTCAAGAAGAGAGCTAGACTCAAAGTATGGGGAATAGTCTTCTGTTGCATGGCTTCCCGAGCCATACATACTGAAATGGTGAGTGACATGTCATCTGAAGGATTCCTTCTAGCCTATCAAAGGTTCACTTCACTGAGAGGACACCCCAGGAAACTTTGGTCAGACCCTGGCACTAACTTTGTGGGAGCCAAACCCGCACTTCAAAAATTCCTTAACCGACTAAACAAGTTTGAACTTGAAAACACAGCTGCCAAGGATGGGACAGAATGGTCGTGGAAGATCCACCCTGCAGACTCTCCCCATGGGAATGGTGCTGCAGAGGCAGCTGTCAAAGTAGTGAAACGGGCGTTGAGCAACCTTGGTGGAGATGGTGTTTTCACGTGGGGAGAATTCAAAACTTTTCTCTTCATGGCTGCAAACCTTACTAATGAGAGACCCATCGATGCAAGAACTCAAAGCAGAGAAGACTGTGTAGAGTACAACAACCCGAATTGCATTACGGACGCATTGTCATTCTACTTCCCATTGAGTAACAAACAGAAGGGTGAAGGGCTTGGATGACCTCTCTGGATTTGGAAAACCAGGAGCTCAAGTGGGAGGTGTTGAGCTGAATCTCATAAGTGAGAAACAAACTACACTTCACAGAGTGCACGAGCAGCAGCAAACCAGCTGCTTGTCACCTGATCAGCAATTTAACTGATTCAGAGCACCTGTTAAGGCATGGAGGTGCTCAGTCAGGTAAAAGGAACAAACTGAAGAGGAAAGACTCCAAGTTCATTTGTGGATTCAGACCAAAGACGCCAATGGTGAAGGGCTTAAGTGAATTTACTTGAGTTATTTAGAATGTTTAATTTAAATGTTTAAACTAATTTAAGTTAATTTGAATGTTTAATTTAAATGTTAACTTTTTGTTCTGTCTTTTAAAGGTTTACAACCTAATGCTAATGCTAATGTACTGGCGAATGTACTGGACAGACCAATCAAATGGATGCAAACCAAAAATAAAGATTGAGTCTGAAATCTGAGTTGTCCCTGTGTCCTTTGGAAACTGAATCAAGAGGAGGACTTGACACCAATGATGGGGGTTACTGGCGCAGAGGCGCGCGGGTCTACAGTAATGTTGTTTGGGCTGCTACGGCGGTGGTGATTGGGAGGGTTGGACATAGTTACAGCGGATAGAACCCTAGAAAAGGGAAAGAACAGGCAAAAGAAGCAAATGAGTATATAAACGAATATAAAAGAATCATAAGCCACACCCATGGTTCCAGCGTGGCCTTTCTATACCAGGTGCATGTTATGACCTTGGGACATATCGTGTGGCAGATCTGCACTGGTGGTTGGTCTCCTGGCTTCGGCTCGCAGTATGGACAGTATATTGACTAATGTGCTCCCTCAGGGTCCTTTAGGGCGGGTTCCCCTTCCTCAGTTTGGTGAGGTGGGAATTTCCCTGAACTCCGAAGAGTCCCCAGCGCTGGTTGACCCCTGGACTTCTGTGGACGAGCGGTAGCAGTGATATCTGCCCCAATCTTTTATTACCGGTATTGTTGTAGAAAAAACAAGGGGGGGGGGGGGGGGGGGGGGGTTTCCCGGTCCATCTCACCCGTTTTTGTATATGCGGTATGAGAGTTTTTTCTACTATTGTTGAAGTGATCGCTGATCACTTGAGGGGGATTGTTGTAGAAAAAACATGTAAAGTGGAGAATTCTCCCAAAATGTAACCTGATAGCTCAGCTGAAACGACCGGCACCCAGTAAAACGCAGCCTTATCTAAAACATTTTATGGTATGCGGCCGAGTCTGCTGTTGGACTCCCCCAACGGCAAAGCCCTGGGGATATATCCAACGGTCGCAGACATCACCGCGTGCTTCTCCGGTGTTCTCTCGCGAGTGCACATCCTTAAGACGTGGACCCATCGACAAGAATACAGCGCGCTGTAGAGATAGTAACGAGTATCGGGATTTGACATTTTTGTACACTGTATTAGTATTGGAATAAACCTCAACACCGCAGTATTAATTCGACTTGCATATTTGCTTCTTTTACCGGGTTTCCAAGTTTAACATTGTCCTTCCTTTTTTTTTAACAACAAATGGTGACCCCGACGTGATTTCTAAGGAAGGCAAAGGAACCCGGCGCAGCCGACGACGGGCGGGAGGCCCCGGACCAACCTCTGTATCTCCTCAGCGCCAGTTTAAACAAGGTAAACAGGACCTGTGTTAGCAACCGAACCTGTATAGGACAATTCCGGCCCCCGGAATTTAACTTAGAATAGGCCCAGTCTATTAGGAGGAGATATAGACGGTGGGTAGGGATCTCCCACCGAGAGGTCTGCATCATTGTGTACCATGAACTAAATGCAAAGGTGTCAAATCACGTATATTCCATTAAATGTCGGATGTTTGTTTGTTAGCCGTGATGGCGGAGTCGTCTAAGACGATGGGGAATTAAATGTTAGTTTTGGATGTTTGTCTGTTGGCCGTAATGGCGGAGTCGTCCCAGACGAAGTATAGGTAAATGTTGGATGTTTGTTTGTTAGCCATGATGGCGGAGTCGTCTAAGACGATGGGGAATTAAACGTTAGTTTTGGATGTTTGTCTGTTGGCCGTGATGGCGGAGTCGTCCCAGACGAAGTATAACTAAATGTTGGATGTTTGTTTGTAAGCCGTGATGGCGGAGTCGTCTAAGACGATGGGGAATTAAAAGTTAGTTTTGGATGATTGTCTGTTGGCCGTGATGGCGGAGTCGTCCCAGACGAAGTATAACTAAATGTTGGATGTTTGTTTGTTAGCCGTGATGGCGGAGTCGCCTAAGACCATGGGGAATTAAAAGTTAGTTTTGGATGTTTGTCTGTTGGCCGTGATGGCGGAGTCGTCCCAGACGAAGTATAACTAAATGTTGGATGTTTGTTTGTTAGCCGTGATGGCGGAGTCGTCTAAGACGATGGGGAATTAAATGTTAGTTTTGGATGTTTGTCTGTTGGCCGTGATGGCGGAGTCGTCCCAGACGAAGTATACGAATTATAACCAAATGTGACATGTCTGTAATTAAACTGTAATAGAGGAGCCGTGATGGTGAGGAATAATTGACAAAGGAGAAAAACCGTGATGGCGGTAGGATGAACTAATGTAAGAGACACGAGGGTTGACGTAAACAACGATAGTCCAACGGTGGAAAGGGAGATAGGAAAATAAAAATATAATAATAATATTAAAAATAATAAATAAAATAAAGAATAATTATAAATATAACACTAATAAGAATAAGACTAATAATTATAAAAATAAAATAATAATAAAATCAATAAAATAAAGTATAATAATAATAATAGTAATAATAATCAGGATAAAGAGGAGAGTTAATATACAAAGTTCCTCTGCCTCTGCTTAAAAGATTGGGACAGATATCACCGCTACCGCTCGTCCACAGAAGTCCAGGGGTCAACCAGCGCTGAGGACTCTTCAGAGTTCAGGGAATTCCCACCTCACCAAAGTGATGTAGTGGGACCCGCCCTAAAGGACCCTGAGGGAGCGCGGTGGTGGATGTACTGTTCAATAAACCTGATGAAGTCTTAGTTCACTCAACAGGTTCTAAGTAAAGGTCTTTAACTATTGTCTATGCGTTTAGAGCTAGCTTGTTGGTCCAAATGTCTGTCTGTGTGTTTTATATGTTCTGTGTATCTTGACACAAGTCTACTGGACTCTGGTTGAGTTGTAAGCACCAATATTAGAAAACTGGGCGGGATAAATTAGACATGGAGGTTAACTACTAGAATAACAAAACAGACAATATAAGAAAAAAAACCTTCCTGAGGGACTATGAAAATAAATTACGGTAAAAGTTGAAAAATAATTTTGAGATAATAATTGAGAGACAAATACCTAAGAAAGTAGTATAATAAATAAGTATGACAATTCAGAACTAAATTAACAAAGAAAATACTGGGGGTTTGGAAAAGAAAGAAAACGGAAGGGGGAAAAGCTGTGTGTGTGTGTGTGTGTGTGTGTGTGTGTGTGTGTGTGTGTGTGTGTGTGTGTGTGTGTGTGTGAGCCTGAGCCTGTCTTCTTGTGTGGTAGGGCCCCTGAGATAAGGGAGGCCACTCCCACACTACAGAGGGGTAGACTACAGGAGAGGGGAGTAGACTCTGACTTCAGAAGAAACAATAGGGTTAATAAGGATATGGCTTTTACTATAATTGCTTTCTATTACAATTACATTTGTGTAACAATTACTGACTTGTTACAAGTCAGTCAGACGATCATGTTATGATTAACTTTGTCTTTTACAGTTTATCTTCCTTTGTTAACAGTTGCCATTAAGGCATGATGCCTGCACGTCCCCAATTGCATCTTCTCCCACAGCTCGAGACCACCACTGCCCCGTCCCCTACCGATCGTCCCCCTCCTTACAGTGACTCAGATACTGACTCCTTCTCTAATGCGTTTTCAAGCCTGTAGAAAGGTTTTGCTTAAAAAATATATCTATAAAAAAAAAGGATGACATAAGGATTTATCTATAAAAACATTTCGTATTGGTATTCGCGCACCTGCACATCTGTTTTTCACAAGTGCACTACATTCTTTTTTGTGGTAAACAGCTTTGTATGTGTACAACGGTTTTCATTGTTATACAGTCATGATATTTCTAACATGCTATACTATAACTCATCTGTCGTGCTATAGCTAGCCTGTCATCCTAGGCTAACCCGTTATGCTGTAGTTGGCCTGTTATGCTACAGTCAGTGCCTTTCCTTATGAGCTGAGCGTAACCAATGCTGTAGTTGAGTGAATAGGACAAACCAAGGGTGGCTGGCCTCTAGTGCCACCAATAGTGTACGTAGAGGGGAGATATAGGGCTCTGCTATTAGGTGGACAGTTGGGGATGCTTCATATTTATTGTGACATGATCGGGAGGGAGGGGATAAAAGACAAGATGCTGGAATTATAAATGACCTAACCCAGGCTGCTGCAAGGCATCGTGGGGTACGTAGGCTTATGTCATCATGGAGATATGGGATGTTGAGAGACAGATGTAGGGATGCATTAGCATAGGAAAGTCCCTAAAGGATGACAGACGAAGAAAAGAGAGGACAGGTCAGATGATGGCCCCGGTGGTGGTGATACAACATGCCACCCCACAACAACCGGCCCTGGTGTCCTACCCAGCTCATCCTTGGAACACATCAGCAAGGATACCGGAGCCAAGTGGCACCACCTCTCCCTCGCTGGGAGAGCCACAGCCCCTGTGTTCCCCTACAGCCTCTGACTTCCAGCTCCCAGAGGCCCCAGACTATCAAAGGGATGGACGAGCCACGCCCCATCCTACCACAACAGAGTCCAGGGTTCGGCAAAGACGACGACTCCCCTCGAACCATATCTACCCGGCAGACACAGCTAGACCTGGACCGGATCGAACCAGTACAGTATTCCAGCCCACACCCCAATGTAAGACTAACAAACTCCCCGTAGACAATGGGAACCAACCCGTGCTTCCGCTGTCCTGTGGAGGACACGGCCCATCCCCAGGCTGCCCACCGGACCAGCTCAATGGCCCTGACTCCGAAATCAGGCAACCCGACCCATATCGGGAAGGATGAGTATCAAACACCTGACGACCCTACTCCCCTCACTAATGTCCCCAGGCCACGAAAGAGAAGACAGCCCACTATGACTGTAACCACGTCTTCCATCCAAACCGATAAGTGCCTGAAGCCCTTTTAGTATCTGCTGCGACGTTCATTATCATCTTAGTGTGTTGTGGTTGTTGCTGTGTCCCCTGCGCCCGCTCCCTGTGCAACCGCCTAATAACACCGCCCTGACCCGAGAACAGGATAGAGCCATACAAATGCCCTTACTACGAGCGGCGGCTCAGTACAACGATCAGGAAATGGAAGGGGATAACATCAACCTCGCACTAGGTTCACTCCCAATGTTCTGTCAATACGAATGTCCTTGATTGATTTAGTCTGTTACAAGGTACTCCACATATCCCATTACTGCTACATAGCTTTTCACTCGTTAATCAGGCATTTTGCATTACCATATTCTACTGCCTTGCCTATGTTCACCAGGATAGCGCCCTGCCAGGGCCTATGAATAAACGGGGTGGAATCTAGTATGGGGGTGCTACTGCCCATACTCCCACGATCTCTCCTGGCAGGGGCTAAATGAACGATGCACCCCCAACCCGGCTTGCTGTTTTTATTTTCCTTTACCTTAATGTGCCTTGTCTCTTGGAGTGTGGTGACTACTGTTCTCTTGTGATGTTTTTTCTGTTTAAAAAGTGGCCTGTGACCACTTGCGGAGGATTGTTAGAACAAATGCAATACCCCTGGTATGGTCGGGAGGAAAGTAAGGGCAGGGCCCGAGCCCCAATAGCCGTGGTCAGCTCGTTTTAACTACTCCATTTCGATGTGCATGCCATAGTAGACTTTAACTATCTACCTCCCCCAACTGCATGTTATCCTCTGTAGACGGAAAACTGATGACAAGAGTAAATGTACTGTGTAGGAGACAAAGGTCAGCTCGAGTGCAGGCCTTGAAAACTCAGGCAATAAGACAAATGACGAATGCAAAAGTTCATCAAGTCTAACACCTGTGGAAAACCCACGATCGAAGCAGAAACAGAAAACCACAAGCGACGCTTATCGGCGTCGCACCTGGAAGTGAAGGCTTGCTCTCAACTTGGGCATGACGAACCGGTACACCAGATACTCTGAGAAGAAGAACCGTCCCACCTGAAGGGCGGGAACTCAACACTTAAAAACCTCAACTGGCCACTGACATATGTGTGTTAGCCCTGTGGCGCTCAAGCGAGTGTCATTGTCTCTTCTTACGTGGAGAGAGCTCAGTACTGAGTAGCTGATATACCTGTAATATCGTTCTTGTAATATTCTATTGATAGACCTTGTTTTATACTTTTATACTATGGTAATCGTTAACTCAATTCAAGTGTTGAACTCAATTTTTACTTAGGAGGGTTCCATATAATTATAAGCCAACTCGATCATTTTACTAGACAACACCTCCCTTATGTTATCATGTGACAACATCTTGAGCAAGCGCCTCTCCATAAACATTGGGTATGTTCTTGCCTGCATATCTTATCTTGACCGAACGTTGTACCCGCCATAAATAATAGGAGGCGCTATAACTGTTGAGCTACGACCGAGTGACCGTGGGTTGGACCTGCTGTAGAGGCGCCCTAGGTTTTTACGACCGGGTGTCTGGCTCTAACGGTGCAGTCAACCAGTTGTGGATGGGGAGAGGCGCCATCTAGAGTCACTTTTTAAACGTGGGTTGCACCACTCTACACAGGGGCTTCTGTTCAGCCCGCTTGTTTTTAAGAACTCTGCCCGGTGTGGAGCTACCTTTGAAACTCACTCCATGCACCACCTCGGGCCTCGACTGACCATTGACCCAATTGACAACCACTGGGGGCATCCCAGAACTTGGCCCATGCCTGGCTCCAGTTGGCCAGCTGTGTGACATGTCAACAACACAATCCCAGACGAGGATGTAAACCCCCTCCTGGCCACTTTCCCGTTCCCCACCTACCCTTTCAACAACTTTGCATTGATTACACTGACATGGGGAGGGATCGCCGGGTCCAAGGGTACCGTCAATTATTAGTAATAGTCTGTCAGTTCTCGCACGGGGTAGGGGCGTTTCCAAAAAAGAAAGGGATGCCACGATCTGTTGTAAAAGCGTTAGTAACCAAAATCATACCCAGGTGGGGCTATCCCCACAAATTATGTTCAGATAACGGGTCTTACTTCATGAACCCCTTACTACAGGAAGTAGAAGCAGGACTGGGGATCTCCCACAGGTTTGGGTCCGTTTAACACCCTCAAAGTCAGGGACTCATTGAGAGGGCCAACCAGACTCTGAAACAGACACTTAGTAAAGTACTCCAGCATGATAGGGTCCCCTCAGACACAAACATGGCGAGAGACGCGTTGCTGGCATTGGTTGAACAGCATAAAAATGTCTTGGCTATCTGCGTTGCCGCTGGCCCTTATGGCCATCAGAGCAGCCCCTCATGCCCGAACGGGACTCTCCCTGCATGAACTTATTACCGGGAGGCAGATGCCGGGGCCGTACACACCTCGCGAGCCACTCACAGACCGATTAGACAATCAGTTGACAAGTTATTGTTTGGCTCTACCTCAAGTTTCCCGAGCCCTATACATCCCAGAGACTGTCGATTACTCAGGAGGGCGTAACAGCCGTCAACGCAAACGATCTGTCCACTAGCGATGTATTAGCCTTATCTACCGGTTATACAGATGAGAACATGTGGCGACAGGCTATTGTAGCATCAGCTCGCACTAATAGAATGGAGAATTGTATTGCATGCGCGGCGGCACGCCCCCGACTCGTAACCCGGCCCATTCGCATGAATAAAACCTATATATGCTACCTATAAACCGAAGACCCTCGAGGGTACGCCGGCATGCTGGCCCTCTTCGACGAAAAGAATCCCAGAAACTGTTCCCTCTTGAGCAGTGCTTTTCCCCCCGGCTTAAATGTTACTGTTCCCCCGCGTTCACCCCAGGTGTTAACAACTTGTTACGACCCCAATTGGTATCCAGGGGTATCTTTGGGGAGTAACAAAGAATATTTTTCCGGGGGACAAGGAGGAGTCTCAGACAGAGGTAAAGGTTAACAAAAAGGTTTATTAAGGTAACGAAAAACCACTTTCCCAAAAGGGGAAAACACAAAGGGAAACAACTACTGGTCAACAAAACTATAACTAAACACTAATTAACCAAAATAGCTCACTCTACTAGTTCCACGAGAAGAAACACAACACTTCGTTCACTAGTTTCCACAAATGCAGCACGTTATCTGCCGAATGGCCCACTGGCTCCCGTGCTCTGGTCCGCTCCCAGCTTATATAGCCCTATTCTGCGCAGGTGCATTCCATTTGCCTGATTGCGTGAGTGCTGCAGGAGGAGGGACAAACAGTAGGCTGGGGAGAGAACACAGTTAGTCACACAGAAACACACTACGTCCGTAACACTCCCCCCCATAAGAGCAAACGGGTAGTTTGCAACATTAGAGCAACACTACTCTAATTGTCACATCACGGGAAGTTGCACTCACTTCCCCACTGTCACATAGGATGGTCTGTTACCTGTAATCAGACCACCTTACCCACGGGACAGTGCGTCCGCTACAATGTTGTCCGTCCCCTTCTTGTGCCGGATCTCTAGGTGGTAACCCTGCACTAACAAAGCCCAGCGCATTAACCTCTGGTTGTGGTTGTACATCTGGGCTAAGAACACGAGAGGGTTATGGTCAGTGTACACAATCACTGGCGAGGAAATGGAACCAACATATACCTCGAAATGCTGTAACGCAAGTAGCATTGCTAAGGTCTCCTTCTCAATGGTGGAGTAGTTCAGCTGATGCCGTTTGAATTTAACTGAGAAGTAGCATACAGGATGGCATACCTCTCCCTCTCCATCCTGCAGTAGCACTGCACCGGCTCCAGAAGCACTGGCATCAACCTCTAACTTGAACGGAAGAGAGAAGTTAGGCGCAGCCAGGACAGGGGCGCTACAGAGAAGAGACTTTGCAGCAGTGAAGGCATGTTGACACTCGTCATTCCATGCAAAAGGCACAGCAGGGCTACACAACTTAGTGAGAGGTGCAACCACGACAGAGAAATTCTTACAAAAACAACGGTAGTACCCAGTCATACCCAAAAATCTACGAAGCTCACGTCGGGTCGTAGGAACCGGATAGGACAACACGGCAGTGACTTTAGCATCTACTGGGCGGACCTGTCCATGACCTACCTGTTTCCCCAGGTAGGTGATGGTAGCCTTACCAAATTCACACTTGGCAAGGTTTAGTGTCAAAGATGCCTCCACGAGCCGCTGGAACACCACGTTCAAGCTGGCTAAATGGTCAGCCCAGGTGTCAGAGTACACCACCACATCATCAAGATACACCTTGCAACAGGGAACATCCCCCAACACTAGGTGCATCAACCGCTGAAAAGTAGCGGGTGCGTTTCTCATGCCAAAGGCCATTACTGTGTACTGTAGGAAATGGTCAGCTGTTACAAAAGCTGAAATATCCGAAGCCCGCGAGGTTAAAGGAACCTGCCAATATCCCTTTAACAGATCTAATTTCGTAATGAACACCGCTGGGCCAATGCTGTCTATACAATCTTCCATCCTAGGCAGTGGGAAGGAATCTGGTACAGTAACTGCATTGACACGGCGGAAATCCGTACAAAAACGAGAGGTGCCGTCAGACTTAGGAGCCAACAAACATGGTGAGCTCCAGGGGCTGCGACTGGGCTTAGCTAAACCATTTTCTAACAAGTACTCGGCCTCTTTCCTCATGATCTCCCTTTTTGCCATAGGACAACGGTAAGCATGCTGCTTGATAGGGGCTGCAGTACCAACATCGACATCGTGATGTAACACATTGGTGCATGATGGCACATCACGGAATAGAGTAGGACAGGAGTGCAGCAAATGGATTACATCTTTCTGCTGACAATCAGGAAGATAGGATAGATGTGTTCCTATTTCAGACATCAACTCTGAATTCAGTAGCCTACCACACTGTGCACTGCTGGCAATTATAGCCAAACCATCATCAGACATGGTTTCCACACAAACCAACGAGGCAGAAATTGCTTCAGGAGCAACAGTATCCAAGATTACCTTCTGCTTTACAGGTACAGCCTCCCTGGAATGATAAGGCTTAAGCATGTTGATATGGCATAGCCGTGTTTTTCGTCTGCGCTCAGGGGTGTGGATGATGTAATCGGTGGTCGACACCTTACTCTCCACCACATACGGACCTGAGAAACGAGCTGTAAGAGCAGATCCAGGCAAGGGTAGTAGTACCAGAACTTGATCGCCTGGCCGAAACTGTCGTTCAACCGCTTTCCTGTCAAACCGTGTTTTCATACTCTCCTGGGAAGAGGAGAGTGCCTCTTTAGGCAACAAGGAGGCACGATGCAGACGTTCCCTACACTTGGAGACAAAATCCAAGACATTAGTCTCTTGAGTGGAATTCGACATAAACCGCTCCTTCAACACTTTAAGTGGACCACGCACATTATGACCAAACACCAGTTCAGCTGGGCTGAACCCGAGAGACTCCTGGGTAGCGTCACGAATAGCAAAGAGAACAAAGGGAAGCCCCTCATCCCAATCCTTCTCTGTATCGTGACAGTACTTCCGTAACATTGACTTCAAAGTCTGATGCCACCGCTCAAGTGCACCCTGTGACTCTGGATGGTACGCACTAGACACTGAATGGGATATACCTAAGGACTGCAAAGTCTGTTTGAAGGTTTTGGAGAGGAAATTAGTTCCTTGATCCGTTTGAACCACTTTGGATAAACCAAAGGTAGTAAAAAACGTAATCAGCGCTTTTGTAATGGTGGGCGCTGTGATTTTCCGCAAGGGAATTGCCTCGGGAAAACGAGTGGTAACACACATCACAGTTAGCATGAACTGATTACCAGACTTCGACTTGGGCAGAGGGCCAACGCAATCCACAATTACCCGTGCGAAAGGCTCACCAACAGCAGGAATAGGTCGTAAGGGGGCTGGAGGCACTACCTGGTTGGGTTTTCCGGCTATCTGGCAGGTGCGGCAGGTCTTACAAAAACGCTTAACATCAGCTTTCATTCCTGGCCAAAGGAAATGTTTTAGCATTCGGTCATATGTCTTCGTGACCCCTAAATGACCAGACCATAGGTGCTCATGTGCTAATTCTAGCACATGCTGCCGACAACCAATTGGAACCACTAGCTGTTCAACCGTGCCCCAATCCTCAACTGAATCGTCTGATGATTCAGCTAGCCGCGAAACCCACTTACGTATCAACACTCCGTCCTCCAGATGGAATGACTGTTTCCTACCGTCCTTACAATCATTTTCCTTGACTGCAGCGAAACACTTTGACAGGGAAGAATCCCTTTTCTGAGCACTTATCAGTGCTTCGCGAGTCAATGATAATGGTGCCTCAGAAGCACTAACTAACTCTTCCACCGCTTCACGCTCCTTCAATGCGCCATCCACCAACCCGTCATCAGGTGACAACACTTCCACAGACAACATGGAAGAAAATAAGGAGTCTGACAATTCTACCTCTTGAGCCTGTTTTTTAGCTTGGGCCCTAGTCAAAACACTAACCTTAAACACATCCGGATGATGGCTAACCAGGTCATCAGGGTCAGATTCAATAATGGGAACACTAACAACCTCAGGAGTAGGGTAGACCTTCCCTCCCGCTATGTCGTTACCCATTATGAAGTCCACACCTTCGACAGGAAAACTGGGGCGGACAGCAACTGGGAAGAAACCCGTAATCAAATCCGATTTCACATGGACGTAATGAAGAGGTGCGGGAACAAAACCCATCCCAATACCTCTTACTATAGTGCTTGTATTACAGGCAGAGGTATCACTCACGGGCAGGATACTAGAAAGAATGAATGACTGAGAGCCACCAGTGTCTCGCAACACTGTTACTGAACGTTGGTCATCCAACTTTCCAGTGAGAGACACAGATCCGGTGAAGATGAAAGGCTTAAAGCACTCATCAGGTAGGCTTTTATCTACGGGGCGGCTACCGGTGGGCACTGTTTTAATCAAACCCATACCCTTCGTCGGTTTGAAAACTACCCCTGCTGGTTTTGGACCTGGCACCTGCTGCTTACGCTTCAGAGCTATGCAATTGGCGATAAGGTGACCAGTCTTGTGGCAGAAGAAACACTGTCTCTCAGCCACAGGACATAACAAGGGCGCTCTGGGCTGGGGAATACGTGCATCACCAGACCTCTGCGAAAAACCACGATTGAAGGAATGATCTGGTTTATTAAAAACACTCTTGTGCATGAGAGCGAACTCTTCCGCCAGCGTAGCAGCCTGCTGTAATGTAGCTACCTTCTGCTCATTCAGATAGATCACTGTACGCTCAGTCACACAGTTTTTAAACTCCTCCACCAGCATCAGCTCACGCAGTAAAACATAGTCCTTTGCCTTACATGATGCACACCATCGGTCAAAGAGGATCTCTTTCTCCCTAGCAAAGTCAAAGTAATTCTGAGTCGTCGTCTTTCTAAGACTTCGAAAACGCTGTCTGTAAGCCTCTGGTACTAGCTCATACGCCCGAAGAATAGCGCTTTTTACTTTCTCATATACTAGACTATCTTCAGTAGAGAGAAATACACGCTTCCTGAGCCTTACCAGTTAACTTACACTGCAGAAGTATAGCCCACACATCCTTTGGCCAATGCAAAGCGACGGCAATGCGCTCGAATGCACCAAAGTAGGACTCAATCTCAGTCTCTCGAAAAATAGGGACCATTGCAACATTCTTTCGTACATCAAAGGCATTATCAGAACCTGACGGTGACCGTCCGCCAGAGCTAGAGGCCATCGCCGATGTCCTAGCGTCGACTTCACTCCTCTGCAACTCTAACTGACGCATCCTGATAGCTGTGTCTGCCTCCAGTTTTTTCAACTCATACTCCCTCCGTGTCTCTGACTCTATCTCCAACTTTTTCAACTCTAATTGAAACTCTCGCTCCTCCTTTCTTTCCTGCCTCTCCTGCTGAAGACGAGCTAAACGCATCTTCAATCGGGCACCTCCCACAGAACCAGAAGTTGTCTCTATAGAGAGTGGCTCAAACCGTGGCATCGTGTAAGGTTTTACCTCTTCCTCACTACCCTCTCCACCTGGAGTAAAACCACCAGGCTGTGGCTCAATCACTCCTTCCTGACTCTCACCGGGGATACCGCTGCAGTAGCCCCGGCCACCACACCAGGAGACTCCTCCAAAACCTGTGAGGCAAGAATTCCCTTTTCTACCAGTCCTCTTAAAAGGACAGCCTTCAGATTTTTTTTAATAAGCGACCGTGAAACAGAAATACCGTAATAATCGGCAATCATACACAAATCATCCTTCCTACAGCCATCAACCTGACTTAAAGTGGGATGTGCCACAAACTCCTCTAAGTTAAACACTGCCGTTTTACCAGAAGGCAAACCACAGTGACTGCAGTCTGAAGCTAATCACGTAGTAGGATAGGCTAAGCTACAAACAAGTAGTTCTACCACACCCACGTACTGATTTAGCCACCTTACGTCCTCTTTCACTGGTGAAGAGTGTGATAAGCGTCAATGCCCGGTGCCACACACACGCGTTAGGCGAATACCACGCCCAGCCTTATAAACAACTACTTCCTCAATTCCTACCTAACACCAAAGCTATATCTATCTATCTTCTGGAGCTTGCCGGGCTCGAGGCGACTTTAAAGGCTAAACTTCAGCGGCCGGAGCCCTTAAACGCCTACCTCCGTCGGGGAAACTAGTCCCCGCCCAGGATTCACTCCGAAAACAAGAAAGGTAAAACAACAAATGAGTGCCCGAAGGAAAGACTAATACAGTCCAGCTGGACACTCCCCTATCTAACTGAGGAAGCAGATTAACTGTTTAGCAAAGGCTGAACACATGGCCACCCAGACAATGATACTCACCACGCTAGCCACCAGAGCCGTCTATCAAAGCTTCTCCTTCTCTATCCTGGATGAGCCCCCCCTTGTTACGACCCCAATTGGTATCCAGGGGTATCTTTGGGGAGTAACAAAGAATATTTTTCCGGGGGACAAGGAGGAGTCTCAGACAGAGGTAAAGGTTAACAAAAAGGTTTATTAAGGTAACGAAAAACCACTTTCCCAAAAGGGGAAAACACAAAGGGAAACAACTACTGGTCAACAAAACTATAACTAAACACTAATTAACCAAAATAGCTCACTCTACTAGTTCCACGAGAAGAAACACAACACTTCGTTCACTAGTTTCCACAAATGCAGCACGTTATCTGCCGAATGGCCCACTGGCTCCCGTGCTCTGGTCCGCTCCCAGCTTATATAGCCCTATTCTGCGCAGGTGCATTCCATTTGCCTGAATGCGTGAGTGCTGCAGGAGGAGGGACAAACAGTAGGCTGGGGAGAGAACACAGTTAGTCACACAGAAACACACTACGTCCGTAACACAACTACTCATGTTTTACTCGTAGCAGCCTTAAAACCAGTAGTATGAACGTTGGGCACATCCCAATAGAATGGTGTCAGACCCGTGATCGCCTAGCCAACGTTCCCCTCAGTAGTCAACTCCATGTGGGGCGACAAGATTTATTTTGGATGTGTAACCCCCGGCGTCTCCTTCTTAGACTACCCATTGATTGGTCAGGAACGTGCACCATAGTCCGCCTAGTTCTTCCCCTCACTCTTATAGGACCAACCCCCGCGTCCCCAACCGTTTCGCGCGAAACTAGAAGCATGGGGAGTCAGTGGGAGTTAACCGTGGACACAGTCACCTATATCGACTCAATAGGAGTTCCCAGTGGGGTTCCCAATGAATATAAACTAGCAGACCAAATTGCGGCAGGGTTCGAAAACATCCCTCTAGTCTCTGCCTTTTTCCCTGTCACTCCCAGCAAAAACGTTGATCGAATCAATTACATTCATTACAATGTCCAGAAACTGTCTAATCTCACCCGAGATGCAGTCGATGGCTTAGCGGACCAGTTAGCAGCCACCTCGCTTATGGGCTTCCAAAATCGCCTCGCCCTGGACATGCTGTTAGCTGAGAAAGGAGGGGTCTGTGCGATGTTTGGAGCCCAATGTTGCACCTTCATCCCCAATAACACTGCCCCGGACGGGTCAGTCGCCAAAGCCCTAGCGGGCCTTAGAGCACTGTCCACCTCCATGGCCGAGGATTCCGGAGTAAGCAACCCCATGGAAGAATGGATGACAAATGTGTTTGGGAAATGGACAACTTTAATCATGTCTGTGTTAGTCTCTGTTGCTGTTTTTGTAGGCATAGTAACCTGTTGTGGCTGTTGCTGCATTCCCTGTCTGAGGGCCCTCATCACCCGTCTGATAACCACGGCGTTCGCCAAAGACGGCGACCCGGCTCTTCACCTGCCCTTGCTCCTCCCGGAACAAGGCGAAGGGCCGGAGGAGTTAGACTTCCAATAAGGCTCTTGGTGCAGGGACCCATTGATATAAATGTTCTGCTGTTCCCCGCCCCCAGAGAGGACGGTTAATAAATGAGCGTGATGGCCTGCCCATGGCGCAGGCGGCTCTTGAGTTCCTCTGGGTGGCGTCCCCTTTCCCTTGCTTGCTTTTCGGTAGTGTTAGGAAACTACCTGTATTAGTTGTTAGGTCAGGAGCTTGTTGATTGTCCTGTATGATCTTGTGTTACGGGTTGAGGATGAATGTGCCCCGGTATGGGGGTTGGGCAGGTTTTCCCTTCCCTTAAGGGGGGGGGGTTTCCCGGTCCATCTCACCCGTTTTCGTATATGCGGTATGAGAGTTTTTTCTACTATTGTTGAAGTGATCGCTGATCACTTGAGGGGGATTGTTGTAGAAAAAACATGTAAAGTGGAGAGTTCTCCCAAAATGTAACCTGATAGCTCAGCTGAAACGACCGGCACCCAATAAAACGCAGCCTTATCTAAAACATTTTATGGTATGCGGCCGAGTCTGCTGTTGGACTCCCCCAACGGCAAAGGGCCTTTCTAACCCAAAGACATTCCCCCTCCCGACAAAGACCCCAAGCGGACGAGATGGACACATTCCTCATCAGGGCGCTGCCCTGGTGATATATCCAACGGTCGCAGACATCACCGCGTGCTTCTCCGGTGTTCTCTCGCGGGTGCACATCCTTAAGACGTGGACCCATCGACAAGAATACAGCGCGCTGTAGAGATAGTAACGAGTATCGGGATTTGACATTTTTGTACACTGTATTAGTATTGGAATAAACCTCAACACCGCAGTATTAATTCGACTTGCATATTTGCTTCTTTTACCGGGTTTCCAAGTTTAACATTGTCCTTCCTTTTTTTTTAACAACAAATGGTGACCCCGACGTGATTTCTAAGGAAGGCAAAGGAACCCGGCGCAGCCGACGACGGGCAGGAGGCCCCGGACCAACCTCTGTATCTCCTCAGCGCCAGTTTAAACAAGGTAAACAGGACCTGTGTTAGCAACCGAACCTGTATAGGACAATTCCGGCCCCCGGAATTTAACTTAGAATAGGCCCAGTCTATTAGGAGGAGATATAGACGGTGGGTAGGGATCTCCGACCGAGAGATCTGCATCATAGTGTACCATGAACTAAATGCAAAGGTGTCAAATCACGTATATTCCATTAAATGTTGGATGTTTGTTTGTTAGCCGTGATGGCGGAGTCGTCTAAGACGATGGGGAATTAAATGTTAGTTTTGGATGTTTGTCTGTTGGCCGTGATGGCGGAGTCGTCCCAGACGAAGTATAGCTAAATGTTGGATGTTTGTTTGTTAGCCGTGATGGCGGAGTCGTCTAAGACGATGGGGAATTAAACGTTAGTTTTGGATGTTTGTCTGTTGGCCGTGATGGCGGAGTCGTCCCAGACGAAGTATAGCTAAATGTTGGATGTTTGTTTGTTAGCCGTGATGGCGGAGTCGTCTAAGACGATGGGGAATTAAACGTTAGTTTTGGATGTTTGTCTGTTGGCCGTGATGGCGGAGTCGTCCCAGACGAAGTATAACTAAATGTTGGATGTTTGTTTGTAAGCCGTGATGGCGGAGTCGTCTAAGACGATGGGGAATTAAAAGTTAGTTTTGGATGTTTGTCTGTTGGCCGTGATGGCGGAGTCGTCCCAGACGAAGTATAACTAAATGTTGGATGTTTGTTTGTTAGCCGTGATGGCGGAGTCGCCTAAGACGATGGGGAATTACAGTAAAAGTTAGTTTTGGATGTTTGTCTGTTGGCCGTGATGGCGGAGTCGTCCCAGACGAAGTATAACTAAATGTTGGATGTTTGTTTGTTAGCCGTGATGGCGGAGTCGTCTAAGACGATGGGGAATTAAATGTTAGTTTTGGATGTTTGTCTGTTGGCCGTGATGGCGGAGTCGTCCCAGGCGAAGTATACGAATTATAACCAAATGTGACATGTCTGTAATTAAACTGTAATAGAGGAGCCGTGATGGTGAGGAATAATTGACAAAGGAGAAAAACCGTGATGGCGGTAGGATGAACTAATGTAAGAGGGAATAAGAACACGAGGGACGACGTAAACAACGATAGTCCAACGGTGGAAAGGGAGATAGGAAAATAAAAATATAATAATAATATTAAAAATAATAAATAAAATAAAGAATAATTATAAATATAACACTAATAAGAACAAGACTAATAATTATAAAAATAAAATAATAATAAAATCAATAAAATAAAGTATAATAATAATAATAATAGTAATTATAATCAGGATAAAGGGGAGAGTTAATATACAAAGTTCCTCTGCCTCTGCATAAAAGATTGGGACAGATATCACCGCTACCGCTCGTCCACAGAAGTCCAGGGGTCAACCAGCGCTGAGGACTCTTCGGAGTTCAGGGAATTCCCACCTCACCAAAGTGATGCAGTGGGACCCGCCCTAAAGGACCCAGAGGGAGCGCGGTGGTGGATGTACTGTTCAATAAACCTGATGAAGTCTTAGTTCACTCAACAGGTTCTAAGTAAAGGTCTTTAACTATTGTCTATGCGTTTAGAGCTAGCTTGTTGGTCCAAATGTCTGTCTGTGTGTTTTATATGTTTTGTGTATCTTGACACAAGTGTACTAGACTCTGGTTGAGTTGTAAGCACCAATATTAGAAAACTGGGCGGGTTAAATTAGACATGGAGATTAACTACTAGAATAACAAAACAGACAATATAAGAAAAAAAACCTTCCTGAGGGACTATGAAAATAAATTACGGTAAAAGTTGAAAAATAATTTTGAGATAATAATTGAGAGACAAATACCTAAGAAAGTAGTATAATAAATAAGTATGACAATTCAGAACTAAATTAACAAAGAAAATACTGGGGGTTTGGAAAAGAAAGAAAACGGAAGGGGGAAAAGCTGTGTGTGTGTGTGTGTGTGTGTGTGTGTGTGTGTGTGTGTGTGTGTGAGCCTGAGCCTGTCTTCTTGTGTGGTAGGGCCCCTGAGATAAGGGAGGCCACTCCCATACTACAGAGTGGTAGACTACAGGAGAGGGGAGTAGACTCTGACTTCAGAAGAAACAATAGGGTTAATAAGGATATGGCTTTTACTATAATTGCTTTCTATTACAATTACATTTGTGTAACAATTACTGACTTGTTACAAGTCAGTCAGACGATCATGTTATGACTAACTTTGTCTTTTACAGTTTTGTCTTCCTTTGTTAACAGTTGCCATTAAGGCATGATGCCTGCACGTCCCCAATTGCATCTTCTCCCACAGCTCGAGACCACCACTGCCCCGTCCCCTACCGATCGTCCCCCTCCTTACAGTGACTCAGATACTGACTCCTTCTCTAATGCTTTTTCAAGCCTGTAGAAAGGTTTTGCTTAAAAAATATATTTATAAAAAAAAAAGATTACATAAGGATTTATCTATAAAAACATTTCGTATTGGTATTCGCGCACCTGCACATCTGTTTTTCACAAGTGCACTACATTCTTTTTTGTGGTAAACAGCTTTGCATGTGTACAACGGTTTTCATTGTTATACAGTCATGATATTTCTAACATGCTATACTATAACTCATCTGTCGTGCTATAGCTAGCCTGTCATCCTAGGCTAACCCGTTATGCTGTAGTTGGCCTGTTATGCTACAGTCAGTACCTTTCCTTATGAGCTGAGCGTAACCAATGCTGTAGTTGAGTGAATAGGACAAACCAAGGGTGGCTGGCCTCTAGTGCCACCAATAGTGTACGTAGAGGGGAGATATAGGGCTCTGCTATTAGGTGGACAGTTGGGGATGCTTCATATTTATTGTGACATGATCGGGAGGGAGGGGATAAAAGACAAGATGCTGGAATTATAAATGACCTAACCCAGGCTGCTGCAAGGCATCGTGGGGTACGTAGGCTTATGTTATCATGGAGATATGGGATGTTGAGAGACAGATGTAGGGATGCATTAGCATAGGAAAGTCCCTAAAGGATGACAGACGAAGAAAAGAGAGGACAGGTCAGATGATGGCCCCGGTGGTGGTGATACAACATGCCACCCCACAACAACCGGCCCTGGTGTCCTACCCAGCTCATCCTTGGAAGACATCAGCAAGGATACCGGAGCCAAGTGGCACCACCTCTCCCTCGCTGGGAGAGCCACAGCCCCTGTGTTCCCCTACAGCCTCTGACTTCCAGCTCCCAGAGGCCCCAGACTATCAAGGGGATGGACGAGCCACGCCCCATCTTACCACAACAGAGCCCAGGGTTCGGCAAAGACGACGACTCCCCTCGAACCATATCTACCCGGCAGACACAGCTAGACCTGGACCGGATCGAACCAGTACAGTATTCCAGCCCACACCCCAATGTAAGACTAACAAACTCCCCGTAGACAATGGGAACCAACCCGTGCTTCCGCTGTCCTGTGGAGGACACGGCCCACCCCCAGGCTGCCCACCGGATCAGCTCAATGGCCCTGACTCCGAAATCAGGCAACCCGACCCATATCGGGAAGGATGAGTATCAAACACCTGACGACCCTACTCCCCTCACTAATGTCCCCAGGCCACGAAAGAGAAGACAGCCCACTATGACTGTAACCACGTCTTCCATCCAAACCGATAAGTGCCTGAAGCCCTTTTAGTATCTGCTGCGACGTTCATTATCATCTTAGTGTGTTGTGGTTGTTGCTGTGTCCCCTGCGCCCGCTCCCTGTGCAACCGCCTAATAACACCGCCCTGACCCGAGAACAGGATAGAGCCATACAAATGCCCTTACTACGAGCGGCGGCTCAGTACAACGATCAGGAAATGGAAGGGGATAACATCAACGTCGCACTAGGTTCACTCCCAATGATCTGTCAATATGAATGTCCTTGATTGATTTAGTCTGTTACAAGGTACTCCACATATCCCATTACTGCTACATAGCTTTTCACTCGTTAATCAGGCATTTTGCATTACCATATTCTACTGCCTTGCCTATGTTCACCAGGATAGCGCCCTGCCAGGGCCTATGAATAAACGGGGTGGAATCTAGTATGGGGGTGCTACTGCCCATACTCCCACGATCTCTCCTGGCAGGGGCTAAATGAACGATGCACCCCCAACCCGGCTTGCTGTTTTTATTTTCCTTTACCTTAATGTGCCTTGTCTCTTGGAGTGTGGTGACTACTGTACTCTTGTGATGTTTTTTCTGTTTAAAAAGTGGCCTGTGACCACTTGCGGAGGATTGTTAGAACAAATGCAATACCCCTGGTATGGTCGGGAGGAAAGTAAGGGCTGGGCCCGAGCCCCAATAGCCGTGGTCAGCTCGTTTTAACTACTCCATTTCGATGTGCATGCCATAGTAGACTTTAACTATCTACCTCCCCCAACTGCATGTTATCCTCTGTAGACGGAAAACTGATGACAAGAGTAAATGTACTGTGTAGGAGACAAAGGTCAGCTCGAGTGCAGGCCTTGAAAACTCAGGCGATAAGACAAATTACGCATGCCAAAAGTTCATCAAGTCTAACACCTGTGGAAAACCCACGATCGAAGCAGAAACAGAAAACCACAAGCGACGCTTATCGGCGTCGCACCTGGAAGTGAAGGCTTGCTCTCAACTTGGGCATGACAAACCGGTACACCAGATACTCTGAGAAGAAGAACCGTCCCACCTGAAGGGCGGGAACTCAACACTTAAAAACCCCAACTGGCCACTGACATGTGTGTCTTAGCCCTGTGGCGCTCGAGCGAGTGTCATTGTCTCTTCTTACATGGAGAGAGCTCAGTACTGAGTAGCTGATATACCTGTAATATCGTTCTTGTATTATTCTATTGATAGACCTTGTTTTATACTTTTATACTACGGGAATCGTCAACTCAATTCAAGTGTTGAACTCAATTTTTACTTAGGAGGGTTCCATATAATTATAAGCCAACTCGATCATTTTACTAGACAACAATTGGGGGCTCGTCCGGGATTCGGTCCCAAGGGACGAACCGAGTTGGACCACGGAACCTCCATCCACCTCCTAGACGATCGGAAGGACCACAACACAGACGCGTCTCTTCAGTGGGCCCCATCTGAATAGGTAAGCAGTAACCTTGTCTTTAGGAAAATGGACTAAAACTGCATAGGACAATCCCTTATTATAGACGGGATTTAAATTAGATCAATAGGACATAGTCTTGTAGGAAGAGACGCGGGTGAGTGACGGCCTTTCTGTCGACTTTCGTGAGGTATTCATGTTATATTGAAAGAACGATTTTACATTGCTTTGATTGTGTTGTATGCCTTATGTAGTTCATGTCGTAAACCCGCGTCAGTGACGGTTAGGGGCTAACATGTAATTATTAAAGACGAGTACCGGACGAGAGTATTCGAATACAAGACAAGTCAAAAGCCGGGCGGGAGGCAGCCCCGTCAATACATGTAACAATTGGAAAACGATACTTCGAGTATTCCCGGAAATTAAAGCCTGGCGGGAGGCAGCCCCGTAAATACATACAATACACGGACAAGAGTAGGCCTGGAACACATACTTGTTCAAGACAAGGATACCGGACGAGAGTATTCCTTTAATGCGTAACGGATAAGGCTACCGGACGAGAGTAGTCCTTTAACGCGTAATTGTTCAAGTTAAGGATACCGGACGAGAGTATTCCTTTTAACGTGTAATTGTTTAAGTCAAGGATACCGGACGAGAGTATTCCTTTTTATGTATAATTGTTTGAGTCAAGGATACCGGACGAGACTATTCCTTTTACGTGTAATTGTTTAAACTAGAATACCGGACGAGAGTATTCTGTAAAAATTAATAAAAAAAATAAAAAGGGCCTGACGAGAGGCAGCATGCATGTAACTATTAACACCAACGATGCCAGACGAGAATATTCTCTAAAAACTAAGAATAATAAAATAGATACATTTATAATAATAATAAATAATAATGTTATAATAATAGTATTATAGAGAAATAAATAGATAAAAAATAAACCTATTATTTTTTGGTATTTACATTGTTTACTTTTTATTTTTATATTGTTAAAATGCTTTAATTTTTTTAATGTTTTCATTTTTTTATTGTAATTTTTAATTTTCTAATTTTGTAATTTTTTAGTTTCAAAATTTCTAACTTTTTTCTTCTGGTCAAAATGTTTACTAAACATTTTACATTTTTATCTAATTTTTGGTAATTTTTGTAATTTTTAAGTTTTTCGGTTCTTTACTTTTACCATTTAAGCTGACGTGAGGCAGCCCCGCGCATTCGACGTTTACAGAACGTACAAACAAACGTAATGTAAAGGCCTAACAAGAGACAGTCTCGCGAATTCGATGAAAATATCTTAAAGTAGCGAACGCCATGGCAAACCTAAAAGACACTGCGGACGCGCAGTTAACTCGGGTCAAAGAATACATCTATAATAGACTAATGCGATCAGGGACCCATATACCCAAAAAGGAACAAGAAAAATGGGTGCAACGCATCCCCAAATATTGTAAAATATGGCACCAGAAGGGTTTGTTCCCCGCTAAAGGCCCTTACGACAGAAAAGACTTACAAAAAGTAGGTGAATGGGTGAAAGTAGAGACAGCCCGTCTACAAGCGATAAGAGCGGCCGCTGGCCACCACCGGCCTGGTAAAAAGAACGATGCAATGCTCGAAAGATTTGATAGATGGGAAGTTATTCGCACCGCCCTGACACAGACCCTACCCCCTGAAGGGACGACTTCCCCAGGACCGGTGACACTGATACAACCGACTTATAAACAGGAACCGCGACCGACCGCTGAGACCGAAACGACTGAAGGGCTCCAACCACCCCCCTACGCGCCACCGACAGAACCAATATATCCCACTTTAGAAGAGACCCCGACGGAACGACAACAACAAAACAATAATAAAAAAGACTCAAGCAAAACCGAAAAAACAGAACATGCACTAGGTATCCAACACCGCTTTGGAGCGGTTTACCACCCCCAAAGTCAGGGACTGGTAGAGAGGGCCAATAGGACCCTGAAAGAAACCATGGGTAAGATAATGACCCATGTCAACACCCCCTCCTCCACCACACAAGCCAAGGACTTCCTACTCGCAGCTCTCGACTCCCAGAAACAGATGCCGTGGCAATCGGCATTGCCTTTGGCCCTTCTGGCGGCAAGGGGCAACCCACAGTCACGCACAGGACTGTCACCGTACGAACTGATTACTGGGCGACCCATGCCGGGTCCATACACCCCAGCCAAACCACTCACTGACCAATTAGAGGAACAATTGTCTCGTTACTGTACTGCACTAACTCTAGCATCTCGAGCCCTACACTCACAGGTCACCGCCGTTACAACCCCAGCAGAACCAGACACCCCACTGCAGCCAGGAGACTGGGTGTGGGAAAAGCAACATCGTCGAAATTTTTCGAGCCACGATGGGGAGGACCTGTCTGGGTACTACTGGCCACCCTGTACTCAGTGGCCATCCAAGGGAGCAAGGGGCGTAAATGGCTACACCTCTCACTCACCAGGAGAGCAACACCCCCAGCTCCCAGAACCCAGCTGCGGGACCTCACAGCTCAACAGCCTAAAGGTTCCATGGCACCCACTGATCCCAACCCAGGCGGCCGGATGCGGTACCTAGTGATCACCGAACTCTCATTCTGTACAGTAATGTTGTTGACTTTAATGTTTCTTTTCCTTCCCCTGAATTATCCAACATCCTCGGAGGTGGAGAAAAGAGAGATGTGCCGCCTCCGGATACCATGCCACTCTTAGGCACTGAATATGAACTCCAGGGCGTAGGCGAGATCTAGGGGTCATTTGATGTGCTGTTTTTAATACTCTTTACTACAACACAATGTAACCCCGTCAAAGCTTTATCAATGTGGGAAGGGAGGCACAGAATAAAACGGGACCTTCCCCGGGACATTTTCCGGGCCCCATGAGCTCTCTCTCCCCGTCCCGGTGATGTTTTCTTTTTCCATGCAATACCTTTACTATGTTTTGCTTTTGGCTTAATTGTAACTGCTTGTGCCATAGAGGTGGATGAATGTGCTCGGCTATTCGAGTGGGTAGAGGTTTCCCCTCTCCTTAAGAGAGGTTTTCCCTATCCCCGCCTCAGGCAATTAACTTGGTTGAGATTCCCTTCATTTTGCAAGTTTCCCGTCCTTTTTTTTTTAGAGCTCTTGTGAGCTCTAGAGAGGGATTGTAGACGGAAAACTGATGAGAAGAGTAAATGTACTGTGTAGGAGACAAAGGTCAGCTCGAGTGCAGGCCTTGAAAACTCAGGCGATAAGACAAATGACGCATGCCAAAAGTTCATCAAGTCTAACACCTGTGGAAAACCCACGATCGAAGCAGAAACAGAAAACCACAAGCGACGCTTATCGGCGTCGCACCTGGAAGTGAAGGCTTGCTCTCAACTTGGGCATGACGAACCGGTACACCAGATTCTCTGAGAAGAAGAACCGTCCCACCTGAAGGGCGGGAACTCAACACTTAAAAACCCCATGGTCACTGGCCACATGTGCCCCATGGTCACATGTCAGTGGCCCCATGGCCACTGACATGTGTGTGTTAGCCCTGTGGCGCTCAAGCGAGTGTCATTGTCTCTTCTTACGTGGAGAGAGCTCAGTACTGAGTAGCTGATATACCTGTAATATCGTTCTTGTAATATTCTATTGATAGACCTTGTTTTACACTTTTATTTTACGGGAATCGTTAACTCAATTCAAGTGTTGAACTCAATTTTTACTACTAGGAGGGTTCCATATAATTATAAGCCAACTCGATCATTTTACTAGACAACACCTCCCTTATGTTATCATGTGACAACATCTTGAGCAAGCGCCTCTCCATAAACATTGGGTTTGTTCTTGCCTGCATATCTTATCTTGACCGAACGTTGTACCCGCCATAAATAATAGGAAGCACTATAACTGTTGAGCTACGACAGAGTGACCGTGGGTTGGACCTGCTGTAGAGGCGCCCTAGGTTTTTACGACCGGGTGTCTGGCTCTAACGGTGCAGTCAACCAGTTGTGGATGGGGAGGGGCGCCATCTAGAGTCACTTTTTAAACGTGGGTTGCTCCACTCTACACAGGGGCTTCTGTTCAGCCCGCTTGTTTTTAAGAACTCTGCCCGGTGTGGAGTTACCTTTGAAACTCACTCCATGCACCACCTCGGGCCTCGACTGACCATTGACCCAATTAACAACCACTGGGGGCATCCCAGACCTTGGCCCATGCCTGGCTCCAGTTGGCCAGCTGTGTGACATGTCAACAACACGATCCCCGACGAGGATGTAAACCCCCTCCTGGCCACTTCCCCGTTCCCCACCTACCCTTTCAAGAACTTTGCATTGATTACACTGACATGGGGAGGGATCGCCGGGTCCAAGGGTACCGTCAATTATTAGTAATAGTCTGTCAGTTCTCGCACGGGGTAGGGGCGTTTCCAACAAAGAAAGGGATGCCACGATCTGTTGTAAAAGCGTTAGTAACCAAAATCATACCCAGGTGGGGCTATCCCCACAAATTATGTTCAGATAACGGGTCTCACTTCATGAACCCCTTACTACAGGAAGTAGAAGCAGGACTGGGGATCTCCCACAGGTTTGGGTCCGTTTAACACCCACAAAGTCAGGGACTCGTTGAGAGGGCCAACCAGACTCTGAAACAGACACTTAGTAAAGTACTCCAGCATGATAGGGTCCCCTCAGACACAAACATGGCGAGAGATGCGTTGCTGGCATTGGTTGAACAGCATAAAAATGTCTTGGCTATCTGCGTTGCCGCTGGCCCTTATGGCCATCAGAGCCGCCCCTCATGCCCGAACGGGACTCTCCCCGCATGAACTTATTACCGGGAGGCAGATGCCGGGGCCGTACACACCTCCCGAGCCACTCACAGACCAATTAGACAATCAGTTGACAAGTTATTGTTTGGCTCTACCTCAAGTTTCCCGAGCCCTATACACCCCAGAGACTGTCGATTACTCAGGAGGGCGTAACAGCCGTCAACGCAAACGATCTGTCCACTAGCGATGTATTAGCCTTATCTACCGGTTATACAGATGAGAACATGTGGCTACAGGCTATTGTAGCATCAGCTCGCACTAATAGAATGGAGAATTGTATTGCATGCGCGGCGGCACGCCCCCGACTCGTAACCCGGCCCATTCGCATGAATAAAACCTGTATATGCTACCTATAAACCGAAGACCCTCGAGGGTACGCCGGCATGCTGGCCCTCTTTGACGAAAAGAATCCCAGAAACTGTTCCCTCTTGAGCAGTGCTTTTCCCCCCGGCTTAAATGTTACTGTTCCCCCGCATTCACCCCAGGTGTTAACAACTACTCATGTTTTACTCGTAGCAGCCTTAAAACCAGTAGTATGAACATTGGGCACATGCCAATAGAATGGTGTCAGACCCGTGATCGCCTAACCAACGTTCCCCTCAGTAGTCAACTCCATGTGGGGCGACAAGATTTATTTTGGATGTGTAACCCCCGGCGTCTCCTTCTTAGACTACCCATTGATTGGTCAGGAACGTGCACCATAGTCAGCCTAGTTATTCCCCTCACTCTTATAGGACCAATCCCCGCGTCCCCAACTGTTTCGCCATCGAAACTAGAAGCATTGGGAGTTAACCGTGGACACAGTCACCTATGTCGACTCAATAGGAGTTCCCAGTGGGGTTCCCAACGAATATAAACTAGCAGACCAAATTGCGGCAGGGTTCGAAAACATCCCTCTAGTCTCTGCCCTTTTCCCTGTCACTCCCAGCAAAAACGTTGATCGAATCAATTACATTCATTACAATGTCCAGAAACTGTCTAATCTCACCCGAGATGCAGTCGATGGCTTAGCGGACCAGTTAGCAGCCACCTCGCTTATGGGCTTCCAAAATCGCCTCGCCCTGGACATGCTGTTAGCTGAGAAAGGAGGGGTCTGTGCGATGTTTGGAGCCCAATGTTGCACCTTCATCCCCAATAACACTGCCCCGGACGGGTCAGTCGCCAAAGCCCTAGCGGGCCTTAGAGCACTGTCCACCTCCATGGCCGAGGATTCCGGAGTAAGCAACCCCATGGAAGAATGGATGACAAATGTGTTTGGGAAATGGAAAACTTTAATCATGTCTGTGTTAGTCTCTGTTGCTGTTTTTGTAGGCATAGTAACCTGTTGTGGCTGTTGCTGCATTCCCTGTCTGAGGGCCCTCATCACCCGTCTGATAACCACGGCGTTCGCCAAAGACGGCGACCCGGCTCTTCACCTGCCCCTTCTCCTCCCGGAACAAGGTGAAGGACCGGAGGAGTTAGACTTCCAATAGGGCTCTTGGTGCAGGGACCCATTGATATAAATGTTCTGCTGTTCCCCGCCCCCAGAGAGGACGGTTAATAAATGAGCGTGATGGCCTGCCCATGGCGCAGGCGGCTCTTGAGTTCCTCTGGGTGGCGTCCCCTTTCCCTTGCTTGCTTTTCGGTAGTGTTAGGAAACCACCTGTATTAGTTGTTAGGTCAGGAGCTTGTTGATTGTCCTGTATGATCTTGTGTTACGGGTTGAGGATGAATGTGCCCCGGTATGGGGGTTGGGCAGGTTTTCCCTTCCCTTAAGGGGGGGGGGGGGGGGTTTCCCGGTCCATCTCACCCGTTTTTGTATATGCGGTATGAGAGTTTTTTCTACTATTGTTGAAGTGATCGCTGATCACTTGAGGGGGATTGTTGTAGAAAAAACATGTAAAGTGGAGAGTTCTCCCAAAATGTAACCTGATAGCTCAGCTGAAACGACCGGCACCCAATAAAACGCAGCCTTATCTAAAACATTTTATGGTATGCGGCCGAGTCTGCTGTTGGACTCCCCCAACGTCAAAGGGCCATTCTAACCCAAAGACATTCCCCCTCCCGACAAAGACCCCAAGCGGACGAGATAGACACATTCCTCATCAGGGCGCTGCCCTGGGGATATATCCAACGGTCGCAGACATCACCGCGTGCTTCTCCGGTGTTCTCTCGCGGGTGCACATCCTTAAGACGTGGACCCATCGACAAGAATACAGCGCGCTGTAGAGATAGTAACGAGTATCGGGATTTGACATTTTTGTACACTGTATTAGTATTGGAATAAACCTCAACACCGCAGTATTAATTCGACTTGCATATTTGCTTCTTTTACCGGGTTTCCAAGTTTAACATTGTCCTTCCTTTTTTTTAACAACAAATGGTGACCCCGACGTGATTTCTAAGGAAGGCAAAGGAACCCGGCGCAGCCGACGACGGGCAGGAGGCCCCGGACCAACCTCTGTATCTCCTCAGCGCCAGTTTAAACAAGGTAAACAGGACCTGTGTTAGCAACCGAACCTGTATAGGACAATTCCGGCCCCCGGAATTTAACTTAGAATAGGCCCAGTCTATTAGGAGGAGATATAGACGGTGGGTAGGGATCTCCCACCGAGAGGTCTGCATCATTGTGTACCATGAACTAAATGCAAAGGTGTCAAATCACGTATATTCCATTAAATGTTGGATGTTTGTTTGTTAGCCGTGATGGCGGAGTCGTCTAAGACGATGGGGAATTAAATGTTAGTTTTGGATGTTTGTCTGTTGGCCGTGATGGCGGAGTCGTCCCAGACGAAGTATAGCTAAATGTTGGATGTTTGTTTGTTAGCCGTGATGGCGGAGTCGTCTAAGACGATGGGGAATTAAACGTTAGTTTTGGATGTTTGTCTGTTGGCCGTGATGGCGGAGTCGTCCCAGACGAAGTATAACTAAATGTTAGATGTTTGTTTGTTAGCCGTGATGGCGGAGTCGTCTAAGACGATGGGGAATTAAATGTTAGTTTTGGATGTTTGTCTGTTGGCCGTGATGGCGGAGTCGTCCCAGACGAAGTATACGAATTATAACCAAATGTGACATGTCTGTAATTAAACTGTAATAGAGGAGCCGTGATGGTGAGGAATAATTGACAAAGGAGAAAAACCGTGATGGCGGTAAGATGAACTAATGTAAGAGGGAATAAGAACACGAGGGACGACGTAAACAACGATAGTCCAACGGTGGAAAGGGAGATAGGAAAATAAAAATATAATAATAATATTAAAAATAATAAATAAAATAAAGAATAATTATAAATATAACACTAATAAGAATAAGACTAATAATTATAAAAATAAAATAATAATAAAATCAATAAAATAAAGTATAATAATAATAATAATAGTAATTATAATCAGGATAAAGGGGAGAGTTAATATACAAAGTTCCTCTGCCTCTGCATAAAAGATTGGGACAGATATCACCGCTACCGCTCGTCCACAGAAGTCCAGGGGTCAATCAGCGCTGGGGACTCTTCGGAGTTCAGGGAATTCCCACCTCACCAAAGTGATGTAGTGGGACCCGCCCTAAAGGACCCTGAGGGAGCGCGGTGGTGGATGTACTGTTCAATAAACCTGATGAAGTCTTAGTTCACTCAACAGGTTCTAAGTAAAGGTCTTTAACTATTGTCTATGTGTTTAGAGCTAGCTTGTTGGTCCAAATGTCTGTCTGTGTGTTTTATATGTTCTGTGTATCTTGACACAAGTGTACTAGACTCTGGTTGAGTTGTAAGCACCAATATTAGAAAACTGGGCGGGTTAAATTAGACATGGAGGTTAACTACTAGAATAACAAAACAGACAATATAAGAAAAAAAACCTTCCTGAGGGACTATGAAAATAAATTACGGTAAAAGTTGAAAAATAATTTTGAGATAATAATTGAGAGACAAATACCTAAGAAAGTAGTATAATAAATAAGTATGACAATTCAGGACTAAATTAACAAAGAAAATACTGGGGGTTTGGAAAAGAAAGAAAACGGAAGGGGGAAAAGCTGTGTGTGTGTGTGTGTGTGTGTGTGTGTGTGTGTGTGTGTGTGTGTGTGTGTGTGTGTGTGTGTGTGTGTGTGTGTGAGCCTGAGCCTGTCTTCTTGTGTGGTAGGGCCCCTGAGATAAGGGAGGCCACTCCCACACTACAGAGTGGTAGACTACAGGAGAGGGGACTAGACTCTGACTTCAGAAGAAACAATAGGGTTAATAAGGATATGGCTTTTACTAGAATTGCTTTCTATTACAATTACATTTGTGTAACAATTACTGACTTGTTACAAGTCAGTCAGACGATCATGTTATGACTAACTTTGTCTTTTACAGTTTTGTCTTCCTTTGTTAACAGTTGCCATTAAGGCATGATGCCTGCACGTCCCCAATTGCATCTTCTCCCACAGCTCGAGACCACCACTGCCCCGTCCCCTACCGATCGTCACCCTCCTTACAGTGACTCAGATACTGACTCCTTCTCTAATGCTTTTTCAAGCCTGTAGAAAGGTTTTGCTTAAAAAATATATATATTTAAAAAAAAGATTACAAAAGGATTTATCTATAAAAACATTTCGTATTGGTATTCGCGCACCTGCACATCTGTTTTTCACAAGTGCACTACATTCTTTTTTGTGGTAAACAGCTTTGCATGTGTACAACGGTTTTCATTGTTATACAGTCATGATATTTCTAACATGCTATACTATAACTCATCTGTCTTGCTATAGCTAGCCTGTCATCCTAGGCTAACCCGTTATGCTGTAGTTGGCCTGTTATGCTACAGTCAGTGCCTTTCCTTATGAGCTGAGCGTAACCAATGCTGTAGTTGAGTGAATAGGACAAACCAAGGGTGGCTGGCCTCTAGTGCCACCAATAGTGTACGTAGAGGGGAGATATAGGGCTCTGCTATTAGGTGGACAGTTGGGGATGCTTCATATTTTTTGTGACATGATCGGGAGGGAGGGGCTAAAAGACAAGATGCTGGAATTATAAATGACCTAACCCAGGCTACTGCAAGGCATCGTGGGGTACGTAGGCTTATGTTATCATGGAGATATGGGATGTTGAGAGACAGATGTAGGGATGCATTAGCATAGGAAAGTCCCTAAAGGATGACAGACGAAGAAAAGAGAGGACAGGTCAGATGATGGCCCCGGTGGTGGTGATACAACATGCCACCCCACAACAACCGGCCCTGGTGTCCTACCCAGCTCATCCTTGGAACACATCAGCAAGGATACCGGAGCCAAGTGGCACCACCTCTCCCTCGCTGGGAGAGCCACAGCCCCTGTGTTCCCCTACAGCCTCTGACTTCCAGCTCCCAGAGGCCCCAGACTATCAAGGGGATGGACGAGCCACGCCCCATCCTACCACAACAGAGCCCAGGGTTTGGCAAAGACGACGACTCCCCTCGAACCATGTCTACCCGGCAGACACAGCTAGACCTGGACCGGATCGAACCAGTACAGTATTCCAGCCCACACCCCAATGTAAGACTAACAAACTCCCGGTAGACAATGGGAACCAACCCGTGCTTCCGCGGTCCTGAGGAGGACACAGCCCACCCCCAGGCTGCCCACCGGACCAGCTCAATGGCCCTGACTCCGAAATCAGGCAACCCGACCCATATCGGGAAGGATGAGTATCAAACACCTGACGACCCTACTCCCCTCACTAATGTCCCCAGGCCACGAAAGAGAAGACAGCCCACTATGACTGTAACCACGTCTTCCATCCAAACCGATAAGTGCCTGAAGCCCTTTTAGTATCTGCTGCGACGTTCATTATCATCTTAGTGTGTTGTGGTTGTTGCTGTGTCCCCTGCGCCCGCTCCCTGTGCAACCGCCTAATAACACCGCCCTGACCCGAGAACAGGATAGAGCCATACAAATGCCCTTACTACGAGCGGCGGCTCAGTACGACGATCAGGAAATGGAAGGGGATAACATCAACGTCGCACTAGGTTCACTCCCAATGATCTGCCAATACGAATGTCCTTGATTGATTTAGTCTGTTACAAGGTACTCCACATATCCCATTACTGCTACATAGCTTTTCACTCGTTAATCAGGCATTTTGCATTTCCATATTCTACTGCCTTGCCTATGTTCACCAGGATAGCGCCCTGCCAGGGCCTATGAATAAACGGGGTGGAATCTAGTATGGGGGTGCTACTGCCCATACTCCCACGATCTCTCCTGGCAGGGGCTAAATGAACGATGCACCCCCAACCCGGCTTGCTGTTTTTATTTTCCTTTACCTTAATGTGCCTTGTCTCGTGGAGTGTGGCGACTACTGTGCTCTTGTGATGTTTTTTCTGTTTAAAAAGTGGCCTGTGACCACTTGCGGAGGATTGTTAGAACAAATGCAATACCCCTGGTATGGTCGGGAGGAAAGTAAGGGCAGGGCCCGAGCCCCAATAGCCGTGGTCAGCTCGTTTTAACTACTCCATTTCGATGTGCATGCTATAGTAGACTTTAACTATCTACCTCCCCCAACTGCATGTTATCCTCTGTAGACGGAAAACTGATGACAAGAGTAAATGTACTGTGTAGGAGACAAAGGTCAGCTCGAGTGCAGGCCTTGAAAACTCAGGCGATAAGACAAATTACGCATGCCAAAAGTTCATCAAGTCTAACACCTGTGGAAAACCCACGATCGAAGCAGAAACAGAAACCCACAAGCGACGCTTATCGGCGTCGCACCTGGAAGTGAAGGCTTGCTCTCAACTTGGGCATGACGAACCGGTACACCAGATACTCTGAGAAGAAGAACCGTCCCACCTGAAGGGCGGGAACTCAACACTTAAAAACCCCAACTGGCCACTGACATATGTGTGTTAGCCCTGTGGCGCTCAAGCGAGTGTCATTGTCTCTTCTTACATGGAGAGAGCTCAGTACTGAGTAGCTGATATACCTGTAATATCGTTCTTGTAATATTCTATTGATAGACCTTGTTTTATACTTTTATACTATGGTAATCGTTAACTCAATTCAAGTGTTGAACTCAATTTTTACTTGGAAGGGTTCCATATAATTATAAGCCAACTCGATCATTTTACTAGACAACACCTCCCTTATGTTATCATGTGACAACATCTTGAGCAAGCGCCTCTCCATAAACATTGGGTATGTTCTTGCCTGCATATCTTATCTTGACGGAACGTTGTACCCGCCATAAATAATAGGAGGCACTATAATTGTTGAGCTACGACCGAGTGACCGTGGGTTGGACCTGCTGTAGAGGCGCCCTAGGTTTTTACGACCGGGTGTCTGGCTCTAACGGTGCAGTCAACCAGTTGTGGATGGGGAGGGGCGCCATCTAGAGTCACTTTTTAAACGTGGGTTGCTCCACTCTACACAGGGGCTTCTGTTCAGCCCGCTTGTTTTTAAGAACTCTGCCCGGTGTGGAGCTACCTTTGAAACTCACTCCATGCACCACCTCGGGCCTCGACTGACCATTGACCCAATTGACAACCACTGGGGGCATCCCAGAACTTGGCCCATGCCTGGCTCCAGTTGGCCAGCTGTGTGACATGTCAACAACACGATCCCCGACGAGGATGTAAACCCCCTCCTGGCCACTTCCCCGTTCCCCACCTACCCTTTCAAGAACTTTGCATTGATTACACTGACATGGGGAGGGATCGCCGGGTCCAAGGGTACCGTCAATTATTAGTAATAGTCTCTCAGTTCTCGCACGGGGTAGGGGCGTTTCCAAAAAAGAAAGGGATGCCACGATCTTTTGTAAAAGCGTTAGTAACCAAAATCATACTCAGGTGGGGCTATCCCCACAAATTATGTTCAGATAACGGGTCTTACTTCATGAACCCCTTACTACAGGAAGTAGAAGCAGGACTGGGGATCTCCCACAGGTTTGGGTCCGTTTAACACCCACAAAGTCAGGGACTCATTGAGAGGGCCAACCAGACTCTGAAACAGACACTTAGTAAAGTACTCCAGCATGATAGAGTTTCCTCAGACACAAACATGGCGAGAGACGCGTTGGTGGCATTTGTTGAACAGCATAAAAATGTCTTGGCTATCTGCGTTGCCGCTGGCCCTTATGGCCATCAGAGCAGCCCCTCATGCCCGAACGGGACTCTCCTCGCATGAACTTATTACCGGGAGGCAGACGCCGGGGCCGTACACACCTCCCGAGCCACTCACAGACCGATTAGACAATCAGTTGACAAGTTATTGTTTGGCTCTACCTCAAGTTTCCCGAGCCCTATACACCCCAGAGACTGTCAATTACTCAGGAGGGCGTAACAGCCGTCAACGCAAACGATCTGTCCACTAGCGATGTATTAGCCTTATCTACCGGTTATACAGATGAGAACATGTGGCTACAGGCTATTGTAGCATCAGCTCGCACTAATAGAATGGAGAATTGTATTGCATGCGCGGCGGCACGCCCCCGACTCGTAACCCGGCCCATTCGCATGAATAAAACCTATATATGCTACCTATAAACCGAAGACCCTCGAGGGTACGCCGGCATGCTGGCCCTCTTCGACGAAAAGAATCCCAGAAACTGTTCCCTCTTGAGCAGTGCTTTTCCCCCCGGCTTAAATGTTACTGTTCCCCCGCGTTCTCCCCAGGTGTTAACAACTACTCATGTTTTACTCGTAGCAGCCTTAAAACCAGTAGTATGAACGTTGGGCACATGCCAATAGAATGGTGTCAGACCCGTGATCGCCTAACCAACGTTCCCCTCAGTAGTCAACTCCATGTGGGGCGACAAGATTTATTTTGGATGTGTAACCCCCGGCGTCTCCTTCTTAGACTACCCATTGATTGGTCAGGAACGTGCACCATAGTCCGCCTAGTTCTTCCTCTCACTCTTATAGGACCAACCCCCGCGTCCCCAACCGTTTCGCGCGAAACTAGAAGCATGGGGAGTCAGTGGGAGTTAACCGTGGACACAGTCACCTATATCGACTCAATAGGAGTTCCCAGTGGGGTTCCCAACGAATATAAACTAGCAGACCAAATTGCGGCAGGGTTCGAAAACATCCCTCTAGTCTCTGCCCTTTTCCCTGTCACTCCCAGCAAAAACGTTGATCAAATCAATTACATTCATTACAATGTCCAGAAACGGTCTAATCTCACCCGATATGCAGTCGATGGCTTAGCGGACCAGTTAGCAGCCACCTCGCTTATGGGCTTCGAAAATCGCCTCGCCCTGGACATGCTGGTAGCTGAGAAAGGAGGGGTCTGTGCGATGTTTGGAGCCCAATGTTGCACCTTCATCCCCAATAACACTGCCCCGGACGGGTCAGTCGCCAAAGCCCTAGCGGGCCTCAGAGCACTGTCCACCTCCATGGCCGAGGATTCCGGAGTAAGCAACCCCATGGAAGAATGGATGACAAATGTGTTTGGGAAATGGAAAACTTTAATCATGTCTGTGTTAGTCTCTGTTGCTGTTTTTGTAGGCATAGTAACCTGTTGTGGCTGTTGCTGCGTTCCCTGTCTGAGGGCCCTCATCACCCGTCTGATAACCACGGCGTTCGCCAAAGACGGCGACCCGGCTCTTCACCTGCCCTTGCTCCTCCCGGAACAAGGCGAAGGGCCGGAGGAGTTAGACTTCCAATAGGGCTCTTGGTGCAGGGACCCATTGATATAAATGTTCTGCTGTTCCCCGCCCCCAGAGAGGACGGTTAATAAATGACCGTGATGGCCTGCCCATGGCGCAGGCGGCTCTTGAGTTCCTCTGGGTGGCGTCCCCTTTCCCTTGCTTGCTTTTCGGTAGTGTTAGGAAACCACCTGTATTAGTTGTTAGGTCAGGAGCTTGTTGATTGTCCTGTATGATCTTGTGTTACGGGTTGAGGATGAATGTGCCCCGGTATGGGGGTTGGGCAGGTTTTCCCTTCCCTTAAGGGGGGGGGGGTTTCCCGGTCCATCTCACCCGTTTTTTGTATATGCGGTATGAGAGTTGTTTCTACTATTGTTGAAGTGATCGCTGATCACTTGAGGGGGATTGTTGTAGAAAAAACATGTAAAGTGGATAGTTCTCCCAAAATGTAACCTGATAGCTCAGCTGAAACGACCGGCACCCAATAAAACGCAGCCTTATCTAAAACATTTTATGGTATGCGGCCGAGTCTGCTGTTGGACTCACCCAACGGCAAAGGGCCTTTCTAACCCAAAGACATTCCCCCTCCCGACAAAGACCCCAAGCGGACGAAATGGACACATTCCTCATCAGGGCGCTGCCCTGGGGATATATCCAACGGTCGCAGACATCACCGCGTGCTTCTCCGGTGTTCTCTCGCGGGTGCACATCCTTAAGACGTGGACCCATCGACAAGAATACAGCGCGCTGTAGAGATAGTAACGAGTATCGGGATTTGACATTTTTGTACACTGTATTAGTATTGGAATAAACCTCAACACCGCAGTATTAATTCGACTTGCATATTTGTTTCTTTTACCGGGTTTCCAAGTTTAACATTGTCCTTCCTTTTTTTTTAACAACAGTATGCGGAGGCAGTGGAACTTTGTGTAATATCTTTCCACTGTATGTTCATCTAATATCCTGCTGTCCCTCTCTCTCTCGGCTACTTTTCTCAAACCTTTCTATCGTTCTAACAATCTCTGTAAGCATGTCAGTGGGTGTTGTCGGGGGGTTAGGGTGTGTGGTTTTAGCAAGCAGTTCTTAATTGCGGTGTGCGTGTGGGTGTTTGTTACCGCCTTTCTGTTCGTTGTCATCCGGTCGCTCCGTCGCCTCTCCGCACGTCCACCCACCCGCCAGTCAATTAGCCGGGTCCTGTGGTCCTCGTCTCCCCCAGCCGTCTCCCTGCCTCTCCCCTCTTGGCTGAGGGCAGTCTTTTATCCAATGGTCGCTGGCTCCACTGCGAAAGCACCCGTGGTCTCTCATGTCGGTCCCTTGGTAGCCTCTGGTGTCCCCGCTGTGTGGTCGTGGCCCTCCACATCGTGGACCATATGCACCTCTTGATGGCCCCCTCTGCCAATATCGGGGGTACCAGTCTTGATCTTTAGGCTGGGCCCCTTGATTGCGGGCTAAGTCTGTGACCGTCTGCATCAAGGAGAGTTGGACTTGTTCTTTTTCTTGGGCTCCTCTCATTTCTCAGCTGTTCTTCTCTTCCTGTAGCTTCTGTAGGTGCTCCCCCCTGTCTGGGAAGATCTCCAGCCTGTTGGATGGTTTCCAAGGAAGGGTAGATGGACGGGGAGGCAGGAGGTAGTGATGCTCCTCCGGACAGGGTGGGGGGTGGTGGTTGTTGTTAGGCCTGGTCCTGGGCAGTGGGTGGTGGACACGCGTCGAGGTCCGGGCGTACCTTGAGAAACGTAAGAGCAGTAACAACAAGGTGGGTCACTATACTTAACAATCTCTTTCTTTCATCTTTCTCTCCCTAAGTTCTGACTTCTGTACCATAAACTCCTCAATGTTCCCTGAAGCCTCTCGTGGCTTACCATTGTTGTTACCCATGTCTTTTCTTTTTTTTATACTCAGTACTGATACCCCCCAAATGTATCTCCTATTGTTTTCTCTAGTACAATGGGCACTTTATTATGATAATATTAAATCTTTCAAAATAATATTTCACTGCTTTTTAAATTGTTTCGCAAAAAATTCTCTATTGTTTACTCTAGTACAATAGCCACTTTATTATGATAATATTAAATCTTCCAAAGATAATATTTCAATGCTCTAGCTTCAGCTTCCTCTATTGTTTCCACAAGAACAATAGCCACTTTTCTGTGCGCTATTTATTTTGTGTTAGTCTTCTAAACGGCCCACCGTGAGTTGTGTTTTGAGTTCATTGGATCCCGGTGGCGACAGTCGTCCGAAGATCAGGGACGTGGTCCTCTCGTCACTCGACTTGATGTTCGGTGGTAGGGACACGTTTTCCGTGGATTACAACTCCCCTCCGTCCCGTCCTTCCTTCCGACGATCAACCTTGGCATTGTGTTCGTGACGCCAAATTGTCGTGGCAAATCGAATAACTCGTGCTGGCTCGAATGACAATGACAGGCCAAGACAAAATGGATATCCGTAGTTGATTTATTTCATATGATGCAGCGCATAAAAGACACAGTTTCAAAGGCAACTCCACACAGAGCAGAGTTCTCGAGAAAAAGCGCACTGAATAGAGGAGGGAAGCCCTTTTAGTAGAGTGGAGCAAACAACATCTCAGCGATATCACTAGATGGCGCCATTTACTATCTATAACGGGTTCAATGCACAGTTCAGGCCGGGAACCTGGTCGTAATTCCCATTTATGGCGCCACTTATTATTTACAGCGGGTACAATGTGTGGTCAAGGCAACAGTTGATTTAGGGAGAGGATGTGCAGTAGAGAACAGACACATAATAGGTGAGAGGAACTTGCTCTGGCGTTTCTCACATGGAACAAAGCACAATGCAGGAATGCAGGAAAACAGGTAGCCGTGGGGAGTTAGTTAAAAGAAAAACAGATAGGCGACTATCTGTTTGTTATCAAGTTGTTATGTGCACATAAAAACTTGAATATTTCAACTTAATTAGTTTAAGCGAGCTATCCTCGGAATAGGGCCTTCAGTCATTTTTCCATCACATAGGATACAAATATTAACGTTATGTTGTGCTCTCCCTATGGAGAGGTCGGGTCCAGCCACGCGATCCCACAGGAGGCGATCGCGGCCGTTACACGAAAGTAGATCGTGAAAACGTGTGTGTGGCGCGGAGCTCATGTCCCGGAGGTTGGCCACTCGGTGTCCCCTCCGGCTTTCAATAAAGACGCTGCACGTGATGCTCGAGTCGGTGTTTCTCTGTGAACCCTGTCGAGTAGCGTAGGCCGCGCTACAATAACCTTTAGAAGATACCATCAACTGTCCCTTGGAACCACTCGCTCGCCACAACCAACGAAGAACTTCACTGACAGTCAGGCAATAATCCTGCGAGATTTATATTTATATTTTGGGCATTTAGCTGACGCTTTTGACCACAGCGACTTACAACCATTCATACACACATTCACACACGGCGACAGCCAGCTCGTCGGGAGCAGTTAGGGTAACGTGTCTTGCTCAGGGACACCTCGACACTCAGCTAGGAGGAGCCAGGGATCAAACTAGCAATCCTCGGTTACAAGTCAACCCACTCTACCTCCTGATCTGCTGCTGACCCTGAAGATTGCAATGCAAAAAACTACAGATTTTAATTTTAGAAGTAGAAACAGGTATTGCAGAATTACATCTGTACTAAAAGTAGTCCTTTGACAGTCGATTACATTGCACACGATCTCAACGGCTCAACAATCTTCTTCAAAGAAAATCTCAAGCCCTCTTTGGAATCTCATCAGCAGCTGAGGTATTCTGAAACAAGATCCAGAATATGCTTTATGGGATCACTGGAGTTAGAACCTTCAGTGACCGTATCCTGGTATAAGGCACGACAACAGAAGACTTGGTCGCTCCCTGGAGGCTAAGAAACTTCACAAGAACAATCTGACCATCAACAAAGATAAATGTGAATTCCACACTATGTCACAGGAGTTCTATGGATACATATTCTCAGAAGAAGGCTTCTCAGCCAACCCAAAGCAGAGGAGATCACGTCACTTCCTCAGAATCAGAGTGAAGTAAGCGGTCTTCTTGGAGTGACAAACTCATTCAAATGTCATTCGATCACGCACTCTGTAAACTCACCATGAAGGATACAGATTGGAACAAACAGATGTACTTAACATGATCAAAGAAAGATTCAGTAGCAATCCAGTGATGTGCTACTTTCATCCAGACAGAGATATGGACATCATAGTGGATGCCAGCCCAGCCGGTCCAGGTGCGATCCTTGCCCAGACAACCACAAAGACTAACACAACGCAGGGTGGCATTTGCAGGAAGAGCACTTAGCCTAGTTGAACAGTAGTCCCACAAATAAAGAGAAGCTCTTGGTCCTTGTATGCACCTGCAAACATTTTCCCCTGCCAGAATTGAGATGGACTCAATGCAGCCTTACAAGTTCAAAGTGAAAAACTGCTCTGTTGACTAAGTGTAGACATCCACAAAGGCTTAGCTCATCAATGACCACACATGTCGACATCGAAATGGATGTACACTTCGCAGTAACGAACGCAGTAAAACAACAGGATCTACACTCCATTACATCTGGTTCTATCAGGCTCTACACTTCATGACATCTGGTTCTAACTGGATCTACACTCAATTACATCTGGTTCTAACAGGTACCCTGGTTCAAACAGGATCTATCCATTACCTCTGGTTCTAACAGGTACCCTGGTTCAAACAGGATCTATCCATTACCTCTGGTTCTAACGTGGTTCGTTTCTAACATGATATTCACTCGATAACCTCTGGTTCTAACAGGATATTCACTAAATTACCTCAGGTTCTTCTCCATTACCTCTGGTTCTAACAGGATATTCACTAAATAACCTCTGGTTCTAACACGATATTCACTAAATAACCTCTGGTTCTAACACGATATTCACTAAATAACCTCTGGTTCTTCTCCATTATCTCTGGTTCTAACATGATGGGTCCTCACTCCATACTGCAGGGGTTGGAGCATCTTGTACCTCACCCTGGGCCAGGGGCCAATTGTTCATTAATCTACAATTAGCTGAAGCTAACTGGAAACCAGAATACAGGAGTGAGAAAACATTTCAGAAAAAAAGTCTTGAAAAGTCAAATTATGTTGGTTTGATATTACATTTTTAAGCTGTTACCAGCATGCATAAGGTAATCTTAAAGCATATCACCCATTATGTTGTCTATATGCATGCCTATAACTAAAGAGCAAAGCATAAATCCATGGCAGCCTCAAAACCACATTGAGCATCCCATATGAAGGAAAACAAAATCCCATAAAAGAAAGAAACAAAGCGGTTTGTACTTAGAAGGACATTTTATGTAGTCAAAACACAAAATCAACAATAACTGGCCCCTTATTAATTGCTGGACTGTACTAGACGTTCACCAACTGCCCCCAAGTTGTGTCAGAGTTTTGTGTCAGTAAAAACCATACTAAAAATTGTAATTGTTAAAGACTTAATATGAACCCACTATTACATTGAGCCGTTAAGGGCCTAAGTATAATATCAAAGTTCCTCTTATGCATGAGGTTTATCAAAAGGATGGAAAGAAAAATCCAAAGTGCAGACATCCCCAAGTATTTCATTTTGACAAAGTCAGCCCCCCCCCCCCCCCCACAAACACACACACACACTCGTAATGTTAACATGTTGGGCCATCCAGATTTCAAGGTTAGATAGCGCAAACCAAATCAAGGGTTACTGTTGTCTTCTTGGGGTTGAACTTTCTGTAAAAAAAAGAAAACGATAGAACTGAATCCAACATGATTTATGAATCAGTCTCCCACATCACAACTCCATTTTTGTTCACTTCAACAGTGTTCATTTGTTAACCCCTATACGCACACCTGCTTCTAGACAAAAGTCTCAATGAACACTTGAAGAACTTCAAGTGTTCATTGTGGTTTATTTGATATTTGTAGAGACACTGCCAAGCAATTATTCTATCCATTTAGCATTGCCTTATCCCCATTGTTTTGTTTCCTTTTCCCTCCAATCTTTCCATGACTCATCCTTTTTCCTCTCTTGAAAAAAACGTTCTACAGAAACTACTCCACCACCTGATGCTGTCACATAGATGTGGACAAATCCAACATCTAGGAAATGACACAATTAAATCAAACAGAATAGAAATGTTCAAAAGATCAAATGCTGTGGCATGAGTACAAGACAACCACACAAGAATCCATGAGTTGAGGTCATGCCAAAAATGAACAAGGGTTGAGGTCATGCAACAACTAAACAAGGATTCACACTTGATTACAATTTGACTAAATGTTTAAACTATGATGATATTTTACTGTGACTTGTATTCATTTTTTAAATTAATTCAGATATTAATCCCTGCCCATTATAAATCCCAAAACCCAATAGAAATACATATCGAAAACTCTGAAGTGGATTTCCTGTGGAGTTCGGGAATCCAGGACGTAACTGTATCTACATCCGTGTATTTGTATGTGTATGTGTATGTGTATGTGTATGTGTATGTGTATGTGTGTGTGTGTGTGTGTGTGCGCGCTTGTCTCACTTGTACTCTACATCTGCAACGTCGAGTAACATCCTAGAAGCCTTCGTCGCTGGTTTGTCGTGGTCCTCGTCAGAGAGATACTCCACTTTCTTTATCCCTGGTAGGATACATTGAAGACATTTAGGATTCGTTGGTAGACTAAATGCAACAAATACATTCACTACCAAAATGTCAGTGATTAGGTCAAATAGCTTTCTTATGGTTCTTTTCTTATGGCTCTGCATTACCAGAGGTAATGGAGAGAACGGTCCATGACTTTTATTTGAATGGATTTGTGCGTCTGTGTGTGTGTGTACGTGCGTGTGTGCGTGGCTCTCCCAGTCTGCTACCCACCTGCTTGGATGATGAGCTTGGCACACTCATTGCACGGAAAAAGTGTCACGTACATAGTGCAGTTTTTCACATCAGCGCTGTTCTTATTCATTATGGCGTTAAGCTCTGCATGGCACACTGGAGAGGGTGGTGGTGTGTGCGTGTGGGGGGGGGGGGGGGGGATGTTATGACAACGTTGAGACAAATAAAACGTCACAAACAGGATTATATATATATATATATACATATATATATATATATATATATATATAGAGAGAGAGAGAGAGAGAGAGAGAGAGAGAAGTTGATTCCTCAACACTAATTTGTTAGTTATGTCAGAGCGCCCTCTATAGATATAGATGAGAAACTACATTTCAGAGGTCAACTGCTTTTTTTATTTTTATGGAATAGGTTTTCTTTAAAGTTATACAGTATGTAATGAAAGGAAAAGTGCACATTTGACCCAAAATAATCCAAGTCTAACTCACCATAAAAGTGCTTGTTGTGCACTTCGTTGTCGGACGTTTTTGCCCATGGAAAACGGCGGTCACAGCCATTGGGCATTCCATTGTATCCTATGCCAACGATTTTATTGTCCTGGTTCACTATACAGGCTCCAACCTGTAATCAGGGAGATTTTCAAATATATTGAAACTAAAAAAAATCTCATTTTTGTTTACAATGACTGAACAACATGATTGGTAGGAATTTGTTGGAAATTTCGATAATTGTTCAAATAATGTATTTTCAATGTTTAAGTAAAATTCAACTACAAAAGTTGTCACTAAAAAATAACAGTGTACAAGTGAAATATACCATTAATGAAGATGACTTCAATTTCACAAAGAACCCCCATGCCATTGCTCCAAATTAATAGTCACTATAGTGTGTTCACATATTGTTATTTTTACATCAACTATGTTCTGTTCGGCTAAATTATTTTAAAAACAAAACAATGACGGACCTGCAGAAGCTGAACCGCAACATGTGCGTTAAACATGAAAGTTAAATTAATGTTATACTATTGTATCACAATATGTACTGAATCACAATACCATCATATCTGTTAAGGTTTTGAACTAGGACCCAAATGCAAAAACACGGAAACCAACAGGGTGCGGGTTGAAAAGGGGATTTATTGTCCAAAAGTACAGGCAAGGGCAAGGCAGGCGGGTAGTCCAACAGGCAGTAGGCAGGCGGGGAGTCAGACAGGCAGACGGACGTAGTCAGGCGGGTGGTCGGGCAGGCGAGGTTCAGCAACCAGGAAGGTTGGCAGGCAGAAGGACGTAGGCAGGCGGGTGGTCGGGCAGGCGAGGTTCAGGAAACAAGGAGGGCAGGCAGGCAGGAACGAGGAACAGGAGCGGGAACAGGAACAGGAATGAGAGCGGGAACAAGAACGGGAGCGGAACCCGTAACGAGAACAAGAACGGGAGTGGAACCCGAAAACAAGAAGTGGAGGGGACGTAGTTATCATGGGAGATAACAAACACTACGAACTAGCACTGGCTCTGTGGGGAGCCAGTGCTTAAGTACAGAGGAGGTGATTGGTGATTCATGACAGGAGTGGGGAGCGGAGTGCACGTGGTGGCTAATTGACGGGGGATAAACAAAGAGCACATGGTGTAGTGGCACCGGCTGCCACTAGATGGTGGAGTTTGACAGAAACGGAGACGGTCACGTAACAGTACACCCCCCTCTACGGACACCTCCAGGCGTACGCACGACAGGGGAGGGTGCTGGCGGTGGGAATCCCGGGTTAAGGAGGGGTCCAGGAAGCGACTCCAAAAAAAATAAAAATAAACAGGCTTGCTCCCCAGGTCCGTAGCCCTCCCAGCCTACCGAAGACTGGTTTCGTCGGCCGCGACGACGCACATCCAGGAGGCGTCTGGCCGAGAACGCCGGGATGCTGTCAATCACCCGGGGAGGAGCCGGCGCTGGGAAGGGAGGAGACAGCTGACTAGGGGACCGGGGCTTTTTCACGGCGGATAACCGTGGGACCGGTAACCGGCGCTTGCGACCAGGAGGTCGTTGGGGCTTGGAACCAGGAGGCAGCTGCTGGGGCTCAGGGTCAGGAGGACACTGGGGCTCAGGGCCAGGAGGCAACTGCGGCTGGGGCTCAGGATCAGGAGGACACTGGGGCTCAGGGCCAGGAGGCAACTGCGGCTGGGGCTCAGGATCAGGAGGACACTGCGGCTGGGGCTCAGGATCAGGAGGACACTGCGGCTGGGGCTCAGGATCAGGAGGACACTGCGGCTGGGGCTCGGGACCAGGAGGACACTGGGGCTGGGACTCGGGACCAGGAGACAACTGGGGCTGGGACTCGGGACCAGGAGACAACTGGGGCTGGGACTCGGGACCAGGAGACAACTGGGGCTGGGACTCGGGACCAGGAGACAACTGGGGCTGGGACTCGGGACCAGGAGACAACTGGGGCTGGGACTCGGGACCAGGAGACAACTGGGGCTGGGACTCGGGACCAGGAGACAACTGGGGCTGGGACTCGGGACCAGGAGACAACTGGGGCTGGGACTCGGGACCAGGAGACAACTGGGGCTGGGACTCGGGACCTGGAGACAACTGGGGCTTGGACTCGGGACCTGGAGACAACTGGGGCTTGGACTCGGGACCTGGAGACAACTGGGGCTTGGACTCTGGACCAGGAGACAACTGGGGCTTGGACTCGGGACCAAGAGACAACCGGGGCTTGGACTCGGGACCAGGAGACAACCGGGGCTTGGACTCGGGACCTGGAGACAACTGGGGCTTGGACTCGGGACCAGGAGATAACTGGGGCTTGGACTCGGGACCAGGAGACAACTGGGGCCTGGACTCGGGACCAGGAGACAACTGGGGCTTGGACTCGGGAGCCGGAGACAACTGGCGCTGGAGCTCAGGGCCAGGAGGAAGCTGCTGCTGGCGCTGGAGCTCAGGACCAGGATACAGCTGGAGCTTGGGACTAGGAGACAACTGGCGCTGGAGCTCAGGGCCAGGAGGAAGCTGCTGCTGGCGCTGGAGCTCAGGGCCAGGATACAGCTGGGGCTTGGGACTAGGAGGCAACTGCTGCTGGCGCTGGGGCTCAGGGCCAGGAGGCAGCTGTTGCTGGGGCTTGAGACTGGGAGGAAACTGGGGCTGGCGCTGGGGCTCAGGGCCAGGAGGAAATTGTTGCTGGAGCTTGAGGCTGGGAGGCAACTGGGGCTGGCGCTGGGGCTCAGGGCCAGGAGGAAATTGTTGCTGGGGCTTGAGGCTAGGAGGCAACTGGGGCTTGGGCCTTTTCCTGGGGGAGTCCAGCTGAACTGGTAGCCGGCGCTTGCGGCCAGGAGTTCCCTGGGGCTTGGGAATAGGTGACCGCAGTTGCAGCGGAGCTGGTGGCCACGAGACTGCGGCTGCAGCGGGTGTTGGTGGCCACAAGGCTGCAGTTGCAGCGGGGGTTGGCGCCGGGAGGAAAAAAGACTGAGGTGAAGAAGGCGACGGAGAAGCGGGGAATAAAGAGAGGGAAGCCAAAGGCGAGCGGCGGTCGCGCTCGATGTGAGCCGCCAAAAGCCCCTCGATGTACTTCACATTCTCTTGAATGGAAGTAAATGGTGCTGCGGTTGCAGCCGGGGCTGGCGCCGAGAGGGAAACCGAGGACAAGCGGAGGTTGCGCCCATCATCCTCGAGGATAGCCAATATTCCCCGCATCCATGTCGAGGGTCTCCTGTCTGCTGGGTCCATCTTGGCTAGTTCGTACTGTTAAGGTTTTGAACTAGGACCCAAATGCAAAAACACGGAAACCAACAGGGTGCGGGTTGAAAAGGGGATTTATTGTCCAAAAGTACAGGCAAGGGCAAGGCAGGCGGGTAGTCCAACAGGCAGTAGGCAGGCGGGGAGTCAGGCAGGCAGACGGACGTAGTCAGGCGGGTGGTCGGGCAGGCGAGGTTCAGCAACCAGGAAGGTAGGCAGGCAGAAGTACGTAGGCAGGCGGGTGGTCGGGCAGGCGAGGTTCAGGAAACAAGGAGGGCAGGCAGGCAGGAACGAGGAACAGGAGCGGGAACAGGAACAGGAACGAGAGAGGGAACAAGAACGGGAGCGGAACCCGTAACGAGAACAAGAACGGGAGTGGAACCCGAAAACAAGAAGTGGAGGGGACGTAGTTATCATGGGAGATAACAAACACTTCGAACTAGCACTGGCTCTGTGGGGAGCCAGTGCTTAATTACAGAGGAGGTGATTGGTGATTCATGACAGGAGTGGGGAGCGGAGTGCACGTGGTGGCTAATTGACGGGGGATAAACAAAGAGCACATGGTGTAGTGGCACCGGCTGCCACTAGATGGTGGAGTTTGACAGAAACGGAGACGGTCAAGTAACAATATCACCACTAAAGAGTTGTTATATCATATCCTGAGGTCCTTGCTGCTTCCTCTCCCTACTATAAATTGGTAGTGGAGGGGCTATGGAGAACTACTGTAGCGATTTGCATTCTGGGTGATGCAGTTCTGAACTAACGGTTTTGGTGGTCACAGCTGGAACAGCAGAAAAGGTTGTCGATCTCTGGCAACACACATATAAGCTCTGTGACTTCATAGTGCACAATTAAAACCTTATTTTTTCGGCTGTTTGCTAACTGTTAATTGTGCATCATCTTTACAGCTGGACCACTTTATATCTGTACTCTGTCTTGTTGTTGTTACTTATTAGGCCAATGTCTTGTCTGCTGCAAAGCGGTTGAACAAGTCAATTAACTGGTTCTGCTCCATCACACGGGGTTTGTGGAGGATGGCCTTTGAACAACACCATCAACTCAACCTTTTCCCACTCAACTCAGAGTTGAGTGAACATAGTCTCCAAAAATGGAATCCGCAATTCAGTCCCAGACTGTGGCAGCCAGCTTTCGCCCGCACTCTCGCCAATCATCTCCACATTAAGTTCCAGACACTGAGGCTTCATTTAAGCGGAGCCTTCATTCCAAGGGATCAGACGCAATGGACCCATTGGTCCGTTGCATCTCATCCCTTGGTCAGACGCAAGGGTGACAAGCTCTGAAGTGAACTGGAGAGGACCACTCACTTGGAGTATCTACAGCAGCCTCAAAAGGGTCATCTTCAACAAGATCACCAGCACTGCTGTCCAACAGGCCCACAATACTGAAGTGACCCAGCATGTTGGTGGTAAAGTCGTGAGGCCCCTGGGAAGGGAGAAGCCAAGGCAACAAAAGCAATGGCTGTGCCTGTCCCTGAGGAGGAAGTCCATCGCCATTTGGCAAGGGGAGTACGATACAGCGGTAAAACACCGCCAGATGCCATATTCTAATGTTCAGGCACTTGTTGAAATCACACACACACGCAGATACCTTGCTGCATGGACAGCAAATACCAACCACAAGTCAAACATATTGACAGTACTCAAACTAACATCCGATATAAGGTTAACATTCAAATAAATAACATAATCTACCTTAGTGCTAGGGTCCATGCTTCTCTGAGCCGCCCGGACTGCCACGGACATAAAATTATCAGGACTTTCAAAGTTGTCCTCCCTCACTGGGGTTCCACTGAGAGAAAGATATAAGGGGAGAGACAGAATGAGACAAATGTAGGAGCAGAGAGTAGTGTCGTTCACAATTTAAACAAAGTACATGGAAAAGTTAGTTACACCAAGTTTGGCTTTTACCTTCATAATAACCAACCAATATTTTAACTGAAGTTTGTGAAACGTAATGCTTGTTGTACAAAGTTATGATAATGCAAACCCCTTTCTAATGATTGTGAAGTAAGCTACCAGAAAATGAAGGAGTATATCATTTAGGATCAATTACTAGTCAGAGAAAACGGCCTTAGCATTGGTCGTAGTACGTTTGTGTACCCATTCAACCCATTAGCAAGATATTTACATTTACATCTCCCGCTCTTCTCTGGCTTTGTCATTCAAATATGTATTAATAAGCAGTAGTAAATGTATAATTTACTCTAGAATGGCTCAACTTTGAAAGTGGTCCTTGAACCATCATATGTGGTGAACCATAGCACTTGATCCAAACGGGCCCTGGGCCAGCTGTGATCTAATACATCACTTAATGTGACGTCATGGTGCTCATAGGCAGCTGTATATGGAACATTGCAACTCTGGAAGAAGACACTAGGATCAAAGGTGTTAAGGTTCGAGACTTAGGACCCAAACGCAAGACACGGAAAACCAACGGGGTGCGGGTACAAAAAGGGTTTATTGTCCAAAGTACAGGCAAGGGCAAGGCAGGCGGGTAGTCCAGCAGGCAGTAGACGTTATCAGGTAGGCGGCAGGCAGGCAGAGAGACGTAGTCCAGTGGGTGGTCGGGCAGGCGAGGTTCAGTAACAAGGAAGGCAGGCAGGCAGGAACTAGGAACAGGAACGGGAACGAGGAACAGGAACGAGAGCGGGAACAGAAACGGGAGCGGAACCCGTAACGGGAACAAGAACGGGAGTGGGACCCGAAAACAAAGAAGTGGCGGGGACGTAGTTACCGTGGGAGGTTTACAACTAACGAACTAGCACTGGCTCTGTGGGGAGCCAGTGCTTAAGTACAGAGGGGGTGATTGGTGAATTGCCGGCAGGAGTGTGTGGACAGAGACGGAGTGCACGTGGTGGCTAATTGACGAGGTAAACAAAGGAGCACATGGTGAAATGAGGCAGGGTGCCACTAGATGGCGGAAATGGACAGAAACGGAGAGGGTCACGTAACAGTACCCCCCCCTCAACGGACGCCTCCAGGCGTACGCACGACAGGGGAGGGTGCTGGCGGTGGGAATCCCGGGTTAAGGAGGGGTCCAGGAAGCGACTCCAAAAAATAAATAAAAATAAACAGGCTTGCTCCCCAGGTCCGTAGCCCTCCCAGCCTACCGGAGACTGGTTTCGTCGGCCGCGACGACGCACATCCAGGAGGCGTCTGGCCGAGAACGCCGGGATGCTGTCAATCACCCGGGGAGGAGCCGGCGCTGGGAAGGGAGGAGACAGCTGACTAGGGGACCGGGGCCTTTTCCCGGCGGAGAACTGTGGGACCGGTAGCCGACGCTTGCGGCCAGGAGGCCGATGGGGCTTGGAACTAGGAGGCAACTGCTGGGGCTCAGGGTCAGGAGGACACTGGGGCTCAGGGCCAGAAGGGAACTGCTGCTGGAGCACAGGATCAGGAGGACACTGGGGCTGGGACTCAGGACCTGGAGACAACTGGGGCTTGGGACTAGGAAGCAACTGCTGCTGGGGCTCAGGACCAGGAGGCAACTGCTGCTGGGGCTCAGGATCAGGAGGTAACTGCTGCTGGGGCTCAGGAGGCAACTGCTGCTGGGGCTCAGGATCAGGAGGCAACTGCTGCTGGGGCTCAGGATCAGGAGGACACTGGGGCTGGGACCCGAAACCTGGAAATAACTGGGACTTGGGACCAGGAGGCAACTGCTGCTGGCACTGGGGCGCAGGGCCAGAAGGGAACTGCTGGGGCTCAGGAGGACACTGGGGCTGGAACTCGGGACCAGGAGGACACTGGGGCTGGAACTCAGGACCAGGAAACAACTGGGGCTTGGACTCGGGACCAGGAGACAACTGGGGCTTGGACTCGGGACCAGGAGACAACTGGGGCCTGGATTCGGGACCAGGAGACAACTGGGGCTTGGAATCGGGACCAGGAGACAACTGGGGCCTGGACTCGGGACCAGGAGACAACTGGGGCTTGGACTCGGGACCAGGAGACAACTGGGGCTTGGACTCGGGACCAGGAGACAACTGGGGCTTGGACTCGGGACCAGGAGACAACTGGGGCTTGGACTCGGGACCAGGAGACAACTGGGGCCTGGACTCGGGACCAGGAGACAACTGGGGCTTGGACTCGGGAGACAACTGGCGCTGGAGTTCAGGGCCAGGAGGAAGCTGCTGCTGGCGCTGGAGCTCAGGACCAGGATACAGCTGGAGCTTGGGACTGGGAGACAACTGCCGCTGGAGCTCAGGGCCAGGAGGAAGCTGCTGCTGGCGCTGGAGCTCAGGACCAGGATACAGCTGGAGCTTGGGACTGGGAGACAACTGGCGCTGGAGCTCAGGGCCAGGAGGAGGCTGCTGCTGGCGCTGGAGCTCAGGGCCAGGATACAGCTGGGGCTTGGGACTAGGAGACAACTGGCGCTGGGGCTCAGGGCCAGGAGGAAGCTGCTGCTGGCGCTGGAGCTCAGGCCCAGGATACAGCTGGGGATTGGGGCTAGGAGGCAACTGGGGCTTGGGCCTTTTCCCGGGGGAGTCCAGCTGAACTGGTAGCCGGCGCTTGCGGCCAGTAGATCGCTGGGGCTTGGGAACAGGTGACCGCAGTTGCAGCGGAGCTGGTGGCCACGAGACTGCGGCTGCAGCGGGTGTTGGTGGCCACGAGACTGCAGTTGCAGCGGGGGTTGGCGCCGGGAGGGGAAAAAACCGAGGTGAAGAAGGCGGCGGAGAAGCGGGGAAGAGAGAGAGGGAACCCAAGGGCGGGCGGCGGACGCGCTCGTCGTAAGCCGCCAAAAGCCCCTGGAAGTACTTCAAATTCTCTAGAATAGAAGCACATAGTGCTACGGTTGCAGCCGGGGCAGGCGCCGCGAGGGAAAAAGACTGAGGTGAAGAAGGCGGCGGAGAAGCGGGGAAGAGAGAGAGGGAAGCCAAGGGCGAGCGGCGGTCGGGCTCGATGTGAGCCGCCAAAAGCCCCTGGATGTACTTCAAATCCTCTAGAATAGAAGCACATGGTGCTGCGGTTGCAGCCGGGGCAGGCGCCGAGAGAGATGCCGAGGACGAGCGAGGGTTGCGCTCAATATCCTCGAGGTTAGCCGATATTCCCCGCATCCATGTCGAGGAATTCCTGTCTGCTGGGTCCATCTTGGCTAGTTCGTACTGTTAGGGTTCGAGACTTAGGACCCAAACGCAAGACACGGAAAACCAACGGGGTGCGGGTACAAAAAGGGTTTATTGTCCAAAGTACAGGCAAGGGCAAGGCAGGCGGGTAGTCCAGCAGGCAGTAGACGTTATCAGGTAGGCGGCAGGCAGGCAGAGAGACGTAGTCCAGTGGGTGGTCGGGCAGGCGAGGTTCAGTAACAAGGAAGGCAGGCAGGCAGGAACTAGGAACAGGAACGGGAACGAGGAACAGGAACGAGAGCGGGAACAGAAACGGGAGCGGAACCCGTAACGGGAACAAGAACGGGAGTGGGACCCGAAAACAAAGAAGTGGCGGGGACGTAGTTACCGTGGGAGGTTTACAACTAACGAACTAGCACTGGCTCTGTGGGGAGCCAGTGCTTAAGTACAGAGGGGGTGATTGGTGAATTGCCGGCAGGAGTGTGTGGACAGAGACGGAGTGCACGTGGTGGCTAATTGACGAGGTAAACAAAGGAGCACATGGTGAAATGAGGCAGGGTGCCACTAGATGGCGGAAATGGACAGAAACGGAGAGGGTCACGTAACAGTACCCCCCCCTCAACGGACGCCTCCAGGCGTACGCACGACAGGGGAGGGTGCTGGCGGTGGGAATCCCGGGTTAAGGAGGGGTCCAGGAAGCGACTCCAAAAAATAAATAAAAATAAACAGGCTTGCTCCCCAGGTCCGTAGCCCTCCCAGCCTACCGGAGACTGGTTTCGTCGGCCGCGACGACGCACATCCAGGAGGCGTCTGGCCGAGAACGCCGGGATGCTGTCAATCACCCGGGGAGGAGCCGGCGCTGGGAAGGGAGGAGACAGCTGACTAGGGGACCGGGGCCTTTTCCCGGCGGAGAACTGTGGGACCGGTAGCCGACGCTTGCGGCCAGGAGGCCGATGGGGCTTGGAACTAGGAGGCAACTGCTGGGGCTCAGGGTCAGGAGGACACTGGGGCTCAGGGCCAGAAGGGAACTGCTGCTGGAGCACAGGATCAGGAGGACACTGGGGCTGGGACTCAGGACCTGGAGACAACTGGGGCTTGGGACTAGGAAGCAACTGCTGCTGGGGCTCAGGACCAGGAGGCAACTGCTGCTGGGGCTCAGGATCAGGAGGTAACTGCTGCTGGGGCTCAGGAGGCAACTGCTGCTGGGGCTCAGGATCAGGAGGCAACTGCTGCTGGGGCTCAGGATCAGGAGGACACTGGGGCTGGGACCCGAAACCTGGAAATAACTGGGACTTGGGACCAGGAGGCAACTGCTGCTGGCACTGGGGCGCAGGGCCAGAAGGGAACTGCTGGGGCTCAGGAGGACACTGGGGCTGGAACTCGGGACCAGGAGGACACTGGGGCTGGAACTCAGGACCAGGAAACAACTGGGGCTTGGACTCGGGACCAGGAGACAACTGGGGCTTGGACTCGGGACCAGGAGACAACTGGGGCCTGGATTCGGGACCAGGAGACAACTGGGGCTTGGAATCGGGACCAGGAGACAACTGGGGCCTGGACTCGGGACCAGGAGACAACTGGGGCTTGGACTCGGGACCAGGAGACAACTGGGGCTTGGACTCGGGACCAGGAGACAACTGGGGCTTGGACTCGGGACCAGGAGACAACTGGGGCTTGGACTCGGGACCAGGAGACAACTGGGGCCTGGACTCGGGACCAGGAGACAACTGGGGCTTGGACTCGGGAGACAACTGGCGCTGGAGTTCAGGGCCAGGAGGAAGCTGCTGCTGGCGCTGGAGCTCAGGACCAGGATACAGCTGGAGCTTGGGACTGGGAGACAACTGCCGCTGGAGCTCAGGGCCAGGAGGAAGCTGCTGCTGGCGCTGGAGCTCAGGACCAGGATACAGCTGGAGCTTGGGACTGGGAGACAACTGGCGCTGGAGCTCAGGGCCAGGAGGAGGCTGCTGCTGGCGCTGGAGCTCAGGGCCAGGATACAGCTGGGGCTTGGGACTAGGAGACAACTGGCGCTGGGGCTCAGGGCCAGGAGGAAGCTGCTGCTGGCGCTGGAGCTCAGGCCCAGGATACAGCTGGGGATTGGGGCTAGGAGGCAACTGGGGCTTGGGCCTTTTCCCGGGGGAGTCCAGCTGAACTGGTAGCCGGCGCTTGCGGCCAGTAGATCGCTGGGGCTTGGGAACAGGTGACCGCAGTTGCAGCGGAGCTGGTGGCCACGAGACTGCGGCTGCAGCGGGTGTTGGTGGCCACGAGACTGCAGTTGCAGCGGGGGTTGGCGCCGGGAGGGGAAAAAACCGAGGTGAAGAAGGCGGCGGAGAAGCGGGGAAGAGAGAGAGGGAACCCAAGGGCGGGCGGCGGACGCGCTCGTCGTAAGCCGCCAAAAGCCCCTGGAAGTACTTCAAATTCTCTAGAATAGAAGCACATAGTGCTACGGTTGCAGCCGGGGCAGGCGCCGCGAGGGAAAAAGACTGAGGTGAAGAAGGCGGCGGAGAAGCGGGGAAGAGAGAGAGGGAAGCCAAGGGCGAGCGGCGGTCGGGCTCGATGTGAGCCGCCAAAAGCCCCTGGATGTACTTCAAATCCTCTAGAATAGAAGCACATGGTGCTGCGGTTGCAGCCGGGGCAGGCGCCGAGAGAGATGCCGAGGACGAGCGAGGGTTGCGCTCAATATCCTCGAGGTTAGCCGATATTCCCCGCATCCATGTCGAGGAATTCCTGTCTGCTGGGTCCATCTTGGCTAGTTCGTACTGTTAGGGTTCGAGACTTAGGACCCAAACGCAAGACACGGAAAACCAACGGGGTGCGGGTACAAAAAGGGTTTATTGTCCAAAGTACAGGCAAGGGCAAGGCAGGCGGGTAGTCCAGCAGGCAGTAGACGTTATCAGGTAGGCGGCAGGCAGGCAGAGAGACGTAGTCCAGTGGGTGGTCGGGCAGGCGAGGTTCAGTAACAAGGAAGGCAGGCAGGCAGGAACTAGGAACAGGAACGGGAACGAGGAACAGGAACGAGAGCGGGAACAGAAACGGGAGCGGAACCCGTAACGGGAACAAGAACGGGAGTGGGACCCGAAAACAAAGAAGTGGCGGGGACGTAGTTACCGTGGGAGGTTTACAACTAACGAACTAGCACTGGCTCTGTGGGGAGCCAGTGCTTAAGTACAGAGGGGGTGATTGGTGAATTGCCGGCAGGAGTGTGTGGACAGAGACGGAGTGCACGTGGTGGCTAATTGACGAGGTAAACAAAGGAGCACATGGTGAAATGAGGCAGGGTGCCACTAGATGGCGGAAATGGACAGAAACGGAGAGGGTCACATAACAAAAGGAAAGTAGGGGAGACCGGTGATGACATCTTATAACATCAATTCCTCAAATCATGAGCCATCCAGAAGTCAGGTGATCATATGTGTAGATACATCATTTAATCAGAATGTCAAGTGGAAAGCCAAGCAACTCCATAGAAAATGTAAACCTTTATAGCCACAAAAACTCTTTTGTAAGACAAAACATTTAGAAGCGACCATCAACTGTCCCTTGGAACCATTCCCTCGCCACAACCAACCAAAAACATCACTGACAGTCACAGCCAAGTAATAATCATGGGAGATTTCAATGCAAAAATACTGATTTCAATTTCAGAAGTAGAAACCGGTATTGCAGAATACTACATAACATCCATGCCACAAACCATGGTCATCATGAACAATAATCTCACACTCACAGAGTCCAAAATAGACACCTGCCACCAGCCAATGGCGTATTGATTTGACCATTTGGCAGGTATGAAAATAGAATTAGAGTAACATTAAAACTTATTCCCCCATCACCCACCCTCTCACCTGAGCCCTTATCAGCATAGGATAAATCTAAAAACACCTGAATGATCCACAAACCCAGCGAAGACCAGTCCCCTATTTGTTAAGGTTACGACTAGGACCCAAATGCAAGACACGCACGAGAAGGGAAAGGGTTCAAAAAGAGATTTATTGCGGTACAGGCAAGGGCAAGGCAGGCGGAGAGCCAAGCAGGCAGGGGACGTTAGCAGGCGGGCGGCAGCAAGCAGAGAGACGTAGTCAGGCGGGTGGTCAGGGAGGCGAGGTTCGGCAACAAGGAAGGCAGGCAGGCAGGAACTAGGAACAGGAACGGGAACGAGGAACAGGAACGGGAGCAGGTACAGGAGCTGAACCCGTAACAGGAGAGTCTAGAAGGCGGGGACGAAGTTATCATGGGAGATAAACACAACGAACTAGCACTGGCTCTGTGGGGAGCCAGTGCTTTAGTACTGTGGAGGGTGATTGCTGAATTGTAGACAGGAGTGTAGACCGGAGTGCACGTGGTTAATTGGATGACGGGGAAGTAAACAAAGGAGCACATGGTGTAGTGGCACCGGCTGCCACTAGATGGTGGAGTTTGACAGAACGAGAGGGTCACGTTACAGTACCCCCCCCCCCCCTCTACGGACGCCTCCAGGCGTACGCACGACGGGGGAGGGTGCTGGCGGTGGGAATCCCGAGTTAGGGAGGGGTCCAGGATACGCCGGAATGCTGTCAACCAGGGAGAGGGCGGTGCCGAGAACGGAGGAGACAGCGGATCGGGGCTTTCTCCCGGCGGAAAGCTGCGGGACCGGAGGCCGGCACTTGTATTTCTGATATTGGGAGCGGGCGGGCGCACGTCGTCGACCGCGACGACGCACATCAGGTAGGCGTCTTCCAGGGTACGCCGGGATGCTGTCAATCACCCGGGGAAGTGGCGGAGCCGGGGATGGGGAAGAAAGCGGACTAAAGGACTGGGACTTTTTCCCGGCGGATAACCGTGGGGCCGGTAACCGGCGCTTGCGACCAGGAGGCCTTTGGGGCTTGGACCCAGGAGGCAACTGCTGCTAGGGCTCAGGGTCAGGAGGACACTGGGGCTCAGGACCAGGAGGCAACTGCTGCTGGGGCGCAGGGCCAGAAGGGAACTGCTGCTGGGGCTCAGGATCAGGGGGACACTGGGGCTGGGACTCGGGACCTGGCGACAACTGGGGCTTGGACTCGGGACCTGGAGACAATTGGGGCTTGGACTCGGGACCTGGAGACAACTGGGACTTGGACTCCGGACCAGGAGGCAACTGGGGCTGGCGCTGGGGCTCAGGGCCAGGAGGCAACTGTTGCTGAGGCTCAAGGCCGGGAGGCCGCTGGAGCTTGGGCCTTTTCCCGGGGGAGTACAGCTGAACCGGTAGCCGGCGCTTGCGGCCAGGAGTTCGCTGGGGCTTGGGCCTTTTCCCGGGGGAGTACAGCTGAACCGGTAGCCAGCGCTTGCGGCCAGGAGTTCGCTGGGGCTTGGGAACCGGAAGCGACGGCTGCGAGGGCTGGGGCTTGGAAACAGGAGTCCACGGCTGTGGGGGCAGAGAGCACGGAGTCCACGGCTGTGGGGGTTGGGGCCTGGAGCCGAGAGGCCACAGCTGCTGGGGCTGTGGCTTGGAGACAGGAAGCAACTGCGGCGGGGCTGATGGCTTGGAAACAGGAAGCACTTGCGGCGGGGCTGATGGCTTGGAAACAGGAAGCACTTGCGGCGGGGCTGATGGCTTGGAAACAGGAAGCAACTGCGGCGGGGCTGATGGCTTGGAAACAGGAAGCACTTGCGGCAGGGCTGATGGCTTGGAAACAGGAAGCACTTGCGGCGGGGCTGGTGGCCACGAGACTGCTGCAGCAGGGGTTGGTGGCCACGAGACTGCTGCTGCAGCGGGGGTTGGTGGCCACGGGGCTTCGGCTGCTGCGGGGGATGGTACCGGGATGCGGTTTCCATGGATAGCCGCCGTAAGCTTGTCAAGGGTGGTGATTCTCAGTAGAGTCCGGTCAAGTGGGATATAAGGTATTCCCAAGCGGGAGAAATACTGGCGTAGCGGATCTGTGTCTGCTGGGTCAATGATGGCTAGTTCGTACTGTTAAGGTTACGACTAGGACCCAAATGCAAGACACACACGAGAAGGGAAAGGGTTCAAAAAGGTATTTATTGCGGTACAGGCAAGGGCAAGGCAGGCGGAGAGCCAAGCAGGCAGGGGACGTTAGCAGGCGGGCGGCAGCAAGCAGAGAGACGTAGTCAGGCGGGTGGTCGGGGAGGCGAGGTTCGGCAACAAGGAAGGCAGGCAGGCAGGAACTAGGAACAGGAACGGGAACGAGGAACAGGAACGGGAGCAGGAACAGGAACGGGAGCGGAACCCGTAACAGGAGAGTCTAGAAGGCGGGGACGAAGTTATCATGGGAGATAAACACAACGAACTAGCACTGGCTCTGTGGGGAGCCAGTGCTTTAGTACTGTGGAGGGTGATTGCTGAATTGTAGACAGGAGTGTAGACCGGAGTGCACGTGGTTAATTGGATGACGGGGAAGTAAACAAAGGAGCACATGGTGTAGTGGCACCGGCTGCCACTAGATGGTGGAGTTTGACAGAACGAGAGGGTCACGTTATACTATTATTGTGATAAAGATGGCAACATTTTTATTTGACCAAATCGTTTATTGCTATAACACATAACCGCAAAACCAGATTTGCCGGTAACGATCACATGCATCTATTGGTTTGATGCCGAAATTCGCATAGGGGGCGCTATACTTTCCGGTCAAAGTAAAACAATCAGCCCCGCCACCCCGATGCATATATAATTCTGGAACTTGGTGTACATGCCTTATGTCGCATGCTGAACATGTCTGCCTCTTGGACCCATAATGTCCGTCAGGATAGATTTTGCTGTACAGGGACATTTGTGGAAAATAATGCTAAAATCATCTTAAAATTAACCACATGCTCAAATGACCCAACATTTCGCACACATGCTCTATGGACCTGTCTGATAAAATTGTCTTAGGCAATTTTCAAAAAAATTAAAGATGGCCGACTTATGCGTGGGAAGATTATGTGTTGATAGCTCAAACAAATGAAATCACAGCGCCAATTTGAATAAATGCTAAGCGCTAATGCTCCATTTCCATCACAAGTCCGCGTCAGAAGGAGGCAGGAACTTGAAACTTGCCAGGAACATAGAGAACACCTACCTTAACATGTGTAAAAGGTTTTGTATTGATATCTCATTCCATGAAGTAATTACTCTTAAGCCTAATGCACCACTTCACCAGCAGGTGGCGCAAAATCACACATAAACGGCATCTACTATTAAACCAGTGTGTGTGTGTCTCTGTCTGTGTGTGTTTGTGTGTCTGTGCCTTTGTGTCTCTGTATGTCTGAGTGGCGTGTATGCGTGCATAGGTGCGAGTGAGTGAGTGAATGAATTAGTGTGTGTGTGCTTTAAAAATGAGGTCACAGTGCCAATTTGAATAAATGGTAAGCTATGCCCTAATGCTCAAAATAAGCGCCAATGGCCACAAATGCATAGAAACGCCATCGGCTCTTGATGACTAGGATTCACTCAGAATCTCTTGGGGACACTAATGTTATGGCCCCCTACAGACGTGTGTCGTGGCAACTTCTTTATGAGATATTGCGTCTAGGACAGATGAGACTTCTTATCTGTCTCATTAACCTGTTTAATGTATGCATACACCAGTCTCCTCTCTAGCAGAGTGAGCCCAGAATTCAGTTTCACAGAGCTATTTAAACAGTAAATAGCTCCCTGCAATGCAATGATCGAATCAGGGAAACGTTTATCTAAAGGACAGAGTTGCCTGTGTTCTAATCAAGCAGATGAATGTATAAGGGGACCTAACTGTATGATTAGTGTTGACTGGCTTTTGAATCTTTCATATCAATGTAAAATTTGCATTTATTTATATGAATGTATATTTATGCAAATTAACATATATTAATGCAATTGAAGCTTTTGTATGTAATGCATGTATAGTATGTCAGGTGTGGACCCCAGGAAGATTAGCTGATTGCCATGGCATCAGCTAATGGGGGAACCTTTAAATAACTAAATAAACTACCCACTAGCTACAGCCCAATCAGTCTCCTCAGTCAATTTTATTTCAATTAGCCTCAGACTACAACCGCCGTAGTCGTGGCGTGAAATGAACTAGTTGACCGGGTTAAAGATATCAGATATTAAGGCTAGTTGGCATTTCTGAACGACTGTAGAACAAATCCAAAGAAGGGTCTGAATGGTCAATATAGTTCATCTCCGGATAAATACGTTACCTAACTGCACCAGCTGACGTAGTTGGCTCCATGTTGTAGAAATGAACGTTGCTATCTGCAGTTCCAAAGCTCCTGTATTAGTTTTGTAGAGAAAAGCACAAATTAGTACACACAGTAGCACGTCAAAATGTAACGAGGAAATCTATAGTTACGTTATGTAACTCTAGTTCTATGATTGCAGGCGTAGCCGTCTAGATTCCTACCTGCTGTACTCTAGATTCCTACCTGCTGTACTCTAGATTCCTACCTGCTGTACTCTAGATTCCTACCTGCTGTACTCTCCCAAATAGTGTGAAGGAGTGCTGCTGTGCGCTGCACTGTGCCGTGGGGAATGTGGGCGGTGCCCACGTTGATTGGTACATTGTTGACATTTTCAGCGCACACGAGAGCGCCCACTGGACAAGCCCATAAGGCACCATAGACTGTGTGATAACAAACAGATATACACAGATTTAATCCAACATATAATCAAATGCTACAGTAATACATGTGATGGCTTGTGATACATGTGTAGGGCTACCAAGAAGAAGCGGCTGTTGTTCTCCTACTAAGCTTTGCATAACAAATAATGACAGACGGCAACATTCGTGTGTAGGCTCCATGGAACATGCTTATATTTTAGTTCTACTTTTTCCTTCCTGTAATCTGGCGCAAGCCTATTATCCAGATATACAACCACGTTCGCATAGGCTATCACTTTAAAGGCTGCAGGAGAGTTTTGCACAAGTTGGAAAATCAGAAACCATATGCAAAGGAAACGTACTGTATTTGTGTACACATGCATGACTCTTTGTGACATCTGTGCCCATGAAAGGATTACGCTGTCTACTGCTTCTCTCACAAGCTAAACTGGGGGGCCAGCTATCGAATCAATCAGAATCAGAATCAGAGTTGCTTTAATTACATCTTAACGTACAAGTACGTAAGAGTAAAATTCTAGGCTTGGATCCTCAACAGGTACATATAGCACACAATACAAGATCATACAAAATAACAAAGTAAGTAATCTAAATAATAATAAAAAATAAAAAAGTATACACAATAGAAGTGTTCAATGGTATGTTACCAGCCACGGTGGTAGGGATGAAAAGTAAATGCTGTGCAAAAGACAGAAACTAATTATTGTTGTAGAGTGGATATGATCACTAAGTTGATGTGGACTGGCGTACAATGAGATTATAATGGACTTCAAAGATGCTATTACATAGTGTTAAAGAAACATGCTGCTCAGTGTTCAAGGATGAGCTTGGCACATTAAAGAGAGCCACAGCAAAGATACATGTAGCCAGTGATGCTACACCCGCTCTTCAAAACCGAGGGTCAGTGCCTACATTTGCAATGAAAACAAGGTGACTGAGTTTAGATCGTCTCTTGAAGGACAAGATCTAGAACAGTGAAGGTATCAGACTGGGCAGGCAGCAACAATAGTCCCGAGTATTAAAACCGGACAATACAGTGAGATTGTGTGGGACTAATAAAGTGACTGTAATAGAGTGTCATCACTAGAACAGTACCCCATTCCTAAAATGAGGACTGTTCATCCACAAGTGCTAGCGGGAAAGAAAAATAGTTAACTATAGAGTCATGCTTTACCTATCAGATAAGGCTAGAAAGAGAAGTTATGCACAGTAACAAGACGCACAAGGGACTGTCACCGAAGTAATAATTTATTCGGAGTCAGTTTGAAATGCTTAAGCTTACTCATGTTTTGCAGTACGCATTCACAATTGAATATACTATCCTTTGTCAAGATGTTTGCGATCATGTTCATGATGCTTTTGCTTAATGTGGCTTACATTTGATGCTACACATCGCTTGTCTGTAACGTTTAGGAACTTTTCTTTGTAATGAATCATGACTGAGTTTCGATCCTTTTGGTGTGTGGGATGGCTTACTCAGTTAAAGGACAATCTTTGGTGTATGTAGACAGTCCCGTTTGTGGAACATGTTGCATGGCTGGGTGATATCTTTATGGTATCATGTATTATGTAAGAAATTTGTGGGTTGTTTACAATGTGTTTCAGCACATATACTTTCAGTAACAGACGACATCCCTGACAGAATGATGGTAGGGAGGACGCCATCCGTAGGACAGAGTGTTATTACGAGGACCTTACAATGAAACAGATGTGCAACTTCATTATCCGATTAGGAACAGACGTACGCTCGCAGATGCATCAGAGGCGAAGCGAGTACCGTATACTAATTAGGAAGCACTACCATGAAAGCATATGTCATAAAACTAACGTAGTTCCTACCGAATTTGTCTACACTATCGGCTCCTCTGCACGACTTAGGAAGGTCGAGCCATGGTTTTGGGGGTTCGGAGCAAAAACGGGCCTTCAACCAGTCAAAATAAATGTTACAGTCAAAGCAGAGTGTTGGTACACCATGATGATCTATCCTGTATGCCCGCCTCCTATGGGTTGGGAGCGGTATGCTCACCGATAGAAGGCTGAGAAGCCTATAGGGTTTTCGTCACACACTCGCTGAAGAACTATTAACAACTTATAGTGAGGTGGGGGATTTAGCTACAATTTTGCGTGCGAAGAACCAAAAACTTGGTGGAAGGTATGGACTGAAATCAGTTAGCTGATGACCTCCAAAAGTGGGAGAAATAATCCATCATCCTGCTATCAGTACCCTAAATTAAGCTATCACAAGCTAATGGGCCATACAGACACAGGACAATGCGAGAAGTGTTACTGCTGAAGCTGACATATGTGTGTCAGCCGCCTCCCTCACCCAGAGTGTCCAAGCAGTCCGCCTCCTGAGCAACGAGGGCTAATGCTGGATCAGGAGAACCTAAAGATGGGTTGTGGCGCAGAGGCGGGCTCTACAGTAATTTGGTTAGCACCTTTTGGGTATATACATAATTCCACAACCTGGGACAAAGGTTAGGCGGGTCTATAGAATCAGGTCACACCCCTGTTGGCCGGATATCTATACCCTCATCAAGGGGCCAGTCTTATCCTCGATGGGTACCCACAACTATGATCACAATCCCTGGTGGTTTCTCCTCATGGTTCGGCACAGCAGTATGGACATTAGGACAGAAATTATCACCCTCATTCCAGGCTGGGGTTCCCCCCTCATTTTGTATGGTGAGTTTTTGTCCTCCCTCCACAGCTGGTGACTCTTGACACTCTCGTCTGAGTCCTGGGGTGTGGAGATTAGCAGTAAATCAGTGCCAATCTTTTATTACCGGTATGCGGAGGCAGAGGAAAGATATCTTTCCACTGTATGTTCATCTAATATCCTGCTGTCCCTCTCTCTGTCTCTCTCGGCTACTTCTACAAATATTCTATCGTTCAAAGTCAATTAGTGATGTGTATAATCAGGGGGTTATGTTGTTTGTGGTTATTGTTGCTTTGTGGTCCGTGTTTTGCCTTCAACAACTCGCTATCCGTATACTCTCAGTTAGGGTTTATGATCCTTTCTCCACAGCCTCTGCCCCTTCCCCTCTCGCTCCATCCCACCCACTCCGTTCCAAAGATCCTCTTTGTGTGGTATTTTGTATTTTGTTCTTCTAGTTGTTTTTCCATGGATCAACGTCGTAGCAGTCCACGTCCTCTCGTCACGTCGAGTCTAGTGTCGGTCATGCGGTCATACTTCTTGTGCAACACGCTCGTCCCATCAGGTACGTTCTCTTCGTCGATCGATTTAACTCTACATGCAGCCATTACAACTCGCCCTCCGTCCGTCCGAGATCAACCTCGGCATTGTGTTCGTGACGCCAAATTGTCGTGGCAAATCGAATAACTCGTGCTGGCTCAAATGACAGGCCAAGACAAAATGGATATCCGTAGTTGATTTATTTCATATGATGCAGCGCATAAAAGACACAGTTTCAAAGGCAACTCCACGCAGAGCAGAGTTCTCGAGAAAAAGCGCACTGAATAGAGGAGGGAAGCCCTTTTAGTAGAGTGGAGCAAACAACATCTCAGAGATATCACTAGATGGCGCCATTTACTATCTATAACGGGTTCAATGCACAATTCAGGCCGGGAACCTGGTCGTAATTCCCATTTATGGCGCCACTTATTATTTACAGCGGGTACAGTGTGTGGTCAAGGCAACAGTTAATTTAGGGAGAGGATGTGCAGTAGAGAACAGACACATAATAGGTGAGAGGAACTTGCTCTGGAGTTTCTCACATGGAACAAAGCACAATGCAGGAATGCAGGAAAAAGGTAGCCGTGGGGAGTTAGTTAAAGAAAAACAGATAGGCGACTATCCGTTTGTTATCAAGTTGTTATGTGCACATCAAAACTTGAATATTTCAACTTAATTAGTTTAAGCGAGCTAACCTCGGAATAGGGCCTTAAGTCATTTTTCCATCACATAGGATACAAATATTAACGTTATGTTGTGCTCTCCCTATAGTGAGGTCGGGTCCAGCCACGCGATCCCACGGGAGGCGATCGCGGCGGTTACACGAAAGTAGATCGTGAAAACGTGTGTGTGGCGCGGACCTCATGTCCCGGAGGTTGGCCACTCGGTGTCCCCTCCGGCTTTCAATAAAGACACTGCACGTGATGCTCGAGTCGGTGTTTCTCTGTGAACCCTGTCGAGTAGCGTAGGCCGCGCTACAATAACCTTTAGAAGATACCATCAACTGTCCCTTGGAACCTCTCGCTCGCCACAACCAACCAAGAACTTCACTGACTGTCACGCAATAATCCTGCGAGATTTATATTTATATTTTGGGCATTTAGCTGATGCTTTTGACCAAAGCGACTTACAACCATTCATACACACATTCACACACGGCGACAGCCAGCTCGTCGGGAGCAGTTAGGGTAACGTGTCTTGCTCAGGGACACCTCGACACTCAGCTAGGAGGAGCCAGGGATCAAACTAGCAACCCTCGGTTACAAGTCAACCCACTCTACCTCCTGATCTGCTGCTGGCCCTGAAGATTGCAATGCAAAAAACTACAGATTTTAATTTTAGAAGTAGAAACAGGTATTGCAGAATTACATCTGTACTAAAAGTAGTCCTTTGACAGTCGATTACATTGCACACGATCTCAACGGCTCAACAATCTTCTTCAAAGAAAATCTCAAGCCCTCTTTGGAATCTCATCAGCAGCTGAGGTATTCTGAAACAAGATCCAGAATATGCTTTATGGGATCACTGGAGTTAGAACCTTCAGTGACCGTATCCTGGTATAAGGCACGACAACAGAAGACTTGGTCGCTCCCTGGAGGCTAAGAAACTTCACAAGAACAATCTGACCATCAACAAAGATAAATGTGAATTCCACACTATGTCACAGGAGTTCTATGGATACATATTCTCAGAAGAAGGCTTCTCAGCCGACCCAAAGCAGAGGCGATCCCGTCACTTCCTCAGAATCAGAGTGAAGTAAGCGGTCTTCTTGGAGTGACAAACTCATTCAAATGTCATTCGATCACCCAATGTGTAAACTCACCATGAAGGATACAGATTGGAACAAACAGATGTACTTAACATGATCAAAGAAAGATTCATTAGCAATCCAGTGATGTGCTACTTTCATCCAGACAGAGATACGGACATCATAGTGGATGCCAGCCCAGCCGGTCCAGGTGCGATCCTTGCCAGATAACCAAAAAGACTAACACAACGCAGGGTGGCATTTGCAGGAAGAGCACTTAGCCTAGCTGAACAGAAGTAGTTCCACAAATAAAGAGAAGCTCTTAGCCATTGTATGCAGCTGCAAACATTTTCCCCTGCCAGAATTGAGAGATGGACTCAATGCAGCCTTACAAGTTCAAAGTGAAAAACTGCTATGTTGACTAAGTGTAGACATCCACAAAGGCTTAGCTCATCAATGACCACACATGTCGACATCGAAATGGATGTACACTTCGCAGTAACGAACGCAGTAAAACAACAGGATCTACACTCCATTACATCTGGTTCTATCAGGTACCCTGGTTCAAACAGGATCTATCCATTACCTCTGGGTCTAACGTGGTTACTGGTTCTAACACGATATTCACTCGATAACCTCTGGTTCTAACATGATATTCACTAAATAATCTCTGGTTCTAACAGGATATTCACTAAATAACCTCTGGTTCTAACATGATATTCACTAAATAACCTCTGGTTCTAACATGATGTTCACTCGATAACCTCTGGTTCTAACACGATATTCACTCGATAACCTCTGGTTCTAACAGGATATTCACTAAATAACCTCTGGTTCTAATAGGATATTCACTAAATAACCTCTGGTTCTAACATGATATTCACTCGATAACCTCTGGTTCTAACATGATATTCACTCGATAACCTCTGGTTCTAACAGGATATTCACTAAATTACCTCAGGTTCTTCTCCATTATCTCTGGTTCTAACATGATATTCACTCGATAACCTCTGGTTCTAACAGGCCCTACTCTCCATTCTCTCTGGTTCTAACATGATGGGTCCTCACTCCATATTGCAGGGGTTGGAGCATCTTGTACCTCACCCTGGGCCAGGGGCAATTAATCATTAATCTACAATTAGCTGAAGCTAACTAGACACCAGAATACAGGAGTGAGAAAACATTTTAGAAAAAAGTATTGAAAAGTGAAATTATGTTGGTTTAGTTTTTATAAAGTCCTGAAGTATACCACACACGTGTTCAATGATGCCAATGTTTTATTGTTTTTTTTAATTGTGTAATCTTAAAGCATATCACCCATTATTTTGTCTACATGCATGCCAATAACTAAACAACAAAGCATAAATCCATGGCAGCCTCAAAACCACACTGAGCATCCATACGAAGGAAAACAAAATCCCATAAAAGAAAGAAAGGCGGTTTGCACATAGAATGACATTTTATGTAGTCCTTAAAAACAAAACACAAAATCAATAACTGCCTCCTTATTAGTTGCTGGACTGTACTAGACGTTCACCGACTGCCCCCTAGTTGTGTAAGAGTTCAAAACCAAACTAAAAAATGTAATTGTTAAAGCCTTAATATGAACCCACTATTGCATTGAGCCGTCAAGGGCCTAGTATAAAATTAAAGTTGTAGTTAAAATTAAAGTTCCTCTTATTCATGAGGTTTATCAAAAGGAAGGCAAAAAAATATCTACTGAATGTTTAGTGTGTCGGGCCATCCAGATTTCCAGGTTAGTTAAAGGAACTAAAATCAAGGGTGATTGTTGTCCTCATAGGCACGAACGGCCTGCAAAAAAAACAACACAGAAAACAGAGATGTGAATCCAACATGATTTATGAATCAGTCTCCCACATCACTACTTTGCATTGGCGTTCATTTGATATTTGTAGAGATACTGCCAAGCAATTATTCTATCCATTTAGCATTGCCTTATCCCCATTGTTTCCTTTCCTTTTCCCTCCAATATTTCCATGACTCTTATCCTTTTTCCTCTTGAAAAAACCTTCTACAGAAACTACTCCACCACCTGATGCTGTCACATAGATGTGGACAAATCCAACATCTAGGAAATGACACAATTAAATCAAACAGAATAGAAATGTTCAAAAGATCAAATGCTGTGGCATGAGTATAAGACGACCACACAAGAATCCATGAGTTGAGGTCATGTAAAACATGGTCCTTAACCTATGATAATCTTTACCTTTGACTTGGGTTAATGAAAAAATTTGAAATACAGGATTTCATCTTCCACACATTTTTTTGATTATCCCTATGAACAACAATGTACCTCCTTCTAATATGAACCCTAACCCTAACCTGTCTGCCAACCCTTCATCCTGCCTGATCTCCCTGTATGTCTGACCAGTGTTCCCTTGACAGATCATTAGAGGACAGGTTGTTGTCCCTACATCCCCCAAAACTCACACATATGATCATAAGCCTGTCACAAACCAGTTCAGCCCCACCAATCCCCGCCCATTATAAATCCCAACACCCGATAGAAATACATGTGGAAATCTCTGAAGTGGGTTTCCTGTGGAGTTCGGGAATCCAGGACGTAACTGTATCTAGATATCTGTGTGTGTGTGTGTGTGTGTGTGTGTGTGTGTGTGTGTGTGTGTGTGTGTGTGTGTGTGTGTGTCTCACATGGTCACTATGCCTGCGGCTTCAAGTAACCTCCTAGAAGCCTCCGTCTCTTTTCTGTCGTGGTACTTGTCAGAGAGATACTCCACTTTCTTTATCCCTGGTAGGATACATTGAAGACATTTAGGATCTGTTGGTAGACTAAATGCAACAAATACATTCACTACCAAAATGTCAGTGATTAGGTCAAATAGCTTTCTTATGGTTCTGACACCTCTGCATTACCAGAGGTAATGGAGAGAACGGTCCATGACTTTTATTTGAATGGATTTGTGCGTCTGTGTGTGTGTGTGTGTGTGTGCGTGGCTCTCCCAGTCTGCTACCCACCTGCTTGGATGATGAGCTTGGCACACTCATTGCACGGAAAAAGTGTCACGTACATAGTGCAGTTTTTCACATCAGCGCTGTTCTTATTCATTATGGCGTTAAGCTCTGCATGGCACACTGGAGGGGTGGTGGTGTGTGCATGGGGGGGGGGGGGGGGGGGGGATGTTATGACAACGTTGAGACAAATAAAACGTCATAAACAGGATTATATAATATATATATATATATATATATATATATATATATATATATATATATATTGAGAGAGAGCCTCAGAAGATTCTCAATACTCATTTGTTAGTTATGTCAGAGCGCCCTCTATAGATATAGATGAGAAACTACATTTCAGAGGTCAACTGCTTTTTTATTGTGGAATAAGTTTTCTTTAAAGTTATACAGTATGTAATTAAAGGAAAAGTGCACATTTGACCCAAAATAATCCAAGTCTAACTCACCATAAAAGTGCTTGTTGTCCAATTTGTCGTCAGCCGATCGTGCCCATGGAAAACGGCCGTCACAGCCATTGGGCATTCCATTGTAACCTATGCCAACAACTTTATTGTCCTGGCTCACTATACAGGCTCCAACCTGTAATCAGGGAGATTTTCAAATATATTTACAACAAAAAAGGCACATTTATGTTTACAATTACTGAACAACATGATTGGTAGGAATTTGTTGGAAATTTCGATAATTGTTCAAATAATGTATTTTCAATGTTTAAGTAAAATTTAACTACAAAAGTTGTCACTAAAAAATAACAGTGTACAAGTGAAATATACCATTAATGAAGATGACTTCAATATCACAAAGAACGCCCATGCCATTGCTCCAAATTAATAGTCACTATAGTGTGTTCACATATTGTTATTTTTTACATCAACTATGTTCTGTTCGGCTAAATTAATTTAAAACAAAACAATGACGGACCTGCAGAAGCTGAACTGCAACATGTGCGTTAAACATGAAAGATAAAATAAATGTTATACTATTGTATCACAATATGTACTGAATCACAATACCATCATATCACCACTAAATAGTTGTTTACATCATATCCTGAGGTCCATGCTGATTCCTCTCCCTACTATAAATTGGTAGTGGAGGGGCTATGGAGAAATACTGTAGCGATTTGCATTCTGGGTGATGCAGTTCTGAATTAACAGTTTTTGGTGGTCACAGCTGGAACAGCAGAAAAGGTTGTCGATCTCTGGCAACACACACAGACACGATGATTGGGCAGATGTCCTCTGTGACTTCAAAGTGCACAATTAAAACCTTAATTTTTCGGATTTTGGCTAGCTGTTAATTGTGCGTCATCTTTACAGCTGGACTACTTTATATCTGTCCGTTGCGTCTGTCATTGTCATAGGCCAAGGGTGACGAGCTCTGCAAATAAACTGGAGAGGACTGGGGTGAACCGGTGGAATCTACAGCAGCCTCAAAAGGGTAATCTCAACAAGGTCACCAGCACTGCTGTCCCAGGCCCACAATACTGAAGTGAAGCACGTTGGTGGTAAAGTCGTGAGGCCCCTGGAAAGGGAGAGGCCAAGGCAACAAAAGCAATGGCTGTGCCTGTCCCCGAGGAGGAACCATCGCCATTTGGCAAGGGAGTACGATACAGCGGTAAAAACACTGCCAGATGCCATAATCTAATGTTCAGGCACAATCACACACATACGCACACACCTTGCTGCATGGACAGCAAATACCAACCACAAGTCAAACATATTGACAGTACTCAAACTAACATCCGATATGAGGTTAACATTCAAATAAATAACATAATCTACCTGAGTGTTGGGTCCTTGCTGCTCTGAGGCCGCCAGGACTGCCACAACATAAAATTATCAGGACTTTCCAAGTGTTGTCCTCCCTCTCTGGGGTTCTAGTGAGAGAAAGACATAAGGTGAGAGACAGAATGAGACAAATGTAGGAGCAGAGAGTAGTGTTGTTCACAATTTAAACAAAGTGCATGGAAAAGTTAGTTACACCAAGTTTGGCTTTTACCTTCAAAATAACCAACCAATATTTTACCTTTACTTTTGTGAAACGTAATGCTTGTTGTACAAAGTTGATATACTGCAAACCCCTTTCTAATGATTGTATTAATAAGCAGCAGTAAAGGTTTAATTCACTATAATGGCTCAACTTTGAAAGTGGTCCTTGAACCAACATATGTGGTAAATCATAGCACTTGATCCAAACGGGCCCTGGGCCAGCTCTGATCTAATACACCACTTAATGTGACGTCATGGTGCTCATAGGCAGCACCATATGGAACTTTGCAACTCTGGAAGAAGACACTAGGATTAAAGGAAAGTAGGGAGACCGGTGATGACATCTTCTAACATCAATTCCTCAAATCATGAGCCATCCAGAAGTCAGGTGATCATATGTGTAGATACATAATTTAATCAGAATGTCAAGTGGAAAGCCAAGCAACTCCATAGAAAATGTAAACCTTTTTAGCCAAAACACTTTTGTAAGACAACACATTTAGAAGCTACCATCCCTTGGAACCCCTCCCTCGCCACAACCAACCAAGAACATCACTGACAGTCACAGCCAGGCAATAATCATGGAGATCTCAATGCAAAAAATACTGATTTCAATTTCAGAATTAGAAACCGGTATTGCAGAATACTACGTAATATCCATGACACAAACCATGGTCATCATGAACAATAATCTCACACACACAGAGTCCAAAATGAACACCTGTCACCAGCCAATGGCATATTGATTTCACCATTTGGCAGGTATGAAAATAGAATTAGAGTAACATTAAAACTTGTTCCCCCATCACCCTCTCACCTGAGCCCTCATCAGCATAGGAGAAATCTAAAAACACCTGAATGATCCACAAACCCAGCGAAGACCAGTCCCCTATTATTGTGATAAAGATGCCAACATTTTTTATTTGACCAAATCGTTTATTGCTATAACACACACAACCACAAAACCAGGGCTTTAGGAGGTGACTGGGGGGGGGGGGGGTTTGTAGGTTGGGTAAGGGTGAGGGGAGGGTGGAGGAGGGGGGGGGGGTGGGGGGGTGGGTGGGGGTGGGTGTTTGGGGGGGGGGAGGGGGTGGGGGGGGGGGAGGGTGTTTTTGGGGGGGGGGGGGGGGGTGAAGGGGTGGGTGGGGGGGGGGAGGGGGGGTGGGAGGGGTGGGTGTGGGTGGATGGGGAGTGGTGGTGTAGGCTGGGGGAGAGGGTGGAGTTTGGGGGGGGGGAGGGGGTGGGGGGTGGGGGGGGTTGTGGGGGGGCTGGGGGGGGGGGGGTGGGGGGGGGAGGGGGGGGGAGTGGGGGTGGGGGGGGTGGGAGGAGGAATGGGGGGGACAGCGGTGAGGGTGTGGTGGTGGGGCTGTGGTTGGGGGAAGTGGGGGCTGGGGGTGATGGTGGGGGGGGTGTGGAGGGGGGGGGAGTTGGGTGGTGTGGTGGGCAGGGCTGTGTTGGGGGTGGTGGGTGGGAGGTGGTGGGGGTGGGGGGGTGTGGTGGGGGTGGGAGGGGTTGTGGAGGGGGGGTGGGTGGTGGTTTTGTATGTGGTGGTAGCTAGGTAGGGTTGGGTGGGTTTTGGGGGGGGGGATTTCGTAGGGCGGTCGTGGATTTGGTATTGGTGGATGGGGTTATTGTGGGAGATTATGGTAGGTGTAATGGGCGGGGAAGGAGGGGAAAGGGGGTTTTTTGGGGTATTTTATTGGGTGGGCGTGTGGGGGGGGTGGGGGGGGCAGGGGGGGGAGGGGGGGGGAAGGAGGTGGAGGGTGTGTTCGGGGGGACGAAGGGGGGAGTAGGGAAGATCTGGGGGGGGGGGGAGGGTGATGTGGTGAGGGGGAGTGTGGTAGGTGGGTGTGGTTTTGTGGGGGGGTGTGTGGTTGTATGTGATGGGGGGGTGGTGGGAGTTGTATGGTAGGTGTGTTGTTTATTGTGTTCTAAACACATAACAGAAGGACTAACTCGTTTTATTTGAGCCATAACACACTGGAATAATTTATTCATATGCCTATAAAAAATTAAAATTTTCCTTTAAAAAGAATAACAGAGGCATCTATTGGCCTGCAGATGCAGACTGAATAGTAGCAGGTATACCTCTGGGCTAGTTTGTAATATTTGTGTTCGCTTCATATGAATTTTATAATTCTACTCTTAATATCATCTTCATATTTACTTTCTATCTAGTCACAGAGTATCTGTGGATACCTATTGTATTTGTACTGAATGATATTATTATTATTATTATTATTATTCTGATGGGGATAATCTCGATAATCTCGATAATCTCGATAATCTCGCCCATATCTCAGAAATCTCAAAATGCAAAAATTCTTGAAATTATTCTGATAAAATAGTTTTAGGCGATTAAAAAATAAATAAAAGATGGCCGACTTACGAGTGTGAAAATTGTGTGTCGTTAGCTCAAAAATCTGAGGTCACAGCGCCAATTTGAATAAATGCTAAGCTAAGCGCTAATGCTCCATTTTCATCGCAAGTCCATGTCAGAAGGAGGCAGGAACTTGAAACTTGCCAGGAACATAGAGAAAAACCTCCCTTAACATGTGGAAAAGATTTTGTATTGATATCTCATTCCATGAAGTAATTGCTCTTAAGCCTAGTGCACCACTTTGCCAGCAGGTGGCAAAACATCCCACTCATAAACGGCATCAACTATTAAACCAGTGTGTGTGTGTGTGTGTGTGTGTGTGTGTGTGTGTGTGTGTGTGTGTGTGTGCGTGTGTGTCTCTGTATGTCTGAGTGTGCGTGTATGTGTGCGAGTGAGTGAGAGAGTATGTGTGTGCTCTAAAAATGAGGTCACAGTGCCAATTTGAATAAATGCTAAGCTATGCCCTGATGCTCAAAATAAGCACCAATGGCCATAAATGCAAAGAAACGCCATTGGCTCTTTACCGATGACTAGGATTCACTCAGAATCTCTTGGAGAGGCTAATGTTATTGCCCCCTACAGACATGTGTCGTGGCAATTCCTTTATGAGATATTGCGTCTAGGACAGATGAGACTTCTCATCTATCTCATTAACCTGTTTAATGTATGCATACACCAGTCTCCTCTCTAGCAGAGTGAGCCCAGAATACAGTTTCACAGAGCTATTTAAACAGTTTCACCCCGTCCCTGCAATGCAATTGTCAATTATCGAATCAGGGAAACGTTTATCTAAAGGACAGAGTTGCCTGTGTTCTAATCAAGCAGATGATTAATATGGGGATCACTGCTTCCTTGTGACTGGTTTACCCCAGGCAAAAGGTTAACAACAAAGGGAAGCTAGATAAGACTAGGATCAGATGGGGTGGCTAGATAATACAAGGAATAGGAATCAAAGCTTAAATAATTAAAAGTAAACAACATATGGATTTTTCCATCACACATGTTGCTGCCAATTGTCTGAAAAGGGCAGTGGCTGGACTGGGGCGGTCGCAGGGCTGTGAATACCTTGTGTGACTGCTAGCAGTCCTAGATTTTGTTGTATTAGTATTCTACCTAACTGTATGATCAGTGTTGACTGGCTTTGAATAGGAATGTATTTTTTTTTCATATCAATGTAAGCTTTACATTTATTTCTACGAATGTATATTTATGAACATTAACATAAATTAATGCAATGGAAGTTTTCACATGTAGTGCATGTATAGTATGTCAGGTGTGGACCCCAGGAAGATTAACTGATTGCCATGGCATCAGCTAATGGGGGAACCTTTAATTAACTAAATAAACTACACACCAGCTACAGCCCAATCAGTCTCCTCAGTTTATTTTATTTCAATTAGCCTCAGACTACAACCGCCATAGTCGTGGCGTGAAATGAACTAGTTGACCGAGTTAAAGATATCAGATATCAAGGCTAGTTGGCATTTCTGAACGACTGTAGAACAAATCCAAAGAAGGGTCTGAATTGTCAATATAGTTAATCTCCGGATAAATACGTTACCTAACTGCACCAGGTGTCGCCATGTTGTAGAAATGAAAGTTGGTATCTGCAGTTCCAAAGCTCCTGTATTAGTTTTGTAGAGAAAAGCACAAATTAGTACACACAGTAGCACGTCAAAATGTAACGAGGAAATCTATAGTTACGTTATGTAACTCTAGTTCTATGATTGTAGGCGTAGCCGTCTAGATTCCTACCTGCTGTACTCTCCAAAAAAGTGTGAAGGAGTGCTGCTGTGCGCTGCAATATATACACTGTGCCGTGGGGAATGTGGGCGGTGCCCACGTTGATTGGTACATTGTTGACATTTTCAGCGCACACGAGAGCGCCCACTGGACAAGCCCATAAGGCCCCATAGACTGTGTGGATAACAAACAGATATACACAGATTTAATCCAACATATAATCAAATGCTACAGTAATAAAATGTGATGGCTTGTGATACATGTGTAGGGCTACCAAGAAGAAGGCCTACTTTTTACTTCCTGTGATGTGGCGCAAGCCTATTATCCAGATATACAACCACGTTCGCATAGGCTATCACTTTAAAGGCTGCAGGAGAGTTTTGCACAAGTTTTGCACAAGTTGGAAAATCAGAAACCAATATGCAAAGGAAGCGTACTGTATTTGGGTAACACACCGAGTCTTTGTGACATCTGTGCCCATGAAAGGAGCGCTGTCTACGGCTTCTCTCACAAGCTCAGACTGGGCGTCCAGCTATCGAATCAATCAGAATCAGAATCTGAGTTGCTTTTATTACATCTTAACGTACAAGTACGCAAGAGTAAAATAATTTGTACTCTTAATAATAACAGAGTAGATCACAATAACAAAGTAAGTAATACTAAATAATAATAATAAATAAAAATAAGTAGTAAAATCAATACAAGTGTTCAAGTGGTAGTGGTACCAGCCATGGTGGTAGTACAAAAATGCTGTGCAAAATACAGAAGAATATAATGCAGATAATCAAAAAAGCTGTTGTTGTAGTGTACATGGGATTGGTTTGGGGGTAATGGATTTCTCCAGGAGCCTGGCTGCTTGGGGGAAAAAACTGTTCGTCATCCTCTGGGTTTTATCCCCGAGGCTTCGGTATCGGTTCCCCGACGGCAGTAGCTCAAACAGTTTCTGATTCGGGTGGCTGGGGTCGCTAATGAATCTGAGGGCATTCTTGACACACCGGGCCTTGTAGGTGTCCTGGATGGAGGGAAGCTCACATCCGCTGATCCTCTAAGCTGTCCGCACTACCTTTTGCAGTGCTTTGCGGCTTTGGGCAGTGTAGTTCCCGTACCAGGCAGCGACGCATCCCATCAAGATGCTCTCTGTTGTGCCTCTGAAGAAGGCCCCCAGGATCTTGGGCCCCAAGCCGATCTTTTTCAGCCGCCTAAGGTGAAATAGGCGACGTTGTTTTTTTTTCACCATCTGGTTGGTGTGGTCGTCCCAGGTGAGGTCATTGATGATGTGGACCCCCAGGAACTTGATGCTGTTTACCCTCTCCACAGCAGACCCATTGATGGTGATGGGGTCATGTACCTGTCTCTTCCTCCTGAAGTCCACCACCAGCTCCTTGGTCTTGTCAGCGTTGAGAGCGAGATTGTTTTCTTGGCTGTTCTGAGCCAGGCAGTCGACCTCGCTCCTATAGGCCGCCTAGTCGCCGTCAGTGATCAGGCCCATCAATGTCGTGTCATCAGCAAACTTGATCACCGTGTTGGAGCTGTGTGTGGCCACGCAGTCATGGGTGTACAGGGAGTAGAGGAGGGGGCTTAGAACACAGCTCTGGGTTGCTCCTGTGCTGATGGTCAGGGGGTCAGAGATCTTAGAAGCTATCTTCACCACCTGTTTTAAATCCGACAGGAAGCTAAGGATCCAGTTGCATAGGCAGGGGTCGATGCCTAGGTCCCTGAGCTTGCTGTCGAGTCTGGAAGGGACTATGGTGTAGAATGCTGAACTATGGTCCAAGAACAGCATCCTCACATAGGAGTTCCTCTTGTCAAGGTGGGTGAGGGCTGTGAGTGGAGTGCTGTGGCAATGGCGTCGTCTGTCGATCTGTTATTCCTGTAGGCAAATTGGTGAGGGTCCAGGGTGGGTGGCAGCATTCTGCAGATCATTACCTTAATAAGCTTCTCAAAGCATTTGCTCACTATGGGGGTGAGAGCAAGGCATGTTACCTTGCTCCTTTTTGGTACTGGGATGAGGACAGCAGGTAGGCACTATGCCCGTGGAGAGGGAGAGGTTGAAAATGTTTGTGAATACACCAGCCTGTCAGCTCCTCTGTTTTTTGACTCTGTGACTTCCTGCTGGTTATTTTGTGTTGTCTACCATGTGCCTGCTTCTGTTGTGCCCCTGTCTCCGCCCCTCACCTGTACACCCTGTTTCCCGCCCTTTTTTCCTGCTCACCTGTTTGTCATTATGCTAATCACCCAACCTATTTATGTCCTGTGTTTTCAGTGCCATGTGTACGATTGTTCTTGTGTTTGCTCTTAGCCTGCCTGTTTTTTGGATTTTTTAGCTTTAGCTTTAGCTTTTGGACTCTTCCTGAGAAACAGGAGTTAATTTTTGTTATTGTTTGAGCAGAAGCCTGGTCCTGCCTCAAATAAATCATTTTGGACTTACTCTGCTTTTGGGTTCATATTTTTGCACAATCCTGACACCAGCCAGCTGGTCCGCACATGCTTTGAACACCCGGCTTGGTATTCCATCTGGTTTGGCAGCTTTTCGGATGTTCATGCGTTTGAATACCACACGCACATCTTAATCTGCAATGGCTGTCGTTTGTGGAGTAGGCTCTCTAGGAGGTTGGTGTTGCTCAGTCCAAAGTGGGCGCAGAAACTGTTCAGATAATCTGGTAGAGAGTCAGCTGTGCAGCTAGGGGTCTCTTTGAAGTCTGAGATTGTGGTAATCCCTTCCACATACTATGTGGGTCATTGGTGCTTAGCAGTGACTCTATTTTCTTGCCATAATGCCTCTCTGCTGCCTTGATCACTCTTCGAAGGTCATAGCGAGCAGTTTTTTATTCCTGTAGTATCTACATTTTTGAATAATGTTGTTGTTGTAGATAGTGCTGTTTTGACGTCGATATGAATCCATGGTTTCCGGTTTGGATTCACATGGACTGTTTTCGTGGGGACCACTTCCTCTAACACCTTTTCTATGAAACCCAGGGTTCCTGCCGCGACCTCGCTTACGTCACCACTGTTCTCTGCGAACTCTGTCACTGAATCAAAGCAGTTCTGAAGGATTGCGTCTGATTCGACAAACCAGCATCAACTCATGCGCATGATATGTGGTGGTGTTTTCAGTTTGGGTTTGTAGGCGGCCACAAGGAGGGTGGAAAAGTGGTCTGATTTGCTGAAAGGTGGGCGGAGGAGGGGTTTGTATGTGTCACGGAGATGTGTGTAGGCATGGTCTAAGCAGCTTCCGCCTCTTGTTTATATTTATGTGTTGATAGAATTTTGGCAAACCCTTCCTCAGCGACGCTCGGTTGAAGTCTCCAACCACTATTAGAGCGGCCTCTGGGTGTCTGTTTTCTGTGTTGCTGATAGTTCCTTGAGTGCAACGTTCGTGTCATTTTGTGGTGGAAAATAAACTGCTATGCATATTGTAGGGCACGCCGTTAGGCCCTAGCGGTGGTATGGTAGCAGGCAGCTTGTATTGTGTGTAGTGTACAGCAAGAAAGACCCGGGTTCAATGAATAATCCCACAAAGGGCAGGATTTACTGGCAACCATACACAAGGCAAGATACACCGGCAGCATTTCCCCCTGCCAATTGCCCCCCCCCCCCAACTAAACGAAACTCTCTCTAAATACACCTTGCCCTGCACCATTCCTCATAATAAAGTGGTGCTTTAAAGTATTCCAATTGTACTCCTTTGTAACCCAACATATCTGTTGAACCTATCGTTAATATGCTAATGCATCATGTTTACATTATACATCTGTATCAGAAGTGTCTTCCTTTAACAGCATCTCTGGCAGAGCCCCTCTCCGTTCAGCCCCACTAAGTACAGTCCAACGAGGTGTAACCATGCACAGGTGTTTATGGTTAACCAGTGCTGTGGCTCATGTAGCCTCCTCACATTTCCCTCCTCCTCCGGATGGCTCGCCATCTGGGATTCGAGACAAGTAGTCTGCCACTGCATTCTGCTTGCCTGGCAGGTACCGGATGCTGTAGCGATAGGGCTGCAGTGACAGGAACCATCTTGTGATGCGGAGTTGGTATCCTTCATAGTTTCCAGCCGGTTGAACTCACGCCCCAGCACGTAGTATTTGAAACTGTCAACAGCCCACTTAACTGCTAGACACTCCAATTCCATAGCAGAGTAATGCGTTTCCCTCTGGAAAAGTTTCCTGCTGATGTAAGCCACAAGTCACCGGTTCTCTCCTTCTCCTTGCAGTAGCACGCATCCAATGCCCTTTCCAGAAGCGTCTGTTTGGAGGGTGAACGGTCGGCCATAATCTGGACTGTGGAGAACGGGTTCCTTGCAGAGAGCCTCCTTTAGATACTGGAAGGCCTTCTCCTGCTCTTCTCCCTATACCAGCTTGGATCTTGACTTGTGCGTCAGATCTGTCAAAGGAGTGCCTCGTGCGGCAAAGTTATGAATGACAAGTCTGTAGAAACCCACCAGGCCCTAAAAAGATTTTACCTGGGTTCTGGTGGCTGGTCTCCCCTGGCTTTAATGGCCTCCACTTTATCTTGCACTGGTCGGAGAACTCCTCCCCCAAAAACGTAGCCCAGGTATTTTGTCTGTTGCTGGGCTAGGGCACATTATTTGGGGTTATTTATTAGGCCTGCCTGATGTATCCTGTGAAAAACGTCTTTCAGATGAGTAACATGATCAGACCAGGAATCACTATAAATCACAATGTCATCAAGATATGCCCTTGCAAAAGGACTGGTACCCGACAACACACGATCCATCAGGCGCTGGAAGCTCGCTGGGGCTCCCTGAAGGCCAACGGGCATCTTTGTGAACTGCCATAGGCCTTGCGGTGTCCTGAAGGCTGAACATTAAAGGCTTTGCTTCTTCGGCCAAGGAGACCTGCCAATACCCTTTACATAAATCAAGTGTGGTGATGATTTTGGCCTGGCCTACCGTTTCAATGAGGTCATAGGCATAGGGTAGGCATCCAACTCTGACTGAGCATTTATCCTCCGAACGTCAATGCAGAACCGAATGCTGCCATCTTTCTTCATGACCAAGACAATTGGGTTTCTCCGCTCGTAGATGGCTCGATGACTTCAAGTTCAGTTATCACATGCACTTCCTCCCTCAGCACCAGCAACATCCTCTCTAGAATATGATACAACTTCTGTTTGACTGGATTGGCACTCTTCAAGACAATGTTGTGCTTCACCAGGTCAGTGGATCCCAGTTTCTCCTGGAATAATTCTAGTGCATGATGAATGCGAGCTCCTCCTGTTGTGCCTGTGAGAGGTGAGAGAGATTGAGGATGGCAGATGATTGTACTTTAGGAGTAAAGTCACTCACAACCTCGTGTTCTTCCTCCACTGCTCGGACAAACAGCTGGCTGACTGGACTTAACCTCCCGGGTGTTCCAGGCGTTCAGCAGGTTGGTGTGAAAGGTCTGCTTGGGATGCCTTCTCTCTGGCATCTCTATCTCGTAGGTGGTGGAACTGAGTTGTCTTATGACAGGGTAGGGCCCCTGCCACTTGGCCAGCAGCTTGTTATCTGAGGTTGGAAGCAGTAACAGCACTTGCTGTCCTGGCTCAAAGGACCTTCTCCGGGCCATCCTATCATACTAGGTCCGCTGACTGTGCTGCATCTTCTCCAGGTTTTTCCGCACCTGCTTGATTGTCTGCTCCATTTTCTCCCTCATCTGAAGAACAAATAATACACTTGCCTGCTGCTCCTGCTGCGGGCCTTCCCAGGACTCTCTCAGTACATCCAGTACTCCTCGTATCTGCCTGCCATACAAAAGTTCAAAAGCAGAAAAACCAGTAGCCGCTTGGGGCACCTCCCAGTATGCAAACAAGAGGTATGGAAGCCATCGGTCCCAGTCCTTGCCATTCATAGATATTAACTTTTTAAGCATTCCCTTAGGGTCCTGTTGTATCGCTATACTAGGCCGTCTGTCTGTGGGTGGTAAGGGGTGGTCCAAATGCTTTTTATGCCCAGCAGCCTGTACACCTGCTTAGGTGTGTTGGACAAAAAATGTGTTTCTTTGTCTGTAAGCATCTCTGAAGGGATGCCCATTCTAGAGAATAGCTGTAACAGGGCATAGGCAATCTGCTTAACCGTGACCTCTCTAAGAGGAAACGCTTCTGGGTAGTGTGTAGCGTATTCACAAACTACTAGGATGAACCTGTTAAAATACTGTGTCCGTTCTAAGGGACCTACTACGTCCATTGCTATGCGGCTAAAGGGGACGTCAATGATGGGTAAAGGTTGCAGAGGAAACGTTGGCACATTTTTAGCGCCTAACCGCTGACACTCTTCACAGGCTTTGCAATAATGTTGTACCTCTGTGTGTAACCCAGGCCAATGTAATCTGCTGGAAATCCAGTCATAGGGTTTCCTAGCCCCCAAATGCCCTGCGCAGGGTTGCCCATGGGCCATATCTAGCACTCTCTCTCTAAGACCTTGGGGAATTACCAGCTGTTCCACTCCTGCCTCTTCTGACCTGCGGTACAACATCCCCCCTCTAAGAAAAAAATGAATCCCCAACGGAACTCCTGTCTGACCCTCTGGAATGAGGTAAGCTTGCGGCAAAACACCTTTCAGGGATTCATCTTGCTGCTGTGACTGCCTAAAATCACAAGATGCTTCTACTCCACCTTCTCTAGGATCTGGCAACTCAGTGGAGGCTACTCTCACTGCGCCTACCAGTCTATCCCTACATTTTTCCTCCTACTCTTCTTTCTCTTTGGCGTAGCACAGTCTAGCAGTTCTGAGTTTGCATAGAGCATCTCACTCAATGCAGTTTGTTCACCACCAGTAGCTGGAATCACCTGCTGGTTCTGCACCCGGGCCTTCGACCTGGTCACTACATTTACAGGCATACACATGTTTACCAAATCCCGCAGCACTGGGATATCTTGCCCCAAAATAATCTGATGGGCTAGCCTATCCACACCTCCCACAGACAACCGGAATTGCTGACCCATATTTCCAGATATACCTCAGCTGTAGGGTAAGCCCGCTGATCCCCATGCACACTAAATGTTAAGGCCTGGGCCCCCGATTTGGTACCCCTCCCTAAGCAGTGATGGATGAATAAGTGTCTGAAAACTACCTGTGTCTGTCAGAGCTTGAGCTGGTATCCCATTTATTCTAACTGCAGTCAACTGCTGCTTCCCCAGCCCCAGGACCCCAACCCAACTTGGACGTTGTAAAGTACAAACACAAGCCGGATTTAGTGGGCTGGGCACTCTGGCTTAATGTGGCCCTCCTGACCACGAAACAGATAACTCTAGGTCAATGGTAGGTACTTTCTGATGGCTTGGTTGATGGTAACATACCCTCCCTTGCACTAGGACCACCATGCGTTGGTCTTCGGTGTGGTTCTATCGTAAAAAAACTGGTGCCCTCATCTGACAGCCAGGAAGGTCTCTACCATTGTGGCAGCTTTCTGAACAGTATCTGGGTCCCGTTCCTTAACCCACACTTGCACCTCTGGTGCCAGGCATCTGTAGAACTGCTCAAGAATCAAGATAATCCAAATATCCCTCTTTGACTTGGCATCTGGCTGGATCCATTTATCATACATGTCACAGAGACGATTACCAAGTTCCCGTGGGGTCTCCCCTGGTTTAATGTATGCCTCCCTAAACCTCAGTCTGTATACTTCAATATCAATTTCATATTTAGCAAGGATAGCCTCCTTTACTTTCCAATAGTCCTGGGTATCCACAGCAGCCATCGCCACATAGGCACCACGGGCCTTGCCGGTAACAACTGGAACCAGCCTTACTGTCCAGTCCTCTTCTGGCCACTGGTATGCTGCTGCTAACCTCTCAAATGTTGTGAGGTACTGTTTAATGTCGTCCTCTTCCTCTAACCTTGGAACAGTTGCCTGGGACCATCCCCTACCTCTGGACCTGCCATCTCTCTGGAATGAAGGTGGAACCACCAGAGGGATGGCGTTCAGGCGACGGAGGCTGAGACTGAGAACCTTCTGTTGGTCTTTCCCATTCTTCCCTTAGACTGCCCATTTTTCTCTGTACCTGGTGCCATCTCATGTCCTGTCTCTGGCTTTCCTTGTTCCATCTCTCAGCCATCTCTCGCTGGAACTGCAGACACTGCTGGACCATGGATGATATGTCAACCACATCTCCTGGTCTTGGGGAACCTTCCCTGAAGGATTCAGTTGCCCGTGGTTTTACAACTGCCACTTCCTCTGGAGCCTCAAAGGGAAGCTCATCCGCTGACTTGGTGACAAGGCTTTGTTGTTTGGGCCCCATAGCAGGAAAATAAAATAAAAAAAGATCCACCCTTACAAAGTAACAGCGTCAATCCCACTTCTGACATCAAATGTAGGGCATGCCGTTAGGTCCTAGCGGTTGTATGGTAGCAGGCAGCTTGTATCGTGTGTAGTGTACAGAAAACAAGACCTGGGTTCAATGAATAAGCCCACAAAGGGCAGGATTAGTAAATCCTGCCCTCGTTAAAGTACTATAGCTGCAATCGTTTGGCTGTATGTAACAATTCGGTTATGCCGTTTAGAGACGTAATTATATTGAAAGTCCATCTCGCTCATCTTCCATTAAAGTGGCGGAGCAGCAAGTTTGTTTTATATAAAGCAGAGGGAATTAGCGGGGAGCAGCCTTGTCGTATCAGGTTATAGACATGCTGGCTAAACACTAAACGATTTTTCAAATTTAGAAAACGTGAGAGACCACACACCGGACAATATATTAAGATATATTTAACTGTTGTTGTCGTTTAGTGTGTGTGGAAGGGAAACAATTTTGCCAACACAGCACACCCCACACTAACCAATTATATTCCACCCAAACCCCGTCCCAATATTTAACACCGGAAATCTCGCGATTAAAATCGTAACTTTAGTGTAAACCAACATGGTGGACGATGGTCAGGAGGAACTAGCTATGCTAGCTTTTGCAATCAGTTTTTCGGAACATTTTAAACTACAAGCTGTTCCTCCAATTCGAACGACCACCCCACTTTTGCCGCCATGGCTTCTATTATGATTACTTGATAAATTGTTGGTATTATGTTAAGTCAGCGTGGCTCCCAATTGACTATTGTCTTTCCCACGTGACAATCAATTGCCTGTGTCCTCAGCTGTCGTCGGGGTCCCCCCCCACACTACAGGATATCGGATCGTAAATATTAGGGATGCACCAATCTGTTTTTTTTAGGCCGATCCCGATCACTGGTCTTTTTAATGTGTGATCAACCGATCCGATAATGATCACCGTTTTTTTTAACAGTGAAATATATATTAATAGGATGTTTCTTATAAAAATAATTTTGTGCAGATTATATAAGGGTTCTTAGTTAGATGAGGGTTATTGTTCATTTGTTGAGCCGACGGAAATGCATTGTGTTTCTTTAAGAAAAGAGAGCGCCACAGAATTTAGTTTGGACTAATTAAGTGTGGAGTCACACAGTTTTCTTACCGTTTCTGTAAGTTTAGACGTAACGGAATAAATTAAACATCACTTACAAAAGAGAAGGAATCAGGGGGATTACTGTTACTTGGAATGTGTCAGGCCAACACACTCTCACTCGCACACTAAGAAAAGGAGCTATAATGGGTAATACCATAGACTGTATGGATAATACACAACCAACACAGATTTATTCCAACATATAATCAAATGCTACAGAATCACCTGTGATACAGACTTCACCTATCAATATTCACAGGCAGGAAAAAGGAGGGCTACCGGGAAGAAGCGGCTGTTGTTCTCCTACTAAGCTTTGCATAACAAATAATGACAGACGGCAACATTCGTGTGTAGGCTCCCTGGGACATGCTTATATTTTAGTTCTACTTTTTGCTTCCTGTAATCTGACGCAAGCCTACTATCCAGATATACAACCACATTCGCATAGGCCATCACTTTAAAGGCTGCAGGAGAGTTTTAGAGAGCTTTGAAAGTGTTTTGCACAAATAGGAAAATGTGAAACCAAAATGCAAAGGAAGCGTACTGTATTTGCGTAACACACCGAGTCTTTGTGACATCTGTGCCCATGAAAGGAGCGCTGTCTACGGCTTCTCTCACAAGCTCAGACTGGGCGTCCAGCTACAGTGGACAGCGCTGTTATAAAGTATAGGTTTTAAGAAAGCCTTTGCGTCACATTGTAGGAACTATGTTGACATTAAAGTACTATGGCTGCAATCGTTTGGCTATACGTAACGCTTCGGTTACACCGTTTAGAGACAATTATATTGAAAGTTGATCTCGCTCATCTTCCATTAAAGTGGCAGAGCAGCAAGTTAGTCTCATATAAAGCAGAGGGAATTAGCGGGAAGCAGCCTTGTCGTATCAGGTTATAGATACAACGTGCGTATAACGTCAAGTCTATGTCTGCTACTTTTAGTGCAAACCTACGAAAAAATAAATAAATGAGATCAACAAAAAGCTATTTCTATAGTTAAGTGAAGCCTTCCTTTAATGTGAGTCAAGATTAATAATGTTATTGCAGGGTAACATTACTGTCTGTGACTGAACCTAATGATGGTGCGTCTTGTGGACAATTGTTTTTTTAGTCACATGGTTGGCCCCTGCAATCGGCAAATTTCAAGTTGATAGCCAATCACCGATCACGTGTTTAGGACGTGTATCGGCCGATAATGATCGATGCCCGATCAATCGGTGCCCGATCGGTCGGTGCATCTACCTATTAGGTGAATGCTGCAAGCAGCGCTAAACTATTGTTATTCTTAAGCTTTATTATTCTATCTCTCTTAATTATTCTCTACTGTGATGGAAAATGACTCATGGCACCATTCCGAGGTCAGCTTGCTTAAACTAATTAGTTTTGATGTTCAAGTTGTTGTGTGCTCACTAAAGTGGCCTATGTGTCTTTCCAACTATCTACCTCCCCACAGCTGTCAGTTTTTCCTGTATCTCTATATTGTGGTCTGTTCTCATGTGAGAAACTCCTGAGCAAGCTCCTCTCCCCAACAATGTGTATGTTCTTGACTGCATATCCTTTCCCCAATAATGTGTATGTTCTTGACAGCATATCCTCTCCCCAATTTCTGTGTCTGGCCTTGACTGCATATCCTCTCCCCAGACCAGGTGTCTGTCTTTAACAGCGCATCGAACCCATTATAGATAGTAAATGGCGCCATCTAGTGATATCTCTGAGATGTTCTTTGCTCCACTCTACAAAAAGGGCTTCCCTCCTCTATTCAGTGCGCTTTTTCTCGAGAACTCTGCTCTGTGAGGAGTTGCCCTTGAAACTGTGTCTTTTATGTGCTGCACCATATGAAATAAACCAACTACGGATATCCATTCGTCTTAGCCTTTTATTCTAGCTAGCCACCAGTCATTTAATTTGCTACAACACTACAAACGTTGGCACCACACTACTTCCACAGTTTCTCCCCTAGAGACTCCATTCCACTTTTCAAATGTTCATATTTGCATTGAATCACGCGCTACCATTCACATTTTTATTTTAAGCTTTTTAAAATATTAGACTTTTAAAATATTATTTTGTAATGGGAGTCAATGGGACGACGGCGAAGCCATTATCAGACTTCAACTACTTCAGGCTTTGCAACTCGGTCACCTTTTTACCTTTCAATTTTGTTCGAACATTTAACAAATCATCACACTTTGATCTTAAAATTAAAGTAAACGGATTTTCAATATCATTTCAACGTGGTGAGATTCAACCGTTTTAGTTTTAAACCCGATTCGTATATTTTCAGTTCTTCTCATTGACTTCCGTTGAGCACTGCTTAGAGCGTGATGACGTCACCCCGCTCTAGCCCAAGGTGGCTGTCACAAAAGCTAAACATTTCGGACGTATCGGAGCCTTACAACGTCAATATTTAACCTAGAAACACAAAGTTAAGCTTAAACTGTTAGGGTATTGCTTGTTTCACTGGCGCTACAATAATTCATCGATTAGATATATGCTTGTCGAGCATCGGGCGTTTGTGTGTGGCGACTCGCCTTCCTTGACACAACAGTCTCGTCTTTTACACCGTTATTAAACTTGCGAATAAACTCACATACTTGAAGGGACAGACACATGTTGACATCCACGTGTTCGTCTACTTCTACTGATCCTGACCGTGTACAACTTGTAGAAGTACGAGGTATAGTTTTTGAGGACGAGTCAGTGGTTTGAGGCTAGGTTCTTCATCCATGGCTGATTGTCTGCTTCCGGTAGAAGCTAAATGCTAATGTACTTAAAAACAATACTTGTCACGTCATGCTATCTACACAAGCGATATGTCATGTGGAAGATGAGACTACCCACAAAGTCCAACAATGTAAGCCATATTATTCTGTGAACTAATCTCAATTAACTAGATGTGAAAGAATACTGTCAATCCCACGACAAATGATGCCTTACCTGTGTTTGCCATCAGGTCGTGTTTGATCGCATTACACCACCATCAGGAGATATCCCATTGTTGCTGTGTGATTTAGAGCCGTAGCCATAATTCAACCCCAATAGTACTATTGCTCTCTTGACTAAACTCCTTACAAATCGGTTAAGACTGTATTGTCCCTTTAGCAATATATTCCCTATTACTTTTTTCTATTCATCTTTGAGAAACTACCGGTATGCCAATTGCTATCATGCCCCATGCAGGCCAATCCCAGTAATACCACTAGGCCTATAAATTATTCTGCCAAATCACTCAAAGAATGAGATTACATGACAGTGGTTGCCTTGTGAAAAATGTGCTCCTATGATATGTACCTTGTTATTAAAGAACAGCAGTGGGTTAAACAGTGTGCTAAAATGGGAAACCACACTTTGTTTATCAACTGAAGTGTGATGATAACACTCATAGGTAGGACAAGTCAGAAGAGACTACAATAGTGAAATAATGTCTAAAGAAGACACAACAAAATACATCTTTGACCAGCTCGACCAGTCTTACTTTTTGACTGGTAGTACCGTAGTAATACAGTAGTAATATCTTAGTTGGATGTTGTTGTTGTGGCTCTTGTTGTAAAGTACACTTAAACTCAAGACAAGTCAATGTTATATGTTTAGCCTTTAACCTGAAATATCTCTCTCCTTCTACTTTTACTTTACTTCTACTGTTCTGTCTATACTACCATCTCTAGAAGTTCTCTCTACTGTCCACCGAGGAAGCCTCAGAGACTCTCCAACCCCCCCCCCCCCCCCCCGCCCCCTCTGCCTCCAAGCCCAGGAAACTGTTGTCCATGTTCTCTTCTCTCCTCACCCCTCCCCCTCCCCTTCCCTTCCTTCCTCCCTCACAGCCGATGACTTTGTTACCTACTTTACCAAGAAGGTGAAGGACATCAGCTCCTCTTTTATCCCTGCCGCCATCCTCCCTCCCCCATCCACACCTCTGTTTTTACCCACTTTATTCCTCTCTCCTCTGAAGATATCGCATCCTGCCTTTCCTCACTATCCTCATCAACTCCTCCCTCACTTCAGGCCTTATTCAAGCATCCTTCAAGACCACTAGAATCAAGCCGCTCCTTAAGAAACCGACCCTTGATACCGCTGACAGCCAAAACTACAGATCTGTATCTCTTCTTTCATTCCTTTCTAAAACTCTGTAACGTGCTCTAACCAACTGTCCTCCCACCTCTCACAAACTAACCTGCTTGACCCCCATCAGTCAGGCTTCAAGACTGCACACTCCACTGAAACGGCCCTCCTCGCGGTGACGGAGTCGCTCCGTGCCGCCAGAGCCTCGTCCCTCTCATCGGTTCTCATTCTCCTCGATCTGTCCGTGGCGTTCGACACAGTGAACCACCAGATCCTCCTCGCCACTCTCGCTGAACTCGGCATCGCTGACTCTGCATTATCCTGGTTCACATCCTACCTGACGAATCGCACCTATCAGGTCACATGGAATGGATCCTTGTCCAAACCCTGCACTCTTGACACTGGTGTCCCTCAAGGCTCATTACTTGGACCCCTTCTGTTCTCCCTATGTATCACATCACCCGGCTTCTCCTATCACTGCTACGCTAACGACACTCAACTATTCCTCTTTCCCCTCCTCTGACAGCACCCTGATTGCAACACGCATCTCAGAATGTCTGGCAGACATCAGCACTTGGACGACGGCCCATCACCTGAAGCTTAACCTCAACAGGATTGAGCTCCTGCTTGTGCCAGGGAAAGACTGTCCTCATATGGACTTATTGGTCACTGTCGAGGACATTGTGGTATCTCCATAACCAACCACGAGGAACCTCGGTGTGGTACTGGACAATCAGCTATGCTGCACCGTGAACATGATCCGGCCCTTCCTCAGGAGGGAAGCAGCTCAGCTCTTGGTCCAAGCGCTCGTCATCTCCCGCCTCAACTACTGCAACTCGCTCCTGACTGGACTCCCTGCCTCTGCGATCAAACCTTTGCAGCGTATCCAGAACGCTGCAGCACATCTTGTGTTCAACCTATCCCCCTTTTCCGTGACCTCCACTGGCTCCCTGTAGTAGCTTGCATCAGATTCAAGACAATGGTACTGGCCTACAAGGCGGTCAACGGGACTGCCCCTGCCTACTTACAAGTGTTAGTCAGACCGCACACCGCAGCTCGAGCGCTCAGCTCATCTACCTCAGCTGGACGCCCGGTACCGCCATCGCTAAGAGCAAGCAAAGGTCGTACAACAAAGTCACAACTCTTCTGTTTTGGCACCCCAAGGACTGCTGAGTCGATCACCAGCTTCCGAAAGAGACTCAAGACTCACTTGTTCAGAGTTCACCTGCACTCTGCATAACCTCCCTCCTTACCCCTCTCCTCCCTTACTCTCCTAAAAACACCCCCCTTATGCACTTATTGTATGTTTGTATGCCCTGGCACTTGATGTACGCACTTATTGTATGTTTGCACGTCCTGTCACTTAGAAATACTACTTAGCATTGTGTAGCATCTTATCCTAGTTATCTTTGTTGTATACGGGGAATGGGTTAAACTAGCAATTACTAGCTAACAGGGCTTTGTACTTCAGACAAATGTACTTATTGTAAGTCGCTTTGGAGAAGTGTCAGCTAAATGCCAAAAATAAAAATATAAAGGATCTATACTCCATTACTTCTAGTTCTAACAGGATCCCTGGTTCTAACAGTATCTATCCATTAACGTTTGGTTATAACAGGAACCCTGGATCCAACAGAATCTATCCATTACCTATGGTTATAACAGGAACCCTGGGTCCAACAGGATCTATCCATTACCTCTGGTTCTAACAGGATTACTGGTTTTAACAAGATCAACACTCCATTACCTCTGGTTCTAAAAGGATCCCTGGTTCTAACGCGATGTTCACTGAATTACCTCTGTTCTAACACGATAATCACTTAATTACCTCGGGTTCTTCTCCGTCACATCTGGATCTAACACGATATTCACTCGATAACCTCTGGTTCTAACACGATATTCACTAAATAACCTCTGGTTCTAACAGGATATCCACTAAATAACCTCTGGTTCTAACGTGATATTCACTAAATAACCTCTGGTTCTAACAGGATATTCACTCGATAACCTCTGGTTCTAACATGATATTCACTAAATTACCTCGGGTTCTTCTCCATTATCTCTGGTTCTAACATGATATTCACTCGATAACCTCTGGTTCTAACATGGTATTCACTAAATAACCTCTGGTTCTAACATGGTATTCACTCGATAACCTCTGGTTCTAACAGGCCCTACTCTCCATTATCTCTGGTTCTAACATGATGGGTCCTCACTCCATATTGCAGGGGTTGGAGCATCTTGTACCTCACCCTGGGCCAGGGGCCAATTGATCATTAATCTACAATTAGCTGAAGCTAACTGGAAGCCAGAATACAGGAGTGAGAAAATATTTCAGAAAAAAAGTCTTGAAAAGTCAAATTATGTTGGTTTAGGTTTTATAAAGTCCTGAATTATATGCCATATGTCCCATGATGCCAATGATTTATGGTTACCAGCTTGCATACGGTAATCTTAAAGCATATCACCCATTACGTTGTCTATATGCATGCCAATAACTAAACAGCAAAGCATAAATCCATGGCAGCCTCAAAACCACATTGAGCATCCATACGAAGGAAAACAAAATCCCATAAAAGAAAGAAACAAAGCGGTTTGTACATAGATGTACATTTTATGTAGTCCTTAAAAACAAAACACAAAATCAATAATAACTGGCCCCTTATTAATTGCTGGACTGTACTAGATGTTCACCAACTGCCCTCAAGTTGTGTCAGAGTTTTGTGTCAGTCAAAACCATACTAAAGATTTTAATTGTTAAAGACTTAATATGAACCCACTATTGCATTGAGCCGTTAAGGGCCTACGTATAGTATCAAAGTTCCTCTTCTTCACGAGGTTTATCAAAAGGAAGGAAAGAAAAATCCAAAGTGCAGATATCCCCAAGTATTTCATTTTGACAAAGCCAGCCCCCCCCCACACACACACACACACACTCACACTCGTAATGTTTAGCATGTTGGGCCATCCAGATTTCAAGGTTAGATAGCGCAAACCAAATCAAGGGTTACTGTTGTCTTCTTGGGCTTGAACTTCTGTAAAAACAAATAAACGATAGAACTGAATCCAACATGATTTATGAATCAGTCTCCCACATCACTACTCCATTTTTGTTCACTTCAACAGTGTTCATTTGTTAACCCCTATACGCACACCTGCTTCTAGACAAAAGTCTCAATGAACACTTGAAGAACTTCAAGTGTTCATTGTGGTTTATTTGATATTTGTAGAGACACTGCCAAGCAATTATTCTATCCATTTAGCATTCCCTTATCCCCATTGTTTTGTTTCCTATTCCCTTCAATCTTTCCATGACTCTCATCCTTTTTCCTCTTGAAAAAACCTTCTACAGAAACTACTCCACCACCTGATGCTGTCACATAGATGTGGACAAATCCAACATCTAGGAAAGTACACAATTAAATCAAACAGAATAGAAATGTTCAAAAGATCAAATGCTGTGGCATGAGTATAAGACAACCACACAAGAATCCATGAGTTGAGGTCATGCCAAAAATGAACAAGGGTTGAGGTCATGCAACAACTAAACAAGGATTCACACTTGATTTCAATTTGACTAAATGTTTAAACTATGATGATCTTTTACTGTGACTTGGATTAATGTTTTTAATTAATTCAGATATTAATCCCTGCCCATTATAAATCCCAAAACCAGATAGAAATACTTATCGAAAACTCTGAAGTGGATTTCCTGTGGAGTTCGGGAATCCAGGACGTAACTGTATCTAGATCTGTGTGTGTGTGTGTGTGTGTGTGTCTGTGTGTGTGTGTGTGTGTGTGTTTGTGTGTGTGTGTGTCTCACATGGTCACTATGCCTGCGGCTTTAAGTAGCCTCCGTCGCTGGTTTGTCGTGGTCCTCGTCAGAGAGATACTCCACTTTCTTTATCCCTGGTAGGATACATTGAAGACATTTAGGATATGTTGGTAGACTAAATGCAACAAATACATTCACTACCAAAATGTCAGTGATTAGGTCAAATAGTTTTCTTATGGTTCTGACACCTCTGCATTACCAGAGATAATGGAGAGAACGATCCATGACTTTTATTTGAATGGATTTGTGCGTCTCTGTGTGTGTGTATGTGTGTGTGTGTATGTGTGTGTGTGCGTGGCTCTCCCAGTCTGCTACCCACCTGCCTGGATGATGAGCTTGGCACACTCATTGCACGGAAAAAGTGTCACGTACATAGTGCAGTCTTTCACATCAGCGCTGTTGTTATTCATTATGGCGTTAAGCTCTGCATGGCACACTGGAGGGGGTGGTGGTGTGTGCGTGTAAGGAGGGGGGGGGGGGGGGATGTTATGACAACGTTGAGATAAATAAAATGTCATAAACAGGATTAATAAAAAATATCTATCTATCTATATAGAAGTTGATGCCTCAACACTAATTTGTTAGTTATGTCAGAGCGCCCTCTATAGATATAGATGAGAAACTACATTTCAGAGGTCAACTGCTTTTTTATTCCTGAATAAGTTTTCTTTAAAGTTATACAGTATGTAATGAAAGGAAAAATGCACATTTGACCCAAAATAATCCAAGTCTAACTCACCATAAAAGTGCTTGTTGTCCAAATCATTTTCAGCATCTTTTGTCTATGGAAAACGGCCGTCACAGCCATTGGGCATTCCATTGTAACCTATGCCAACAACTTTATTGTCCTGGTTCACTATACAGGCTCCAACCTGTAATCAGGGAGATTTTCAAATATATTGATACCAAAAAAAGTCACATTGTTGTTTGCAATGACTGAACAACATGATTGGTAGGAATTTGTTGGAAATTTCGATAATTGTTCAGGTAATGTATTTTCAATGTTTAAGTAAAAGTGACAACTAAAAAGGTCATCAATTAAAAATAATAGTGTACAAGTGAAATATACCATTGATGAAGATGACTTCAATATCACAAAGAACGCCCATGCCATTGCTCCAAATTAATAGTCACTATAGTTATTTTTACATCAACTATGTTCTGTTCGGCTAAATTAATTTAAAACAAAACAATGACGGACCTGCAAAAGCTGAAACGCAACATGTGCGTTAAACATGAATAATAAAATAAACGTTATACTATTGTATCACAATATTTACTGATTCACAATACCATCATACCACCACTAAATAGTTGCTGCTTCCTCTCCCTACTATAAATTGGTAGTGGAGGGGCTATGGAGAAATACTGTAGCGATTTGCATTCTGGGTGATGCAGTTCTGAACTAACGGTTTTGGTGGTCACAGCTGGAACAGCAGAAAAGGTTGTCGATCTCTGGCAACACACACAGACACGATGATTGGGCAGATGTCCTCTGTGACTTCAAAGTGCACAATTAAAACCTTAATCTTTCGGCTGTTGGATGGCTGTTAATTGTGCGTCATCTTTACAGCTGGACTACTTTATATCTGTACTCAGTCTTGTCATTGTTACTTATTAGGCCAATGTCTTGTCTGCTGCAAAGCGGTTGAACAAGTCAATTAACTGGTTCTGCTCCGTCACCCGGGGTTTGTGGAGGAAGTGCCCAACATGGTCTTCTGCCTTGGCTGCAGTAAATAAGTAATACACTGCTTCTCTCCGTCATAATCTCATTTGAAGTAGGATTAGTAGTAGATTTAGGATGGACTTTGAACAACACCCAACTCAACCTTTTCCCACTCAACTCAGAATTGAGTGAACGTAGTCTCCAAAAATAGAATCTGAAATTCAGTCCCAGACTGTGGCAGCCAGCTTTCGCCCGCACTCTGGCCAATCATCTCCTCATTAAGTTCCAGACACTGAGGCTTCATTTAAAAAGGAGCCTTCATTCCAAGGAATCAGATGCAACGGACCCATTGGTCCGTTGCATCTGATCCCTTGGTCAGACGCAAGGGTGACAAGCTCTGAAGTGAACTGGAGAGGACCACTCACTTGGAGTATCTACAGCAGCCTCAAAAGGGTAATCTTCAACAAGATCACCAGCACTGCTGTCCAACAGGCCCACAATACTGAAGTGACCCAGCATGTTGGTGGTAAAGTCGTGAGGCCCCTGGGAAGGGAGAGGCCAAGGCAACAAAAGCAATGGCTGTGCCTGTCCCCGAGGAGGAAGTCCATCGCCATTTGGCAAGGGGAGTACGATACAGCGGTAAAACACTGCCAGATGCCATAATCTAATGTTCAGGCACAATCACACACATACGCACACACCTTGCTGCATGGACAGCAAATACCAACCACAAGTCAAACATATTGACAGTACTCAAACTAACATCCGATATAAGGTTAACATTCAAATAAATAACATAATCTACCTGAGTGCTAGGGTCCTTGCTGCTCTGAGCCGCCAGGACTGCCACGGACATAAAATTATCAGGACTTTCCAAGTAGTCCTCCCTCTCTGGGGTTCCACTGAGAGAAAGACATAAGGGGAGAGACAGAATGAGACAAATGTAGGAGCAGAGAGTAGTGTTGTTCACAATTGAAACAAAGTGCATGGAAAGGTTAGTTACACCAAGTTTGGCTTTTACCTTCATAATAACCAACCAATATTTTATCTTAAGTTTGTGAAACATAATGCTTGTTGTACAAAGTTATGATAATGCAAACCCCTTTCTAAGGATTGTGAAGTAAGCTACCAGAAAATGAAGGAGTATATCTGTAGCAATGTCCATACTACACGCCACCTAGGTGGCTCCCATACTCCACCTAGGTGACTTTCCTCGGGATCCTCCAAACGAATGGACACAGGGTGGTGATGTTGAACCGGTTTATTGTAAAGGCTGCATGGAATGAGGCATGCAGATGGTGCTCCATGCTGCCATGCCGGAGAGCTCTCTCGAGTGTGTGTGGTGGTGGCTGGTTTAACCTGTGCACACTGATTGCTCAATGTGCAACAGGTGTGCAGCCCCACCCAGCCCCAGAGTCCAATCAGTCTGACTCGGGCCAGGTGAGGCTGCTTAAACCAGCCACCCTCCAGACACACTCCCACATACCCCCAACACCTAATTGAAGCTGGGGAGTATCCCCAGCTGAAACCTACTCCCCCCCCCCCCCCCCCCTCCTCCTCCTCCACCCCCCATCCAAAAAAAAAATCAAGTCGTAGTACGTTTGTGTACCCATTCAACCCATTAGCAAGATATTTACATTTACATCTCCCGCTCTTCTCTGGCTTTTTCATTCAAATATGTATTAATAAGCAGCAGTAAATGTATAATTTACTATATAATGGCTCAACTTTGAAAGTGGTCCTTGAACCATCATATGTGGTGAACCATAGAACTTGATCCAAACAGGCCCTGGGCCAGCTGTGATCTAATACACCACTTAATGTGACGTCATGGTGCTCATAGCAGAACTATATGGAACATTGCAACTCTGGAAGAAGACACTAGGATCAAAGGAAAGTAGGGGAGACCGGTAATGACATCTTATAACATCAATTCCTCAAATCATGAGCCATCCAGAAGTCAGGTGATCATATGTGTAGATACATCATTTAATCAGAATATCAAGTGGAAAGCCAAGCAACTCCATAGAAAATGTAAACCTTTTTAGCCACAAAAACTATTTTGTAAGACAACACATTTAGAAGCTACCATCAACTGTCCCTTGGAACCATTCCCTCGCCACAACCAACCAAAAACATCACTGACAGTCACAGCCAAGCAATAATCATGGGAGATTTCAATGCAAAAATACTGATTTCAATTTCAGAAGTAGAAACCGGTATTGCAGAATACTACATAACATCCATGCCACAAACCATGGTCATCATGAACAATAATCTCACCCACACTGAGTCCAAAATGAACACCTGCCACCAGCCAATGGCGTATTGATTTGACCATTTGGCAGGTATAAAAATAGAATTAGAGTAACATTAAAACTTGTTCCCCCATCACCCACCCTCTCACCTGAGCCCTCATCAGCATAGGAGAAATCTAAAAACACCTGAATGATCCACAAACCCGGCGAAGACCAGTCCCCTATTATTGTGATAAAGATGGCAACATTTTTATTCGACCAAATCGTTTATTGCTATAACACATAACCGCAAAACCAGATTTGCCGGTAACGATCACATGCATCTATTGGTTTGATGCCGAAATTCGCATAGGGGGCGCTATACTTTCCGGTCAAAGTAAAACAATCAGCCCCGCCACCCTGATGCATATATAATTCTGGAACTTGGTGTACATGCCTTATTTCGCATGCTGAACATTTCTGCCTCTTGGACCCATAATGTCCGTCAGGATAGATTTTGCTGTACAGGGAGATTTTTGGAAAATAATGCTAAAATCATCTTAAAATTAACCACACGCTCAAATGACCCAACATTTCGCACACATGCTCCATGGACCTGTCTGATAAAATTGTCTTAGGCGATTTTCAAAAAAATTAAAGATGGCCGACTTATGCGTGTGAAAATTATGTGTTGATAGCTCAAACAAATGAAGTCACAGCGCCAATTTGAATAAATGCTAAGCGCTAATGCTCCATTTCCATCACAAGTCCGCGTCAGAAGACGGCAGGAACTTGAAACTTGCCAGGAACATAGAGAACACCTACCTTAACATGTGTAAAAGGTTTTGTATTGATATCTCATTCCATGAAGTAATTGCTCTTAAGCCTAATGCACCACTTCACCAGCAGGTGGCGCAAAATCACACATAAACGGCATCTACTATTAAAATAGTGTGTGTGTGTGTGGGTGTGTCTCTGTCTGTGTGTGTTTGTGTGTCTGTGCCTTTGTGTCTCTGTATGTCTGAGTGGCGTGTATGCGTACATAGGTGCGAGTGAGTGAGTGAATGAGTTAGTGTGTGTGTGCTCTAAAAATGAGGTCACAGTGCCAATTTGAATAAATGCTAAGCTATGCCCTAATGCTCAAAATAAGCGCCAATGGCCACAAATGCATAGAAACGCCATTGGCTTTTTACCGATGACTAGGATTCACTCAGAATCTCTTAGGGACACTAATGTTATGGCCCCCTACAGACGTGTCTCGTGGCAACTTCTTTATGAGATATTGCGTCTAGGACAGATGAGACTTCTTATCTGTCTCATAAACCTGTTTAATGTATGCATACACCAGTCTCCTCTCTAGCAGAGTGAGCCCAGAATACAGTTTCACAGAGCTATATAAACAGTTTAACCCCCTCCCTGCAATGCAATGATCGAATCAGGGAAACGTTTATCTAAAGGACAGAGTTGCCTGTGTTCTCATCAAGCAGATGAATGTATAAGGGGACCTAACTGTATGATTAGTGTTGACTGGCTTTTGAATCTTTCATATCAATGTAAAATTTGCATTTATTTATATGAATGTATATTTATGCAAATTAACATATATTAATGCAATTGAAGCTTTTGTGTGTAATGCATGTATAGTATGTCAGGTGTGGACCCCAGGAAGATTAGCTGATTGCCATGGCATCAGCTAATGGGGGGACCTTTAAATAAATAAATAAACTACCCACCAGCTACAGCCCAATCAGTCTCCTCAGTCAATTTTATTTCAATTAGCCTCAGACTACAACCGCCGTAGTCGTGGCGTGAAATGAACTAGTTGACCGGGTTAAAGATATCACATCTTAAGGCTAATTGGCATTTCTGAAACGACTGTAGAACAAATCCAAAGAAGGGTCTGAATGGTCAATATAGTTAATCTCCGGATAAATACGTTACCTAACTGCACCAGCTGACGTAGTTGGCTCCATGTTGTAGAAATGAACGTTACTATCTGCAGTTCCAAAGCTCCTGTATTAGTTTTGTAGAGAAAAGCACAAATTAGTACACACAGTAGCACGTCAAAATGTAATGAGGAAATCTATAGTTACGTTATGTAACTCTAGTTCTATGATTGTAGGCGTAGCCGTCTAGATTCCTACCTGCTGTACTCTAGATTCCTACCTGCTGTACTCTAGATTCCTACCTGCTGTACTCTCCCAAATAGTGTGAAGGAGTGCTGCTGTGCGCTGCACTGTGCCGTGGGGAATGTGGGCGGTGCCCACGTTGATTGGTACGTTGTTGACATTTTTAGTGCACACGAGAGCGCCCACTGGACAAGCCCATAAGGCCCCATAGACTGTGTGGATAACAAACAGATATACACAGATTTAATCCAACATATAATCAAATGCTACAGTATCACCTGTGATACGCTCTGCACCTATCAATATTCACAGGCGGGGAAAAGGAGGGCTACCGGGAAGAAGCGGCTATTGTTCTCCTACTAAGCTTTGCATAACAAATAATGACAGATGGCAATATTCGTGTGTAGGCTCCCTGGGACATGCTTATATTTTAGTTCTTATTTTTCCTTCCTGTAATCTGGCGCAAGCCTATTATCCAGATATACAACCACATTCACATAGGCTATCACTTTAAAGGCTGCAGGAGAGTTTTGCACAAGTTGGAAAATCAGAAACCAAAATGCAAAGGAAGCGTACTGTATTTGTGTAACACTGACTCTGTGACATCTGTGCCCATGAAAGGAACGCTGTCTACTGCTTCTCTCACAAGCTCAGACTGGGGGTTCCAGCTATCGAATCAATCAGAATCAGAATCAGAGTTGCTTTAATTACATCTTAACGTACAAGTACGTAAGAGTAAAATTCTTAGGCTTGGATCCTCAACAGTCACATAGCAGCATCAATACAAGATCACAATAACAAAGTAAGTAATAATAAATAATAATAAATAGTAACATCAATACAAGTGTTCAAGTGGTAGTGGTACCAGCCACGGCGGTAGTGCAAAACAAATGCTGTGCAAAATACAGAACAATATTGTTGTAGAGTGGGATATGATCACCAAGTTGGATGTGGACTGGCGTACAATGAATAAGATAATGGACTTCAAAGATGCTTTACAGGAAGTGTTAAAGAAACATGAGCAAGTGTTCAAGGATGAGCTTGGCACGTTAAAAGGAGCCACAGCAAAGATACATGTAGCCAGTGATGCTACAGCCCGCTTCTTCAAAAGGTCAGTGCCTTTTGCAATGAAAACTAAGGTAGAGGCTGAGTTAGATCGTCTCTTGAAGGACAAGATCATAGAACCAGTGAAGTTCTATAACTGGGCGGCACCAATAGTCCCAGTCTTAAAAACGGACAATACAGTGAGATTGTGTGGTGACTATAAAGTGACTGTAAATAGAGTGTCATCACTAGAACAGTACCCCATTCCTAAAATGGAGGACATGTTCACGTCCCTAGCGGGGAGAGAAAATTTCAGTAAACTGGATATGAGTCATGCTTACCAACAGATAAGGCTAGAAAGAAATATGTCACAGTGAACACGCACAAGGGACTGTTCACCTATGCAAGGTTACCCTTCGGAGTCAGCTCCAGTCCTGCAATCTTCCAGCGCACTATGGAAGGGATTCTACAGGGGATTCCCCAGTGTGCAGTCTATCTCGACGACATCCTTCTGACAGGAACGGATGATCAGGACCACATCCGTACACTGGACAGAGTGTTACAACGGCTGGAGGAGGCGGGGGTACAATTGAAACAGAGTAAGTGCAACTTCATGGAGAAGGAAGTTACATTCCTAGGACACAGGGTGGACGCTACTGGGATGCATCCAGTGCCAGAGAAAGTGAAGGCGATCCAGGATGCACCAGCGCCTACTACAGTCACGGAATTGAAAGCATATCTGGGACTGTTAAACTACTACCATAGGTTCCTACCGAATTTGTCTACACTATTGGCTCCTCTGCACCAGCTGCTTAGGAAGGACGAGCCATGGTGTCTGGGGTCAGAGCAAAAACAGGCCTTAAACCAGTCAAAAGAATTGTTACAGTCGAGCAGAGTGTTGGTACATTATGATGAAGGCAAAGTACTGATACTATCCTGTGATGCCTCGCCCTATGGGTTGGGAGCGGTATTGTCTCACCGTATGCCAGATGGGGCTGAGAACCCTATAGGGTTTGTATCGCGCACACTCTCACCTGCTGAAAAGAACTATTCACAACTTGATAAGGAGGGGTTAGCTATCATATTTTGCGTGAAGAGGTTTCATAAATACTTATATGGGAGGAAGTTTGAAATCTGTACTGACAATAAGCCTCTTATCAGTTTGTTGAATGAAATGAAAGCAGTTCCACAAATGGCATCTCCCAGAATAATGAGATGGGCAGTAACACTACGAGCATATGAGTATGTCATTACTTACAGAGCAGGCAAGGACAACGGTAACGCTGATGCTCTCAGCCGCCTCCCTCTCCCAGAGTGGCTCTAGCTTCAGCTTCCTCTATTGTTTCCGCAAGAACAATAGCCACTTTTCTATGCGCTATTTATTTTGTGTTAGTCTTCTAAACGGCCCACCGTGAGTTATGTTTTGAGTTCATTGGCTCCCGGTGGCGACAGTCGTCCGAAGATCAGGGACATGGTCCTCTCGTCACTCGACTTGATGTTCGGTGGTAGGGACACGTTTTCCGTGGATTGCAACTCTCCTCCGTCCCGTCCTTCCTTCCGACGATCAACCTCGGCATTGTGTTCGTGACGCCAAATTGTCGTGGCAAATCGAATAACTCGTGCTGGCTCGAATGACAGGCCAAGACAAAATGGATATCCGTAGTTGATTTATTTCATATGATGCAGCACATAAAAGACACAGTTTCAAAGGCAACTCCACACAGAGCAGAGTTCTCGAGAAAAAGCGCACTGAATAGAGGAGGGAAGCCCTTTTTGTAGAGTGGAGCAAACAACATCTCAGAGATATCACTAGATGGCGCCATTTACTATCTATAACGGGTTCAATGCACAGTTCAGGCCGGGAACCTGGTCGTAATTCCCATTTATGGCGCCACTTATTATTTACAGCGGGTACAATGTGTGGTCAAGGCAACAGTTAATTTAGGGAGATGATGTGCAGTAGAGAACAGACAGATAATAGGTGAGAGGAACTTGCTCTGGCGTTTCTCACATGGAACAAAGCACAATGCAGGAATGCAGGAAAACAGGTAGCCGTGGGGAGTTAGTTAAAAGAAAAACAGATAGGCGACTATCTGTTTGTTATCAAGTTGTTATGTGCACATAAAAACTTGAATATTTCAACTTAATTAGTTTAAGCGAGCTAACCTCGGAATAGGGCCTTAAGTCATTTTTCCATCACATAGGATACAAATATTAACGTTATGTTGTGCTCTCCCTATAGTGAGGTCGGGTCCAGCCACGCGATCCCACGGGAGGCGATCGCGGCGGTTACACGAAAGTAGATCGTGAAAACGTGTGTGTGGCGCGGACCTCATGTCCCGGAGGTTGGCCACTCGGTGTCCCCTCCGGCTTTCAATAAAGACGCTGCACGTGATGCTCGAGTCGGTGTTTCTCTGTGAACCCTGTCGAGTAGCGTAGGCCGCGCTACAATAACCTTTAGAAGATACCATCAATTGTCCCTTGGAACCTCTCGCTCGCCACAACCAACCAAGAACTTCACTGACAGTCACGCAATAATCCTGCGAGATTTATATTTATATTTTGGGCATTTAGCTGATGCTTTTGACCAAAGCGACTTACAAACATTCATACCCACATTCACACACGGCGACAGCCAGCTCGTCGGGAGCAGTTAGGGTAATGTGTCTTGCTCAGGGACACCTCGACACTCAGCTAGGAGGAGCCAGGGATCGAACTAGCAACCTTCGGTTACAAGTCAACCAACTATACCTCCTGATCTGCTGCTGACCCTGTAGATTGCAATGCAAAAAATACTGATTTAAATTTTAGAAGTAGAAACAGATATTGCAGAATACTACTTAACATACATGACATAAACCTCCATAGTTACCTCCTATGTTTCATTAAGCCCACTTAACTCCCAGCGAGTGTAGTAGAGTAAAGCGCAACACACATCTCTCGTGTATTCGTCACTGTAACTTGAAGCAGCAGTAAAGGTATAATTCACTATAATGGCTCAACTTTGAAAGTGGTCTTTGAACCATCATATGTAGTGAACCATAGCACTTGATCCAAACGGGCCCCGGGCCAGCTCTGATCTAATACACCACTTAATGTGACGTCATGGTGCTCATAGGCAGCACTATATGGAACATTGGAACTCTGGAAGAAGACACTTGGATCAAAGGAAACTAGTGGAGACTGGTGATGACATCTTCTAACATCAATCCATCAAAGCATAAGCCATCCAGAAGTCTTCTTGGAATGACAAACTCATTCAAATGTCATTCGATCACCCAATGTGTAAACTCACCAAGAAGGATACAGATTGGAACAAACAGATGTACTTAACATGATCAAAGAAAGATTCATTAGCAATCCAGTGATGAGCTACTTTCATCCAGACAGAGATATGGACATCATAGTGGATGCCAGCCCAGCCGGTCCAGGTGCGATCCTTGCCCAGATAACCAAAAGACTAACACAATGCAGGGTGGCATTTGCAGGAAGAGCACTTAGGCTAGTTGAACAGTAGTCCTACAAATAAAGAGAAGCTCTTAGCCATCGTATGCAGCTGCAAACATTTTCCCCTGCCAGAATTGAGAGATGGACTCAATGCAGCCTTACAAGTTCAAAGTGAAAAACTGCTATGTTGACTAAGTGTAGACATCCACAAAGGCTTAGCTCGTCAATGACCACATATGTCGACATCTAAATGGATGTACACTTCGCAGTAACGAACGCAGTAAGAAAACACACTTCACTTCTACACTTCATGACGTCTGGTTCTAACTGGATCTACACTCAATTACATCTGGTTCTAACAGGTACCCTGGTTCAAACAGGATCTATCCATTACCTCTGGGTCTAACGTGGTTACTGGTTCTAACAGGATATTCACTCGATAACCTCTGGTTCTAACATGATATTCACTCGATAACCTCTGGCGCTAACATGATATTCACTAAATAACCTCTGGCTCTAACGTGATATTCACTTGATAACCTCTGGTTCTAACATGATATTCACTAAATTACCTCAGGTTATTCTCCATTATCTCTGGTTCTAAGAAGATATTCACTCGATAACCTCTGGTTCTAACAGGCCCTACTCTCCATTATCTCTGGTTCTAACATGATGGGTCCTCACTCCATATTGCAGGCGTTGGAGCATCTTGCACCTCACCCTGGGCCAGGGGCCAATTAATCATTAATCTACAATTAGCTGAAGCTAACTAGACACCAGAATACAGGAGTGAGAAAACATTTTAGAAAAAAGTATTGAAAAGTGAAATTATGTTGGTTTAGTTTTTATAAAGTCTTGAATTATACCACACACGTGTTCAATGATGCCAATGTTTTATTGTTTTTTTTATCGTGTAATCTTAAACCATATCACCCATTATTTTGTCTAAATGCATGCCAATAACTAAACAACAAAGCATAAATCCATGGCAGCCTCAAAACCACACTGGGCATCCCATATGAAGGAAAACAAAATCCCATAAAAGAAAGAAAGGCGGTTTGCACATAGAATGACATTTTATGTAGTCCTTAAAAACAAAACACAAAATCAATAATAACTGGCCCCTTATTAATTGCTGGACTGTACTAGATGTTCACCGACTGCCCCCTAGTTGTGTAAGAGTTCAAAACCATACTAAAAAATGTAATTGTTAAAGCCTTAATATGAACCCACTATTGCATTGAGCCGTCAAGGGCCTAGTATAAAATAAAGTTGTAGTTAAAATTAAAGTTCCTCTTATTCATGAGGTTTATCAAAAGGAAGGCAAAAAAGAAAAATGTATTGAATGTTTAGCGTGTCGGACCATCCACATTTCCAGGTTAGTTAAAGGAATTGAAATCAATGGGGATTGTTGTCCTCATAGGCACGAACGGCCTGCAAAAAAACAACACACAGAAAACAGAGAAAGATGTGAATCCAACATGATTTATGAATCAGTCTCTCACATCACTACTTTGCATTGGCGTTCATTTGATATTTGTAGAGATACTGCCAAGCAATTATTCTATCCATTTAGCATTGCCTTATCCCCATTGTTTCCTTTCCTTTTCCCTCCAATATTTCCATGACTCTTATCCTTTTTCCTCTTGAAAAAACCTTCTACAGGAACTACTCCACCACCTGATGGTGTCGCATAGATGTGGACAAATCCAACATCTAGGAAATTACACAATTAAATCAAACAGAATAGAAATGTTCAAAAGATCAAATGCTGTGGCATGAGTTGAAGACGATCACACAAGAATCCATGAGTTGAGGTCATGTAAAACATGGTCCTTAACCTATGATAATCTTTACCTTTGACTTGGGTTTATGAAAATATTTGAAATACAGGATTTCATCTTCCACAAACCTTTTTTGGTTATCCCTATGAACAAAAACGTACTTCCTTCTAATATGAACCCTAACCCTAACCTGTCTCCCAACCCTTCATCCTGCCTTATCTCCCTGTATGTCTGACCAGTGTTTCCTTGACAGATCATTAGAGGACAGGTTGTTGTCCCTACATCCCCCAAAACTCACACATACGACCATAAGCCTGTCACAAACCAGTTCAGGCCCACCAATCTCCGCCCATTATAAATCCCAACACCCAATAGAAATACATATGGAAAACTCTGAAGTGGGTTTCCTGTGGAGTTCGGGAATCCAGGACGTACTTAACTGTATCTAGATCTGTGTGTGTGTGTGTGTGTGTGTGTGTGTGTGTGTGTGTGTGTGTGTGTGTGTGTGTGTGTGTGTGTGTGTGTGTGTGTGTGTGTGTGTGTGTGTGTGTGTGTGTGTGTGTCTCACTTGTACTCTATGCCTTTGTTGTCGAGTATCTTCCTAGAAGCGACCGTCTCTGGTCTGTTGTGGTACTTGTCAGAGAGATACACCACTTCCTTTATCCCTGGTAGGATACATTGAAGACATTTAGGATCTGTTGGTAGACTAAATGCAACAAATACATTCACTACCAAAATGTCAGTGATTAGGTCAAATAGCTTTTTTATAGTTCTGACACCTCTGCATTATCAGAGGTAATGGAGAGAACGGTCCATGACTTTTATTTGAATGGATTTGTGCGTCCGTGTGTGTGTTTGTGCGTGGCTCTCCCAGTCTGCCACCCACCTTCAGCGATGATTTGGTTGGCACACTCATTGCTCGGAAAAAGTGTCACGTACAGTGTGCAGTCTTTCACATCAGCACTGCTCATATTCGCTATGGCTTCAGCCACTGCATAGCACACTGGAGGAGGTGTTGGGCATGTGTGTTGGAAGGGGGGGTATACGGCATGTTATGACAATGTTGAGACAAATAAAATGGAATGAACATTGACAGGACAGTTGATGCCTCAACACTAATTTGTTAGTTATGTCAGAGCGCCCTCTGTAGATATAGATGAGAAACTACATTTCAGAGGTCAACTGCTTTTTTATTCTGGAATAAGTTTTCTTTAAAATTATACAGTATGTAATGAAAGGAAAAGTGCACATTTGACCCAAAATAATCCAAGTCTAACTCACCATAAGGGTACTTTGTGTCCAATTTGTCGTCAGCCTCTCTTGCCCATGGCAAATTATCGTCAGAGTCTTTGGGCATTCCATTGTAACCTATGCCAACAATTTTATAGTCCGGGCTCACTATACAGGCTCCAACCTGTAATCAGGGAGATTTTAAATATATTTATACAAAAAATGACTGAACAACATGATTGGTTGGAATTTGTAGGAAATTTTGATAATTGTTAAAATAATCTATTTTCAATTTTTAAGTAAAATGGACAAATACAAATGCTGTAATGAACTCAAGTTAATTATCCACAAAAAAGCATGCAAGTGTTTTAATGTTCCACTTAAAAATAACAGTGTACAAGTGAAATATACCATTAATGAAGATGACTTCAATATCACAAAGAACTCCCATGCCATTGCTCCAAATTAAGTCACTATAGTGTGTTCACATATTGTTATTTTTACATCAACTATGTTATGTTCGGCAAAATTCATTTAAAACAAAACAATGACGGACCTGCAGAAGCTGAACTGCAATGTGTGCGTTAAACATGAAAGATAAAATAAATGTTATACTATTGTATCACAATATGTACTGAATCACAATACCATCATATCACCAATAAATAGTTGTTGTATCATATCCTGAGGTCCTTGCTGCTTCCTCTCCCTACTATAAATTGGTAGTGGAGGGGCTATGGAGAAATACTGTAGCGATTTGCATTCTGGGTGATGCAGTTCTGAACTAACTGTTTTGGTGGTCACAGCTGGAACAGCAGAAAAGGTTGTCTATCTCTGGCAACACACACAGACACGATGATTGGGCAGATGTCCTCTGTGACTTCAAAGTGCACAATTAAAACCTTAAATCTTTCGGATGTTGGCTAGCCGTTAATGTGCATCATCTTTACAGCTGGACTACTTTATATCTGTACTCAGTCTTGTCATTGTTACATATTAGGCCAATGTCTTGTCTGCTGCTAAGCGGTTGAACAAGTCAATTAACTGGTTCTGCTCCGTCACCCGGGGTTTGTGGAGGAAGTGCCCAATATGGTCTTCTGCCATGGCTGCAGTAAATAAGTAATGCACTGCTTCCCTCCGTCATAATCTCATTTGAAGTAGGATTAGTAGTAGATTTAGGATGGCCTTTGAACAACACCGTCAACTCAACCTTTTCCATCTCAACTCAGAGTTGAGTGAACGTAGTCTCCAAAAATAGAATCCGCAATTCAGTCCCAGACTGTGGCAGCCAGCTTTCGCCCGCAGTCTCGCCAATCATCTCCACATTAATTTCCAGACACTGAGGCTTCATTTAAGCTGACGGACCAATGGGTCCGTTGCTTCTGATCCCTTGGTCAGACGCAGTGGTGACTGCAAATGAACTGGAGAGGACCACTCACTTGGAGTATCTACAGCAGCCTCAAAAGGGTAATCTTCAACAAGGTCACCAGCACTGCTGTCCAACAGGCCCACAATACTGAAGTGACCCAGCATGTTGGTGGTAAAGTCGTGAGGCCCCTGGGAAGGGAGAGGCCAAGGCAACAAAAGCAATGGCTGTGCCTGTCCCCGAGGAGGAAGTCCATCGCCATTTCGCAAGGGGAGTACGATACAGCGGTAAAACACTGCCAGATGCCATATTCTTCTTAATGTTCAAGCACTTGTTGAAATCACACACACACAAGCACATACCTTGCTGCATGGACAGCAAATACCAACCACAAGTCAAACATGATGACAGTACTCAAAGTAAAGTCAGTCAAATAAATAATGGAATCTACCTGAGTGTTGGGGTCCTTGCTTCTCTTAGACGCCAGGGCTGCCACGGCCATATAATAATCACACCGTTCCAAGAAGTCCTCCCTCTTTGTAGTTGCACTGAGAGAAAGACATAAGGGGAGAGACAGAATGAGACAGATGTAGGAGCAGAGAGTAGTGTCATTTAAAATTTAAACAAAGTACATGGAAAAGTTACAGTTAAACCAGGTTTGGCTTTTACCTTCATAATAACCAACCAATATTTTAACTTAAGTTTGTGAAACGTAATGCTTGTTGTACAAAGTTAGGATAATGCAAACCCCTTTCTAATTATTGTGAAGTAAGCTACCAGAAAATGAAGGAGTATGTAATTTAGGAGTCTATCACAAATCAGAGAAAATGTTCTTAGTATTGGTCGTAGTACGTTACTAATTAGACCCACACAGAGTCCAAAATGAACACCTGTCACCAGCCAATGGCGTATTGATTTGAACATTTGGCAGGTATGAAAATAGAATTAGAGTAACATTAAAACTTGTTCCCCATCACCCACCCTCTCACCTGAGCCCTCATCAGCATATGAGAAATCTAAAAACACCTGAATGATCCACAAACCCAGCAAAGACCAGTCCCCTATTATTGTGATAAAGATGCCAACATTTTTATTTTGACCAAATCGTTTATTGCTATAACACACTAGCAAAGTCCATACTACACGCCACCTAGGTGGCTTTTCTCACTCCACCTAGGTGACTTTCCTCGGGCTCCTCCAAACCAATGGACACAGGGTGGTGATGTTGAATCCAGTTTATTGTAATGGTTGCATATAATGAGGCAGGCAGACGGTGCTCCGTGCTGCCATGCCGAAGAGCTCTCTCGAGTGTGTGTGGTGGTGGCTGGTTTAACCTGTGCACACTGATTGCTCAATGTGCAACAGGTGTGCAGCCCCACCCAGCCCCAGAGTCCAATCAGTCTGACTCGGGCCAGGTGAGGCTGCTTAAACCAGCCACCCTCCAAACACACTCCCACACACCCCCAACACCCAATTGAAGCTGGGGAGTATCCCCAGCTGAAACCTACCCCCCCCCCCCCCCCCTCCTCCTCCTCCTCCTCCTCCACCCCCCATCCAAAAAATGTTTATCCTAAACCGGACTCTGACCCAGGGTTACCATACCTCACGGACTCTGACCAGGGTTACCATACCTAAAAAAAAATAATAACAACCCCAACCCCAGTCCCCACACCTCCCCAGGGTGACACCCCAACCCACCCTCCCCCTCCATCCTGGAGACTCGGAGGCCTGGGCTGCTGCCTTGACTGGCGGAAGTGTCGGCGGACTTGGCGGTCCACCCCAGCCCACCCTCCCCCTCCATCCTGGAGACTCGGAGGCCTGGGCTGCTGACCAAAGGCTGTCTGGACGGGCTGGCGGAAGAGTTGGTTGGGCTGCGGCGCTGGCTGGATGCCGGGGTGGCTAGCTGCAGACGGTTGCCTGTGGCGGTTGCTGCGCTGCCTCCCCCGTCCTCCGCTGGAATCCACAGCGCCGTTGGGGAGAGGGATGGTGTTGGGAGAAGGCTGTCCGCCGTCGCTGCTGGGCCCAGTGCGCCCCTGGACAGCCTTCCTGTGTCCAAACGCGGTTTGGAGAGGTCCCACATTGGGCGCCAGTGTAGCAAAGTCCATACTACACGCCACCTAGGTGGCTTTTCTCACTCCACCTAGGTGACTTTCCTCGGGCTCCTCCAAACCAATGGACACAGGGTGGTGATGTTGAATCCAGTTTATTGTAATGGTTGCATATAATGAGGCAGGCAGACGGTGCTCCGTGCTGCCATGCCGAAGAGCTCTTCTCGAGTGTGTGTGGTGGTGGCTGGTTTAACCTGTGCACACTGATTGGTCAATGTGCAACAGGTGTGCAGCCTCACCCAGCCCCAGAGTCCAATCAGCCTGACTCGGGCCAGGTGAGGCTGCTTAAACCAGCCACCCTCCACACACACTCCCACACACACATAACCACAAAACCAGATTTGTCGGTAACGATCACATTGTGGTACCCAGCCTAAGGACTAACTCGTCGTTATTTACACAGCCATAACACACTGAAATAATTTACCCCTTAATATCCGCCTTATAAAAAATTAATCATCCTTTAAAAAGAATATGCAGAGGCATCTATTGGCATGCAGATGACAGACTGAATAGTAGCGGGTATAACTCTGGGCTACTTTGTAATATTCATGTTCTGCTTCATATTAGTTTTATAATTCTAATTCTTCTTTAATATCATCTTCATATTTACTTTCTATCAGGTAGTCACAGAGTATCTGTGGATACCTATTGTATTTGTACTGGATATTATTATTATTATTCTGATAGGGATAATCTCAGAAATCTCAAAATGCAAAAATCATCTTAAAATTAATCGGATAAAATCGTTTTAGGCGATTAAAAAATAAACAAAAGATGGCCGACTTATGAGTGTGAAAATTGTGTGTCGTTAGCTCAAAAATATGAGGTCACAGCGCCAATTTGAATAAATGCTAAGCTAAGCGCTAATGCTCCATTTTCATCGCAAGTCCACATCAGAAGGAGGCAGGAACTTGAAACTTGCCAGGAACATAGAGAAAAACCTCCCTTAACATGTCGAAAAGGTTTTGTATTGATATCTCATTCCATGAAGTAATTGCTCTTAAGCCTAGTGCACCACTTCGCCAGCAGGTGGCAAAACATCCAACTCATAAACGGCATCAACTATTAAACCAGTGTGTGTGTGTGTGTGTGTGTGTGTGTGTGTGTGTGTGTGTGTGTGTGTGTGTGTGTCTCTGTATGTCTGAGTGTGCGTGTATGCGTGCGAGTGAGTGAGTATGTGTGTGCTCTAAAAATTAGGTCACAGTGCCAATTTGAATAAATGCTAAGCTATGCCCTGATGCTCAAAATAAGCACCAATGGCCATAAATGCAAAGAAACGCCATTGGCTCTTTACCGATGACTAGGATTCACTCAGAATCTCTTGGGGACGCTAATGTTATTGCCCCCTACAGACATGTGTCGTGGCAATTCCTTTATGAGATATTGCGTCTAGGACAGATGAGACTTCTTATCTGTCTCATTAACCTGTTTAATGTATGCATACACCAGTCTCCTCTCTAGCAGAGTGAGCCAAGAATACAGTTTCACAGAGCTATTTAAACAGTTTCACCCCCTCCCTGCAATGCAATTGTCAATGATCGAATCAGGGAAACGTTTATCTAAAGGACAGAGTTGCCTGTGTTCTAATCAAGCAGATGAATTCATATGGGGATCACTGCTTCCTTGTGACTGGTTTACCCCAGGCAAAAGGTTAACAACAAAGGGAAGCTAGATAAGACTAGGATCAGATGGGATGGCTAGATAATACAAGGAATAGGAAACAAAGCTTAAATAATTAAAAGTAAACAACATATGGATTTTTCCATCACACATGTTGCTGCCAATTGTCTGAAAAGGGCAGTGGCTGGACTGGGGCGGTCGCAGGGCTGTGAATACCTTGTGTGACTGCTAGCAGTCCTAGATTTTGTTTTATTAGTATTCTACCTAACTGTATGATCAGTGTTGACTGGCTTTGAATAGGAATGTATTTTTTTAAATATCAATGTAAGCTTTGCATTTATATAAACGAATGTATATGTATGTACATTAACATAAATTAATGCAATGGAAGTTTTCACATGTAGTGCATGTATAGTATGTCAGGTGTGGACCCCAGGAAGATTAGCTGATTGCCATGGCATCAGCTAATGGGGGAACCTTTAATTAACTAAATAAACTACCCACAAGCTACAGCCAAATCGGTCTCCTCAGTCAATTTTAATCAAATTAGCCTCAGACTACAACCGCCATAGTCGTGGCGTGAAATGAACTAGTTGACCGGGTTAAAGATATCAGATATTAAGGCTAGTTGGCATTTCTGAAACGACTGTAGAACAAATCCAAAGAAGGGTCTGAATGGTCTATATAGTTAATCTCCGGATAAATACGTTACCTAACTGCACCAGCTGACGTAGTTGGCTCCATGTTGTAGAAATGAATGTTGCTATCTGCAGTTCCAAAGCTCCTGTATTAGTTTTGTAGAGAAAAGCACAAATTAGTACACACAGTAGCACGTCAAAATGTAACGAGGAAATCTATAGTTACGTTATGTAACTCTAGTTCTATGATTGTAGGCGTAGCCGTCTAGATTCCTACCTGCTGTACTCTCCAAAAAAGTGTGAAGGAGTGCTGCTGTGCGCCGCAATATATACACTGTGCCGTGGGGAATGTGGGCGGTGCCCACGTTGATTGGTACATTGTTGACATTTTCAGCGCACACGAGAGCGCCCACTGGACAAGCCCATAAGGCACCATAGACTGTGTGGATAACAAACAGATATACACAGATTTAATCCAACATATAATCAAATGCTACAGTCATACATGTGATGGGTTGTGATACATGTGTAGGGCTACCAAGAAGAAGCGGCTGTTGTTCTCCTACTAAGCTTTGCATAACAAATAATGACAGACGACAACATTCGTGTGTAGGCTACATGGGACATGCTTATATTTTAGTTCTACTTTTTGCTTCCTGTAATCTGGCGCAAGCCTATTATCCAGATATACAACCGCATTCGCATAGGCTATCACCTTAAAGGCTGCAGGAGAGTTTTAGAGAGCTTTGAACATGTTTTGCACAAATAAGAAAATCTGAAACCAATATGCAAAGGAAGCGTACTGTATTTGCGTAACACACCGAGTCTTTGTGACATCTGTGCCCATGAAAGGAGCGCTGTCTACGGCTTCTCTCACAAGCTCAGACTGGGCGTCCAGCTATCGAATCAATCAGAATCAGAGTTGCTTTTATTACATCTTAACGTACAAGTATGCAAGAGTAAAATAATTTTTACTCTTCATAATAACAGAGTAGATCACAATAACAAAGTTAGTAATAATAAATAATAATAAGTACAAATAAGTAGTAACTCAAAAAATCAATAGAAGTGTTCAAGTGGTAGTGGTACCAGCCACGGTGGTAGTACAAAAAAAAAAGATGCTGTGCAAAATACAGAAGAACATAATGCAGATAATCAAAAAAGCTGTTGTTGTAGTGTACATGGGATAGGTTTGGGGGTAATGGATTTCTCCAGGAGCCTGGCTGCTTGGGGGAAAAAACTGTTCGTCATCCTCTGGGCTTTCTCCCAGAGGCTTCGGTACCGCTTCCCCAACGGCAGTAGCTGAAACAGTTTCAGATTCGGGTGGCTGGGGTCCCTAATGAATCTGAGGGCATTCTTGACACACCGGGCCTTGTAGGTGTCCTGGATGGAGGGAAGCTCACATCCGCTGATCCTCTTAGCTGTCCGCACTACCCTTTGCAGTGCTTTGCGGCTTTGGGCAGTGTAGTTCTCGTACCAGGCAGTGATGCATCCCGTCAAGATGCTCTCTGTTGTGCCTCTGAAGAAGACCCCCAGGATCTTGGGCCCCAAGCCGAACTTTTTCAGCCGCCTAAGGTGAAATAGGCGACGTTGTTTTCTTTTTCACCATCTGGTTAGTGTGCTCGTCCCAGGTGAGGTCATTGGTGATGTGGACCCCCAGGAACTTGATGCTGTTTACCCTCTCCACAGCAGACCCATTGATGGTGATGGGGTCATGTACCTGTCTCTTCCTCCTGAAGTCCACCACCAGCTCCTTGGTCTTGTCAGCGTTGAGAGCGAGATTGTTTTCTTGGCTGTTCTGAGCCAGGCGGTCGACCTTGCTCCTATAGGCCGCCTAGTCGCCGTCAGTGATCAGGCCCATCAATGTCGTGTCATCAGCAAACTTGACCACCGTGTTGGAGCTGTGTGCGGCCACGCAGTCATGGGTGTACAGGGAGTAGAGGAGGGGGCTTAGAACACAGCTCTGGGGTGCTCCTGTGCTGATGGTCAGGGGGGCGGAGATCTTAGAAGCTATCTTCACCACCTGTTTTAAATCTGACAGGAAGCTAAGGATCCAGTTGCATAGGCACGGGTCGATGCCTAGGTCCCTGAGCTTGCTGTCGAGTCTGGAAGGGACTATGGTGTAGAATGCTGAACTATAGTTCAAGAACAGCATCCTCACATAGGAGTTCCTCTTGTCAAGGTGGGTGAGGGCTGTGAGTGGAGTGCTGTGGCAATGGCGTCGTCTGTCGATCTGTTATTCCTGTAGGCAAATTGGTGAGGGTCCAGGGTGGGTGGCAGCATTCTGCAGATCATTACCTTAATAAGCTTCTCAAAGCATTTGCTTACTATGGGGGTGAGAGCAAGGCATGTTACCTTGCTCCGTTTTGGTACTGGGATGAGGACAGCAGGTAGGCACTGTGCCCGTGGAGAGGGAGAGGTTGAAAATGTTTGTGAATACACCAGCCTGTCAGCTCCTCTGTTTTTTGACTCTGTGACTCTGTGGCTTCCTGCTGGTTATTTTGTGTTGTCTACCATGTGCCTGCTTCTGTTGTGCCCCTGTCTCCGCCCCTCACCTGTACACCCTGCCATTGTCTGTTTCCCGCCCTTTTTTCCTGCTCACCTGTTTGTCATTATGCTAATCACCCAATCTATTTATGTCCTGTGTTTTCAGTGCCATGTGTCCGATTGTTCTTATGTTTGCTCTTAGCTTACCTAGTCAGATCACTCTGCCTGCCTGCCTGCTGCCTGCCTGCCTGCCTGCCTGCCTGCCTGCCTGCCTGCCTGCCTGCCTGCCTGCCTGCCTGCCTGCCTGCCTGCCTGCCTGCCTGCCTGCCTGCCTGCCTGCCTGCCTGCCTGCCTGCCTGCCTGCCTGCCTGCCTGCCTGCCTGCCTGCCTGCCTGCCTGCCTGCCTGCCTGCCTGCCTGCCTGCCTGCCTGCCTGCCTGCCTGCCTGCCTGCCTGCCTGCCTGCCTGCCTGCCTGCCTGCCTGCCTGCCTGCCTGCCTGCCTGCCTGCCTGCCTGCCTGCCTGCCTGCCTGCCTGCCTGCCTGCCTGCCTGCCTGCCTGCCTGCCTGCCTGCCTGCCTGCCTGCCTGCCTGCCTGCCTGCCTGCCTGCCTGCCTGCCTGCCTGCCCTGCCTGCCTGCCTGCCTGCCCTAAATCCCGGACGAGCCCCCACATTATATTACGAACCCCGTGGCTTTAAACGTCTAGGGGGATGGACATGAGACTCATAACATAATGTGGGGGCTCGTCCGGGATTTATCTCATTGATATTCATGCAAATTAATGTCTGGTTCCGTGTTGAGCTTGGCAGCTGTAACTACCAGTTGTTTTTTTGTGTTCAGTATTCGATGGCTCGTGTTGCTAGTTTAGTATGGCTACTTTTGAGTAGGATGCATATTAGTAACCTTTTGTTTTTTTTTCCTTATGACTTTCAGGTATAGACATAACCTTATTCTGTGTAGAAGTCTAGAAGTGAACGAGTTCCTCCTGTGTTCTAGAGCAGTGAACTAGTTTCTCCTGTGTGTTCTGGATGTGTTCTAGAGCAGTGAATGTCTCTCCCGTCAAGCCTGATTCATTTAACAGACAGCCAGATGATATTGTGAGACTATTACACAGCTTTCCATGTCCTTTTAATAATGTTGTTTTTTTGTGTTCAGTATTCGACGGCTCGTGTTGCTAGTTTAGTATGGCTAGTTTTGAGTAACTTAGTGAGTAAACAAAATAAAAACAGGACACCACAGTGTCCATACTCACATACAGAAATTAGTCTCTCTTTTTCAACAAACACAACTGACCGGCTTTTATACAATGGGATGTGTGATTGAAAAACCAGCAACAGGTGATGCAATGCAGAGGAATGTTCACTGATTGGTCCCCTTAGCAATCAGCAGACACCTCAACGACCACCAATCAGGAACATACAGGACACCTGTTATTAGGGCAGAAGGAGAGGAAACACAAAAAGACACAGGATACCTGTATCCGTAACACTGCTAACCTCTCAAATGTTGTGAGGTACTGTTTAATGTCGTCCTCTTCCTCTAACCTTGGAACAGTTGCCTGGGACCATCCCCTACCTCTGGACCTGCCATCTCTCTGGAATGAAGGTGGAACCACCAGAGGGATGCCGTTCAGGCGACGGAGACTGAGAACCTTCTGTTGGTCTTTCCCATTCTTCCCTTAGACTGCCCATCTTTCTCTGTACCTGGTGCCATCTCATGTCCTGTCTCTGGCATTCCTTGTTCCATCTCTCAGCCATCTCTCACTGGAACTGCAGACACTGCTGGACCATGGATGATATGTCAACCACATCTCCTGGTCTTGGGGAACCTTCCCTGAAGGATTCAGTTGCCCGTGGTTTTACAACAGCCACTTCCTCTGGAGCCTCAAAGGGAAGCTCATCCGCTGACTTGGTGACAAGGCTTTGTTGTTTGGGCCCCATAGCAGAAAAAAAGAAATATATCCACCCTTACAAAGTAGCAGCGTCAATCCCGCTTCTGACATCAAATGTAGGGCATGCCGTTAGGCCCTAGCGGTTGTATGGTAGCAGGCAGCTTGTATCGTGTGTAGTGTACAGAAAACAAGACCTGGGTTCAATGAATAAGCCCACAAAGGGCAGGATTAGTAAATCCTGCCCTCGTTATAATACTATAGCTGCAATCGTTTGGCTGTATGTAACAATTCGGTTATGCCGTTTAGAGACATTATATCGAAAGTCCATCTCGCTCATCTTCCATTAAAGTGGCGGAGCAGCAAGTTTGTTTTATATAAAGCAGATAGAATTAGCGGGGAGCAGCCTTGTCGTATCAGGTTATAGACATGCTGGCTAAACACTAAACTATTTTTTTAAATTTAGAAAACGTGAGACACCACACACCGGACAATATATTAAGATATATTTAACTGTTTTTGTCGTTTAGTGTGTGGAAGGGAAACAATTTTGCCAACACAGCACACCACACACTAACCAATTATATTCCACCCAAACCCCGTCCCAATATTCAACACCGGAAATCTTGCGATTAAAATCGTAACTTTAGTGTAAACCAACATGGTGGACGATGGTCAGGAGGAACTAGCTATGCTAGCTTTTGCAATCAGTTTTTCTGTACATTTTAAACTACAAGCTGTTCCTCCAATTCGAATGACCACCCCACTTTTGCCGCCATGGCTTCTATTATGATTACTTGATAAATTGTTGGTATTATGTTACGTCAGCGTGGCTCCCAATTGGCTATCGTCTTTCCCACGTGACAATCAATTGCCTGTGTCCTCAGCTGTCGTCGGGGTGCCCCCCACACTACAGGATATCGGATCGTATATATTAGGGACGCACCAATCAGTTTTTTTTAGGCCGATCCCGATCACTGGTCTTTTTAATGTGTGATCAACCGATCCGATAATGATCACCGTTTTTTTTAACAGTGAAATATATATTAATAGGATGTTTCTTATAAAAATTATTTTGTGCCGATTATATAAGGGTTCTTAGTTAGATGAGGGTTTTTGTTCATTTGTTGAGCCGACGGAAATGCATTGTGTTTCTTTAAGAAAAGAGAGCGCCACAGAATTTAGTTTGGACTAATTAAGTGTGGAGTCACACAGTTTTCTTACCGTTTCTGTAAGTTTAGACGTAACGGAATAAATTAAACATCACTTACAAAAGAGAAGGAATCAGAGTGATTACTGTTAATTGGAATGTGTCAGGCCAACACACTCTCACTCGCACACTAAGAAAAGGAGCTATAATGGATAATACCATAGACTGTATGGATAATACACAACCAACACAGATTTATTCCAACATATAATCAAATGCTACAGAATCACCTGTGATACACACTTCACCTATCAATATTCACAGGCAGGAAAAAGGAGGGCTACCGGGAAGAAGCGGCTGTTGTTCTACTAAGCTTTGCATAGCAAATAATGACAGACGGCAACATTCGTGTGTAGGCTCCATGGGACATGCTTATATTTTAGGCCCACTTTTTGCTTCCTGTGATGTGGCGCAAGCCTATTATCCAGATATACTACCGCATTCGCATAGGCCATCACTTTAAAGGGTGCAGGAGAGTTTTAGAGAGCTTTGAACATGTTTTGCACAAATAGGAAAATGTGAAACCAAAATGCAAAGGAGGCGTACAGTATTTGCGTAACATACCGAGTCTTTGTGACATCTGTGCCCATGAAAGGAGCGCTGTCTACGGCTTCTCTCACAAGCTCAGACTGGGCGTCCAGCTACAGTGGACAGCGCTGTTATAAAGTATAGGTTTTAAGAAATTCTTTGCGTCACATTGTAGGAACTATGTTGACATTAATGTACTATGGCTGCAATCGTTTGGCTATATGTAACGCTTCGGTTACACCGTTTAGAGACATATTTATATTGAAAGTCCATCTTGCTCATCTTCCATTAAAGTGGCGGAGCAGCAAGTTAGTTTCATATAAAGCAGAGGGAATAAGCGGGGAGCAGCCTTGTCGTATCAGGCTATAGATACAACGTGCGTATAACGTCAAGTCTATGTCTGCTACTTTTAGTGCAAACCTACAAAAAAAAAAAAAAAAAGGGAGAATGAAGCCCGGGGAGATGCAGGCTGGTTATTGCATCCTTTAACCAAGATCAACTAAAACCTATTTATATAGTTAAGTGAAGCCTACCTTTAATGTGAGTCAAGATTAATAATGTTATTGCAGGATAACATTACTGTCTGTGACTGAACCTAATGATGGTGCGTCTTGTGCACAATCGTTTTGAGTCACATGGTTGGCCCCTGCAGTCTGCAAATTTCAAGTTGATAGCCAATCACCGATCACGTGTGTAGGACGTGTATCGGTCGATAATGATCGGTGCCCGATCAATCGGTGCCCGATCGCTCGGTGCATCTACCTATTAGGTGAATGCTGCAAGCAGCGCTAAACTATTGTTATTCTTAAGCTTTATTATTCTATCTCTCTTTATTATTCTCTACTGTGATGGAAAATGACTCATGGCACCATTCCGAGGTCAGCTTGCTTAAACTAATTAGTTTTGATGTTCAAGTTGTTGTGTGCTCAGGCGCGTCGCACCCGTGGGGGATGTGGGTGTTTTAACACCCACACTTTTCCCGGTGAGAGGGTAGAACACCCACACTTTTTCTGCAGTTTTTCCGCAGTTTTGCACAAACGCCTTGCATTGAACTGCCGCCGTAGCTACGTCGTAGGCTGTGTGTCACGATTGCGTCCATAGCAACGCTCTGTTTTTCATGGCAACGGTTATATTTCACAGCGGTCTGTGAAATTACGAATCACACTATGGCAACGCCAAGACCCGCCCTTCAATCACTACTACTATTGGCCAGGCATCCAAGGTAACGTAACCCGATTTGTTCATGTCCTATCTCCTGACCAATCCGCTATCCTAACCTTAACCACTCGAGGTGAAATGTCTAACCCCAACCAATCGAGCTGCTTCGGAGGGCGGGTCATTGCGATAAATAAACAGATATTAAAGTGGACTCAGTTCTGCATTTCTGCTGTTTTCATTATTATTAGTATTCTGCTAAAATACAACACATTGCTTGTTGAATTTAAAACAAATGAAAATAAATCATTTCTAACATTCTTTTATTGAACAAATTGAACATTGAATTGAATATAAAGGCAGCACTAAAAAAGAATGACCGTTACATTTGAATGTGCAGTTTTCTACTCATATTTTCTTTCAACTAAAACAAAAAGAAATCTGTTTTGTGTCTATAGTGATATGTCACAGCCTTTCGCGATGTGTCTATTGCGCTGGTTGATATTGTGATGATGATTAAAAAAAAAACGATATATTGTGCAGCCCTAGTTCCGAGTGTGTTTTTATACTTTTCTAGTATCACTCATTTAAATGGGAAACTTTTTATATCTTGTATGTTATACATTTTGTACCCCTCTGTCATTGTATCCATCGTTTTTATTGTTAATAAAAAAATCACATCCATCCCCCTCACTTTTGAAAAGCTTGCTACGCCACTGTGTGTGCTCACTAAAGTGGCCTATCTGTCTTTCCAACTATCTACCTCCCCACAGCTGTCAGTTTTTCCTGTATCCCTATATTGTGGTCTGTTCTCATGTGAGACACTCCTGAGAAAGCTCCTCTCCCCAACAATATGTCTGTTCTTGACTGCATATCCTTTCCCCAATAATGTGTATGTTCTTGACAGCATTTCCTCTCCCCAGACCAGGTGTCTGTCTTTAACTGCGCATCGAACCCGTTATAGAGAGTAAACGGCGCCATCTAGTGATATCTCTGAGATGTTCTTTGCTCCACTCTACTAAAAGGGCTTCCCTCCTCTATTCAGTGCGCTTTTTCTTGAGAACTCTGCTCTGCGTGGAGTTGCCTTTGAAACTGTGTCTTTTATGTGCTGCAGCATTTGAAATAAATTAACTGCGGATATCCATTTTGTCTTAGCCTTTTATTCGAGCTAGCAACCAGTCATTTAATTTGCTACAACGCTACAAACGTTGGCACCACACTACTTCCACAGTTTTTCCCCTAGAGACTCCATTCCACTTTTCAAATGTTCATATTTGCTTTGAATCACGCGCCACCATTCACATTTTTGTAATGGGAGTCAATGGGACGACGGCGAAGCCATTCTCTGTGACTTCAACTACTTCAGGCTTTGCAACTCGGTCAATTTTTTACCTTTCAACTTTGTTCAAACATTTTAACGAATCATCACACTTTGATCTTAAAATTAAACTAAACGGATTTTCAATATCATTTAAACTTGGTGAGATTCAACCGTTTTAGTTTTAAACGTATATTTTCAGTTCTTCTCATTGACTTCCGTTGAGCACTGCTTAGAGCGTGATGACGTCACCCCGCTCTAGCCCAAGGTGGCTATCACAAAAGCTAAACCTTTCGGACGTATCGGAGCCTTACAACGTCAATATTTAACCTAGAAACACAAAGTTAAGCTTAAACTGTTAGGGTATTGCTTGTTTCACTGGCGCTACAATGATTCATCGATTTGATATATGCTTGTCGAGCATCGGGCGTTTGTGTGTGGCAATCCCAGTTTATATTACAATGGGTCCCTATGGAGACTCGCCTTCCTTGACAGTCTCGTCTTTTACACCGTTATTAAGCTTGCGAATAAACTCACATACTTGAACGGACAGACACATGTTGACATCCACGTGTTGGTCTACTTCTACTGATCCTGATCGTGTACAACTTGTAGAAGTGCGAGGTATAGTTTTTGAGGACGAGTCAGTGGTTTGAGGCTAGGTTCTTCGTCCATGGCTGATTGTCTGCTTCCGGTGGAAGCTAAATGCTAATGTCCTTAAAAGCAATATTTTTCACGTCATGCAATCTACACAAGCGATATGTCATGTGGAAGATGAGACTCCACAAAGTCCAACAATGTAAGCCATATTATTATGTGAGCTAATCTCAATTAACTAGATGTGAAAGAATACTAATACCACGACAAATGATGCCTGACCTGTGTTTGCCATCAGGTCGTGTTTGATCGCATTACACCACCATCAGGAGATATCCCAGTGTTGTGTGATTTAGAGCCGTAGCCATAATTCAACCCCAATAGTACTATTGCTCTCTTGACTAAACTCCTTACAAATCGGTTAAGACTGTGTCATCACTTTAGCAATGTATTCCCTATAACTTTTTTCTATCCATCTTTGAGAAACTACCGGTATACCAATTGATGTCATGCCCCCTACAGATTTCAATGCAAAAAAATACTGATTTAAATTTCAGAAGTAGAAACCGGTATTGCAGAATACTACATAACATACTGTACATGACACAAACCTCCATAGTTACCTCCTATGTTTTAATAAGCCCACTTAACTCCCAGCGAGTGTAGTAGAGTAAAGCGCAACACACATCTCTCGTGTATTCGTCACTGTAACTTGAAGCAGCAGTAAAGGTTTAATTCACTATAATGGCTCAACTTTGAAAGTGGTCTTTGAACCATCATATGTGGTGAACCATAGCACTTGATCCAAACGGGCCCTGGGCCAGCTCTGATCTAATACACCACTTAATGTGACGTAATAGTGCTCATAGGCAGCACTATATGGAACATTGCAACTCTGGACGAAGACACTAGGATCAAAGGAAAGTAGGGGAGACCGGTGATGACATCTTCTAACATCAATTCCTCAAATCATGAGGCATCCAGAAGTCAGGTGATCATATGTGTAGATACATCATTTAATCAGAATGTCAAGTGGAAAGCCAAGCATTTCCATAGAAAATGTAAACCTTTTATATCCACATTTCAGATTTTGAGGTGAAGTGGTTAAGTAATATATACATTTTGCATTGCACAATGTTTATTTGGGGAAAACTGATCAAACTTTGATCAGGACAATCAGCGTATTTTAGAGTGTCTAACGGTATAGATTTGCACTGCTGCGTTGATTAGCAATAGTTGTAGCAAATAGGGCTGGGGAGTTCAAAGTTTAAAATATTTAACTACCAGGTAGAGAACAAACAAACATACCATCGTGGTTAAAAGTGGCAATGGCTGGAGCAGACTGGTTTATGCTTACTAAAAGCAACCAACCTGTCCATCAGGAATCCTGAAGCAATAAGCTTGGCTAAGACAATCACAGGTGGAATATACAGGTATTTGTTAAACAATTACCTGGCAACAAAAGGATTTTTGTAAGACAACACCTTTAGAAGCTACCATCAACTGTCCCTTGGAACCACTCCCTCGCCTCCCTTTTGGGGGAAGTGGAGCTTGGCTCCCCCGTCTGTGCTGTTGGGCCCCTCCTCCGATACCGTAGCTTGAAAAAGTAGGGTTGGGGGTGAGGGATGGGAATGGGGATGGGGATGGGGTTGGAGGTGCGGTTGGGGTCCGCACAGCCCCCTCCTCGCAGTCCCTGAGCCGTTTCCCTGAACCCTGGGTGACTTGTGGTCACTCTCTGACCAAATGCCCTGGCTGACCACACCCCCAGCAGACCCTGGGACCCGGGCGTGGGCTGCTTGGTGTCTGCATTGACACAGCCCTTAGCAGTTCAGTCACTTCAGCCACCCATGCCGGCTTCTTCTCCTCTGATGGGACCATCACCGAAGCCCTTTCAGCAGGTGAGCTCTCCTTTTGGCAGACCCCGGCAGCTCCCTGGCCCCCGGCAGCTCCCTGGCCATGGGCTTTCAGACCACCCGCACGCTCCTTCTTCCTCTCCGTCTCTCGCCTCCCTCTTCACTCTCGTCCCGCCGTGGTCTTCCATGACACCACAGCTAGCTAATCGGCTAACTCACTGAGATGCTAGGCTAGCACCCGACAGGATTTTTATACTTTGCTAAATTTAGTTTACCTCTGACACCAATGTAACGTTCTCACATATACAAGGTGGAGGCAAATGTCAATCTACTAATCCATGGTTTATTTAACCACCAAACTGTACACATTCAGCAACAGTGTAAAACGGTAACTCAAAGATAACTACTACCACGAAGGTTCACATTCAGAGAGAACCAAATATAACCGACAAACACAGTAACCCCCCCCCCCCCCCCCCAAACTACCTCCTGAGATAGGTAGCGCTTGTTCCAAGTATCCTTTGTTCTGTTCTATCTGTCTAGGTGTCTGCCAAACAGTATCCTGTTGATGACCATCAACAAAGATAAATGTGAATTCCACACTATGTCACAGGAGTTCTATGGATACATATTCTCAGAAGAAGGCTTCTCAGCCGACCCAAAGCAGAGGCGATCACGTCACTTCCTCAGAATGAAGTAAGCGGTCTTCTTGGAATGACAAACTCATTCAAATGTCATTCGATCACCCACTGTGTAAACTCACCATGAAGGATAGATTGGAACAAACAGATGTACTTAACATGATCAAAGAAAGATCCATTAGCAATCCAGTGATGTGCTACTTTCATCCAGACAGAGATAGGGACATCATAGTGGATGCCAGCCCAGCCGGTCCAGGTGCGATCCTTGCCCAGACAACCACAAAGACTAACACAACGCAGGGTGGCATTTGTAGGACGAGCACTTAGGCTAGTTGAACAGTAGTCCTACAAATAAAGAGAAGCTCTTAGCCATCGTATGCAGCTGCAAACATTTTCCCCTGCCAGAATTGAGATGGACTCAATGCAGCCTTACAAGTTCAAAGTGAAAAACTGCTATGTTGACTAAGTGTAGACATCCACGAAGGCTTAGCTCATCAATGACCACACATGATGTAGACATCGAAACGCATGTACACTTCGCAGTAATGAACGCAGTAAAAAAACAGGATCTACACTCCATTACATCTGGTTCTATCAGGCTCTACACTTCATGACGTTTGGTTCTAACTGGATATACACTCAATTACATCTGGTTCTAACAGGTACCCTGGTTCAAACAGGATCTATCCATTACCTCTGGGTCTAACAGGTACCCTGGTTCAAACAGGATCCTATCCATTACCTCTGGTTCTAACGTGGTTACTGGTTCTAACATATTCACTCCATTACCTCTGGTTCTAACAGGATTTTCACTAAATTACCTCAGGTTCTTCTCCATTACCTCTGGTTAAATAACCTCTGGTTCTAACAGGATATTCACTAAATAACCTCTGGTTCTAACAGGATATTCACTAAATAACCCCTGGTTCTAACACGATATTCACTAAATAACCTCTGGTTCTAACATGGTATTCACTAAATAACCTCTGGTTCTAACAAGATATTCACTAAATAACCTCTGGTTCTAACACGATATTCACTAAATAACCTCTGGTTCTAACATGGTATTCACTAAATAACCTCTGGTTCTAACAAGATATTCACTAAATAACCTCTGGTTCTAACACGATATTCACTAAATAACCTCTGGTTCTAACATGATATTCACTAAATAACCTCTGGTTCTAACATGATATTCACTAAATAACCTCTGGTTCTAACAGGCCCTTTGCTCCATTATCTCTGGTTCTAACATAATGGGTCCTCACTCCATATTGCAGAGGTTGGAGCATCTTGTACCTCACCCTGGGCCAGGGGCCAATTAATCATTAATCTACAATTAGCATAAGCTAACTGGAAACCAGAATACAGGAGTGAGAAAACATTTTAGAAAAAAGTATTGAAGTCAAATTATATTGGTTTAGTTTTTATAAAGTCCTGAATTATACCACACACGTGCTCCTATGATGCCAATGATTTATGGTTATCAGCATGCATAAGGTCATCTTAAAGCATATCACCAATTATTTTGTCTACATGCATGCCAATAACTAAACAGCAAAGCATAAATCCATGGCAGCCTCAAAACCACATTGAGCATCCATACGAAGGAAAACAAAATCCCATAAAAGAAAGAAACAAGGCGGTTTGCACATAGAATGACATTTTATGTAGTCCTTAAAAACAAAACATAAAATCAACAATAACTGCCTCCTTATTAATTCCTGGACTGTACTAGACATTCACCAAGTTGGAACTTAATGTGGAGTTGTCTGAGTTCAAAACCATATTAAAATATATTTAAAAAAATGTTAAAGCCTTAATATGAACCCACTATTACATTGAGCCATTAAGGGCTTAATTAAAAAATAAGGTTCCTCATATTCATGAGCTTTATCAAAAAGAAGGAAAAAGTTATCCTTAAGTATTTCCTTCAGACAAAGCAAGGGCCATTGGCACACAGGAGAATTAGGCAGCATGTCTCTCTGGTGCTTAATCCTGCTTTCCCCACTGTTTGAATTTCTGGACCACGCAAGGAGAGTCTCTCTTTCCTCTCCTCTTCTTCCCCCCTTCCCTTTTTCCCCCCCCCCCCCCCCCCCCCCCCCCATGCCCCCCCCCCCCCCCCCCCCCCCACCCCCCCCCCCCCCCCCCCCCCCCCCCCCCCCCCCCCCCCCACTCTTGTAATGTTTAGCGTGTCGGGCCATCCAGATTTCCAGGTTGGTTAATGGAATTAAAATCGATGGTGATCATTGTCCTCTTAGGCTTGAACTCTCTGTAAAAAAGACAAAAACAGGGAGATAGAAGTGAATCCAACATGATTTATGAATCAGTCTCCCACATCACTACTCCATTTTTGTTCACTTCAACGGTGTTCATCAAGTCTCAATAAACACTTGAAGAACTTCCAAGTGTTCATTGGTGTTTCCATTGGAGCTAATTTGATATTTGTAGATACTGCCAAGCAATTATTCTATCCATTTAGCATTGCCTTATCCCCATTGTTTTGTTTCCTTTTCCCTCCAATCTTTCCATGACTCATGCTTTTTCCTTTGAAAAAAACCTTGTACAGAAACTACTCCACCACCTGATGCTGTCACATAGATGTGGACAAATCCAACATATAGGAAATGACACAATTAAATCAAACAGAATAGAAATGTTCAAAAGATCCGATGCTGTGGCATGAGTATTTGATGACCACACAAGAATCCATGAGTTGAGGTCATGCCAAAAATGAACAAGGGTTGAGGTCATGCAACAACTAAACAAGGGTTCACACTTGTTTACAATTTGACTAAATGTTTAAACTATGATGATCTTTTACAGTGACTTGGGTTAAGATGAGAAATTATTTGTATAATTTAGAAATACAGGATTTATTCTTCCACAAAACCTTTTTTGGTTATAGCTATGAACAAAAATTGACTTCCTTTTAAAATAAATTCCTTCCACTCCTTTTCACAGTTCCTGGACCGGTCTGCCAACCCTTCATCCTGCCTGATCTCCCTGTATGTCTGACCAGTGTTCCCTTGACAGATCATTAGAGGACAGGTTGTTGTCCCTACATCCCCCAAAACTCACACATACGATCATAAGCCTGTCACAAACCAGTACAGGCCCACCAATCCCCGGCCATTATAAATCCCAACACCCAATAGAAATACATATGGAAAACTCTGAAGTGGGTTTCCTGTGGAGTTCGGGAATCCAGGACGTAACTGTATCTAGATATCTGTGTGTGTGTGTGTGTGTGTGTGTGTGTGTGTGTGTGTGTGTGTGTGTGTGTGTGTGTGTGTGTGTGTGTGTGTGTGTGTGTGTGTGTGTGTGTGTGTGTGTGTGTGTGTGTGTGTGTGTGTGTGTGTGTGTGTGTGTGTGTGTGTGTCTCACTTGTACTCTATGCCTGCGAAGCCGAGTAACCTCCTAGAAGCGATCATCTCTGGTCTGTCGTGGTACTTGTCAGAGAGATACACCACTTCCTTTATCCCTGGTAGGATACATTGAAGACATTTAGGATCTGTTGGTAGACTAAATGCAACGGATACATACACTACCAAAGTGTCAGTGATTAGGTCAAATAGCTTTCTTATGGTTCTGACACCTCTGCATTACCAGAGGTAATGGAGAGAACGGTCCATGACTTTTATTTGAATGGATTTTGTGTGTGTGTGTGTGTGTGTGTGTGTGTGTGTGTGTGTGTGTGTGTGTGTGTGTGTGTGTGTGTGTGTGTGTGTGTGTGTGTGTGTGTGTGTGTGTGTGTGTGTGTGTGTGTGTGTGTGTGTGTGTGTGTGTGTGTGTGTGTGTGTGTGTGTGTGTGTGTGTGTGTGTGTCTCTCCCAGTCTGCCACCCACCTGCTTGGATGATGAGCTTGGCACACTCATTGCACGGAAAAAGTGCCACGTACATAGTGCAGTCTTTCACATCAGCGCTGTTCTTATTCATTATGGCGTTAAGCTCTGCATGGCACACTGGAGGGGGTGGTGTGTGCGTAGGGGGGGGGGGGGGGGGTATATGGCATGTTATGACAATGTTGACAAATAAAATGTAATAAACAGGATTAGGAAACAGACAGACATAGAAGTTGATACCTCCACACTAATTTGTTAGTAATGTCAGAGCACCCTCTAAATAAACTACATTTCAGAGGTCAACTGCTTTTTTATTCTGGAATAAGTTTATACAATTATACAGTATGTAATGAAGAATAAACAGGTGCGCATTTGACACCAAAGAATCCAAGTCTAACTCACCATAAGGGTACTTTGTGTCCAATTTGTCGTCAGCCGATCGTGCCCATGGCAAAAGGTCATCGTCACAGCCATTGGGCATTCCATTGTAACCTATGCCAACGATTTTATTGTCCTGGTTCACTATACAGGCTCCAACCTGTAATCAGCGAGATTATCAAATATATTTATACAACAAAAAAGGCGAATTTATGTTTACAATGACTGAACAACATGATTGGTAGGAATTTGTTGGAAATTTCAATAATTGTTCAAATAATGACATTTTCAATGTTTAAGTAAAATTTACCACTACAAAATGTGACAATTAAAAAGAATAGTGTACAAGTGAAATATACCATTTATGAAGATGACTTCAATTTCACAAAGAACGCCCATGCCATTGCTCCAAATTAATAGTCACTATAGTGTGTTCACATATTGTTATTTTAGCAACAACTATGTTCTGTTCGGCTAAATTAATTTAAAAACAAAACAATGACGGACCTGCAGAAGCTGAACTGCAACATGTGCATTAAACATGAAAGATAAAACAAATGTTATACTATTGTATCACAATATGTACTGAATCACAATACAACCATACCACCACTAAATAGTTAGCTTGCTGATTCCTCTCCCTACTATCAATTGGTAGTGGAGGGGCTATGGATAAATATTGTAGCGATTTGCATTCTGGGTGATACAGTTCTGAACTAACGGTTTTGGTGGTCACAGCTGGAACAGCAGAAAAGATTGTCGATCTCTGGCAACACACACAGACACGATGATTGGGCAGATGTCCTCTGTGACTTCAAAGTGCACAATTAAAACCTTAATTTTTCGGATGTTGGCTGGCTGTTAATTGTGCGTCATCTTTACAGCTGGACTACTTTATATCTGTACTCTGTCTTGTCATTGTTACTTATTAGGCCAATGTCTTGTCTGCTGCAAAGCGGTTGAACAAGTCAATTAACTGGTTCTGCTCCGTCACCCGGGGTTTGTGGAGGATGGCCTTTGAACAACACCATCAACTCAACCTTTTCCCACTCAACTCAGAGTTGAGTGAACGTAGTCTCCAAAAATGGAATCCGCAATTCAGTCCCAGACTGTGGCAGCCAGCTTTCGCCCGCACTCTCGCCAATCATCTCCACATTAAGTTCCAGACACTGAGGCTTCATTTAAGCTGATGGACCAATGGGTCCGTTGCGTCTGATCCCTTGGTCAGACGTAAGGGTGACGAGCTCTGCAAATAAACTGGAGAGGACTGGTGGAACCGGTGGAATCTACAGCAGCCTCAAAAGGGTAATCTTCAACAAGGTCACCAGCACTGCTGTCCCACAATACTGAAGTGGCCCAGCGTGTTGGTGGTAAAGTCGTGAGGCCCCTGGGAAGGGAGAGGCCAAGGCAACAAAAGCAATGGCTGTGCCTGTCCCCGAGGAGGAAGTCCATCGCCATTTGGCAAGGGGAGTACGATACAGCGGTAAAAACACCGCCAGATGCCATATTCTTCTTAATGTTCAGGCACTTGTTGCAATCACACACACACGCACATACCTTGCTGCATGGACAGCAAATACCAACCACAAGTCAAACATGATGACCGTACTCAAACTAAAGTCAGATATGAAATAAATAACAATCTACCTGAGAGCTAGGGTCCTTGCTTCTCTGAGCTGACAGGAATGCCACGGCCATGAAATACTCAGGCCATTCCAAGTAGTCCTCCCTCTTTGTAGTTCCACTGAGAGAAAGACATAAGGGGAGAGACAGAATGAGACAAATGTAGGAGCAGAGAGTAGTGTTGTTCACAATTTAAACAAAGTACATGGAAAAGTTAGTTACACCAAGTTTGGCTTTTACCTTCATAATAACCAACCAATATTTTACCTTAAGTTTGTGAAACGTAATACTTGTTGTACAGTGTTATGGTAATGCAAACCCCTTTCTAATGATTGTGAAGTAAGCTACCAGAAAATGAAGGAGTAACTTACTAATCAGAGAAAACGGTCGTAATACGTTTGCGTATCCATTCAACCCATTAGAAAGACATTTCCGTTTACACACATCTCCCGCTCTTCTCAGGCTTTTTCATTCAAATATGTATTAATAGTTCGATTTGTCAGACTTCTTTCCCACGGACTTTAGCAAAGATGTGATTTCCACGATTTCATTCAATCACTTAGGTCAAGCAAGGAGACATTCCGTAAGCAATTGGGCAGACACAGCAAAGAGATGTGAAACAGTTTAATAGCTTGGAAAGCAACACCTGCAACTGCCTTCCCTGGCTAGATCATCATGCATGCTTTTTACAGCATGTAAAATTCAAAGGACATCTTCCCCAAATGTTGCTGGCCTGGTAAAATGTACTTTGTGCGCATATATAAAAAGCCTGCAGTGAATGTGACTAGGGGGTGTAACGTATCAATTAAGTCACCGATCGGATCGTTCCACAGATACTTTGCCATAACATCCATGACACAAACCATGGTCATCGTGAACAATAAACCCCCCCACACAGAGTCCAAAATGAACACCTGCCACCAGCCAAAGGCGTATTGATTTCACCATTCGGCAGGCATGAAAATTGAATTAAGAGTCACGTTAAAACACAACATTTTGTGTTGTGTTTATAATAGTACAATTAAAAGTGTAATTTCCCCTGAAGAGAGTCAGGGTTATTTTTATTTTTTTATTTTATTTTTTGGGGGGGGGGGTCAAATGCCATTGACTGTTAATTAAAGATAGGGTGGGCAATTTTGAGCTCAGCTAAAAAAAAAAAAAAAACATCTAGAAAACGCAAGATTTTTAAAAGTGTCCAAATACCACCCCAAATAAGTGCCCCCCCCCCCCCCCGTAAGGGCACTTATTAACTTTTTCCCCACTGGAGGGGCATCCATTAGGTTAGGTCCCCCCCATCCTCACACATGGGCCCTTTACAGCACTGCATCCCATTTGAGCCACTGTATGGGCACTTCTTAATGGAGAAGTGCCTCTAGGGGGAGCCTTGGTGTTTGGTCGCCTGTAGGCCCCAGACCCTATACAGCACTGGATCCCAGTTGCTAAGGTGGAAAGGGCACCCGTGTGGGACACTCGTGTAGGTGCGGCATGGAGGGCACTTCATAACGGCACCCTTTTCCATTTATATAATTGTCTTGCTGTAGAGAGATGACGTGCTCTTTTATACGCCTAATTGATGAGTATTTCATTCAATTTAGCCTCAGACTACAACCGCCATAGTCGTGGCGTGAAATGAACTAGCTGACCGGGTTAAAGATATCAGATATTAAGGCTAGTTGGCATTTCTGAACGACTGTAGAACAAATACAAAGAAGGGTCTGAATGGTCAATATAGTTCATCTCCGGATAAATACGTTACCGAACTGCCCCAGGTGACGTTTCCTTGATCGCATTTCGCTCCATGTTGTAGAAATGAACGCTATAATGTCAGCTGCGACAAAGCTCATGCATTCGTTCTGTTGACAGAAGCACAAATGAGTACACGCTGCAGCACGTCAAACCCCAACAACGAGCAAATCTCCCGCCATGGAACCTGTCACATGTTTCCGTCGTTTCCAAATATGGATTCGAGTGTAGTACCGCGAGACCAGCGTCGCCAAGATTACGTCCACGTGACATTGTCTGAGCGCTGACGATGCACACTTTCTCCCACTAGAGGCCCCAGCGTGAATGTATGGTAAGAGACAAGGGATATTTTCAACGTTGCCCTGAAGACGCAGAGATGACGTGCTCTTTTCCGATTGGCTTACAAGTATCAAAACATATTATGTTTACCCGGAAATAGAGGGTTTGAGGAAGTTGCGTTTGCCTCATAGAAATTGAAGGACTATTTCGAAAGGTGTTCGTGTATTCATAATCTAATCTACAGAATCAGTTACGATATAGTCAGACTGTAACATTCAATGCGAAAATGAAAAGGTTCCTACTACTTGTTGTACATTGTCTCTTTGTGGTACGAGTAAAAACTTGGAATGGAGGTTGGTGGACGGCTACATTATTAATTTATACCAAAAAAAAATGCGTTTAGAATGTACTTAAGCGTTTTGGTTGCGTTTGAATTGTACATGTGTCACTAAGGCTATGTATGGCTACCCAATCCATGTTTTGCAGACATTCCCTGAATTGCTCCCTTCGAAAGTATGATGAGTTTGTATTATTTGCCAGGCTCAGGCAGCGTCCTGCTGCGTGATGTGCAGGTGTTGACTCTGTACAAGGGCCACTTCACCACAGCGGGACGATCCAGCCCCATACCCCAACTCAAGTGTATCGGGGGCACGGCGGGTTGCGGAGCATTTGTCCCAGAGGCTGTTCAGTGTAAAAACAAAGGCTGGGACGGAGTCGATGTGCAGGTGAGGCTCAGGAAAGATATCTGGCTATCTGGATATCTGTAAAAAGAAACACCGGGTTAATCAGAAACAGAGATGCAAAACGAATTAGACAATCCTATCAATGGGCAATAGAGCATTTTGCAGAAGAGTAATTTCAAAGAATACATCATTTCATGTTGTGTTTACGTCTAGTTTTTTTTATCCTCTTTCCTTCTCATTGTATGTCATGCCGTCTTCAAGTGGGAATGTAAGACTGATATGGACAACTCCTACCAGTTTGGTCGCATTGAGGTGAGCTGCGAGGGCTACAGCCATCCAGACGATGCCTACATACTGAAGGGCTCCTGTGGACTGGAGTACACACTGGAGCTGACTGAAGAAGGGAGGGCAAGGCAGAGGTCCGGTTCCATCCATGGATCCAAGCAGTCTGGTGGTAGGAGACCAGGGAATGTATTTGCAACCATGTGGATGTGTGTCGTCTAATCCTTGTCTAGATCCCCAAGCAGGGCCATACATCTCTGCTTGGGCTTTGATATATGATGACAGCTGTGTGCATATGTTTTTGCAACCATGCTAATATGCCCTGCGATGCCACAGGTACATGCAAATACGTGTGGAGTGGATAGAGACAATGCCTTATATTGGAAAGAATGCATTCAAAGTCAGTTGATTCAACACATGCCTTAACAGAAGTGTAGCTTTAAATAAATTATAAGAATAAAAACATTAAAAAAATAGATATAATTTATTCTGATTACAATATATTATTTGTGTAATGTTTTTATTTAAAATTTAATGTGAATGAAAATGTACTTTGTTCCTAGGCTTCGGGGATTTCGCCTCCAACTTTTTTAGCGGTTTCTCTGGCAACAAGCATCAACAGCATCAACAGCATCAGAGCTCGTCGTCATTAGGCAGCGAGGGCTCAGGTAGCATGCTGGGACTGGGCCTTCTGTTGCTGCTAGCCTACGGTGTCTACAAGCTCTTTCTCAGTGGAAACTCAGCCCAAGGTGGCCATCCTGAACCCGAGCCAGGCAGTTATCCCACAGGGCATGACGACAGTGGCTATGGCAACGGACCCCCGCCCCCAGGCTTTAAACCCAACTTCGCAGGTAAGTTGTGTGTTCAGAACACCTGAAGCTCCGATGACGGCACCACTTGTCCTCCAAATGTTGTCTCTTTCAATTGTCCTTGCATAAACAATGGCTGGGGTCGTACAACCCACTGTATTTCTCTACCTCCACTATCAACCGCACCTGGTCCATGAACGCAAATTGAAACTAGCGAGAGGAGAAGTAAAACAAGAGGTGCGTAGTCTGCGGAAGGACACAGGGTTGTAGTTATATGGGGGGGCTATATCACTACAGTTATTTCATTGTATATGATATGGGGGTGCCACATGATCCCTATGGAGGGATCATCATGCACCCCCGCCTACACCCTACAGTGGAGCCGGACTGCAATGCAATATGCGACTACTAGTAAAGATGTTCTTTAACAAAGTTGACAAGAGGGCATTTTTCCCCCCTGCAGTATGCAACTACAACTACTAATGTAGCCATTATTTAATTAATTGACATACAAACATACGTACTTTCTTCGGAAAACACACTTTATACATAGAGGGACCCGTCGACGTCGGTAAAAATAGACTTCAAGTCTATTTGAGCATTTTGCTGCGGGTCTGCTGGGGCTGAGTGTAGCAGCTCTCATTGATTCGAGTGGGAGCGTTTCCTTACGGCTCGACACAAGGCTACCCGATGCGACACTTGCGTGCCCGGTCTAGCAGGGGCGTAAGGGTAGGCTAAGGCTGATTCTATCAAGTTTCTAGTGAGCAAACAGGTGGCCGATAAAATGTAAGTAATCAGGGGCATCCAATCTGGTAGGCCTAGTAGTAACTGGAATTTGTGTAGCACTTAAAAAAAAGAAGGTATATTACACTATTTAGATAGATAGATCCATCCATCCATCCATCCACATTGTATTATCTTATCTTATTTTTTAATGTTCAATGTTTCGGTGTATGTTCACACCCACACCGAAAGTAGGAACTTCTCCATATAATCCGTGGTGGGGCTGCATGTGTGAACGGAAATGTCAGAATCCGCCCCTCCGTAGTTAGTCTAAAGTCCGGAAAATCTGAGAATTCCCAACGAGTGAGTGGGCGTGATTCCGAAGTGTTGATGACGTTTCTATCATGCGACCGGCGCCAAACCGGGAGCACAGAGTGTAGCTGCTTCGTACTTTTCTCTTATCGCCTGTATTTTGCGTTCCAACTTATTTCTGCGTTTCACTCTTTTGTTGATATCGCGGACACGTCTAAATAAATGCAGTATTGATATCACCGCAAAAAGAGTCAGCGTCGTGGTGTTGGTAGACCTCACCCGCCGTCTTCGATGTGTTGTGAACAAAACACTGCGACTACCGCGGCATGCTTTCTGCGTGGCGTCCTGCCTCCTGCACGCCCTACCCAGGCGCCACCCCTCGCCTAAAGTATCCAGGGTATCTCCGGTATGTGTGAACACGTCTGATGCGGCGTATCTCCTGTTGTGTGTGCGTTGCATGTGTGAAAGGGCAACTCCTGATCATCTCTGGTTCTGATTCTCCTCGGTTCATCCTGAGTCCATGTGTGAAAAGGCCTTTAACACTGTGCCAGCTCAGACCCTCTTTACCTTTTACCTTTACATTCCTGGTGAGCACAGGAGAGCTTTGCTTTAAATAGAAGTGATGGTAGACTACAACTTGAATGTCCCTAATGGGCTATTTGTTTTACAACATAGTAACAGTAACGCAAAACAACCAAACAATAAATAGATAGCACTACTAATCATCAGTGATAAAACAGAACACTTACAATCAAGTAAGCGTTTGTTATTAAATTGAAAAATTTTAATTAATCTCTAAGGGTGCCTTACTTGCGCCAGGTGGGTTGTTACACAGAACCATTTGGGAAGTCATCCATGGAAACTGTTGGGTGGGCAATCACTTAAAACAAATACATGGCAGGTGATTGGATGAACAATCTGTCTATCACTGTCTATCAAGTATCATGGAGATCACATAGTATCTCATAGGATGCTAAATTAACCCCTACCCTTGAAGCCTGGCAAGATGGATTCTCACGGGATCATAGTCGCGCAAATCCAGCTGCCTCGCAAGGCTAGCCTTACCTCCACCTGAGCATTGTTTGAATAGATGTGACCTCCTTCTGCTTTAGGGTCCTCGGCAGGCTACCCCGGTGCTCCTCCTCCAAGCTACCCCGGAGCTCCTCCTCCAGGCTATGGCTTCCGGGGTGATTACAGCTCTGGGAGACAGCATTATCCACGGCAGCAAAACGCCACACCAGGAGCAGGTGGAGGCAGCTTCTGGACTGGGCTCGGAACAGGAGGAGCACTTGGATACCTCTTCGGAAGTCAAAGGTAAGTGGAAGGTTATTTATGAGGAAAGGTTACAAACCACATGTATGAGGGTAATGAATTCCCAGATGTAATTGCTCTCTACAGGTATCTTTTGTTCAGTTTTGGCCTAATTTGACTGGAGAGGTACATGTTTGTAGGGTTAAGAGCATCAATTTGATTGTCTTCATAACCTAATTGCACGTCCCAATTGTGGCTTAGTATTAGGTTTTTCTGACTATATTGGGGACCAATAAATAGCCTGCAGCCCATATTGAATATGTTCCATCCATAAAACAACGAACAGAACAGCATGATGGCTGAGTAAAGAGGAGGCACATCCATCCATTTAGTAAGGTCAACACGGCCGTGGACGAGGCAAGAGAAGGCTCTTTATGGGTCCGCTACACTTTATTTTATGCGACTTAGGGAGTTGAATAATTTATCTCTTGAGACGCACAGGCTTATTATCCCACAGGAAAGCGTTTAGCAGGCGATCAACAGTGACAAATAAGGCTTTAGTATTGAAATCCGGGATGTACTGAAAAAGATACCAAGATGAAGGCATGGTGACCATTTTAACCAAGTTAACGCAATCTGTAAGTGATAGGGGAAGGGAGGCCCATCTAGCAATGTCGGATTTACTTATTTATTTTTATGTTTTTATGTCCTTGAATTAATTGGTAAAGAATATACCAATTAATTGAAGGACATGTTCTCTAAAAATGTCCTTGAAATATTTGGTAAAGAATATAGCCAGATATTTGATTCCCTCCGAAGCGTTCGTAAAGGGGAATAAAGATTGTGGGAATGCCCTTGGAAGCTGGAATACCCAGGAATCTGGAGAGTTTATGGGCTTGACCATATCGTGTAATGCCCTCAAAGATCTCCTGGCTGCGAAGCCTGATAGCAAGTGGCTCAATAGCCAAATTGAAGAGTGAGGGAGAAAGGGGTCACCCTCGCTGCGTCCGACGTTGGAGGGAGAAAGGTGGTGATTGAATACTGTTTGTAACAACAGACGTGAATGGGAAGGTGTATTAAAGGCAGATCTATCACGTAAAAATGACTATCAAAGCCACATTTATAGTTGACAGTCCCCATCCAACCTATCAAAAGCTTTTTCAGCATCAAAGGATACAACAAACAATTTCAGGGGTTCCGGATGGGATAAAATAAAGGAAGTTGAGCAATGTCCTGGTGTTAAACAAATAATGCTTTCCCAGCATAAAGCCTGTTTGGTCTGGATAAATAATAGCTTGCATAACCTTTTGCAGACAAAGGGACAGAACCTTTGATGGAATCTTAAAATCTACTTCAGCAGAGAGATTGGTCTATAGCTACCACAGAGACTAGGTTTTTTGTCCTTGAGCAGTAGAGAGCTGCAGCTAAAGTAGTAGCAGGTTAACTGCCTTTGTGGAATGAATCATTGTACAATCTAGTCAGGAATGGGGAGTGGCATGGAGAACGCTTTATACAATTCAACCGAGTCGTCGGGACCAAGAGAATTCCCATTCTGCATAGATTGAACTCCTGTATCTCTAGAGCAGATATGGGACGACCGTGTACATTTCTAAAGGGTCCGAAACGATATCACCTGAAGCACTGACCGCACACTCTTGGTAAACCAGAAGTTTGCCTGATTTTCTTCTAGTTCAAAAAATCGTTTGGCTTGCATAAGCTGTAAGATGCGCGTCATCAAGAAGATCAATTTTTCTAAAGGGCTTGAGAGGGAGTGGAAGTGTAAAGCTCATCGAGTTTGACCAGTTCCTCTGGTATTACAGACAACCTTTCTGCTTTTCTTGACTGAGAAACAGGCGATAACTTGTCCACTGATGTATGCCTTCAAGGCTTCCCAAACTTCCCCAGTGACATCAGCAATGTCATTAATATCAAATTATAGGAAAACTTCTGAAGCAAAGTATTTTTGGAACCAACTGTCAGATTTAAATTGGTGAACCTCCATTATTTAGGAGACGTTTTACAGAGGGTAAGATTCAAATTGACGAACGTAGGGGCCAGGTCAGAGATACCAATTGTTTGATTTTTGTAAGAAGTGATGTGATGCAGTAGTTTGGTTATCCATGATAATTAAGTCAATCCTCAAAAAGAAAAAAAAGACTATACCTTAGGGATATTTATACATCCAGGGGTCAAAAATACCTTATTGGGACGCATGGTTTAGCAATATACTGGCCGATTCAGATAGAGTGCCTTGAGTTGCAGATGACCTATCGAGATCTAACTCCTGAACCAGGTTAAAACACCCCTTTATGATTATGTGATGCTTGTCAACATTAGTGAGATTCGAGAAAAACGTAGAGAAAATTGGACAACGTCCCAGTTAGGTGCGTATACGCAAGCCAAGATCACCGGCACGTTCTACAACATACCCGAAACTATAACAAATTGGCCGTTTAGGGTCTATGATAGTAGTGGTTGGCTCGAATGCAACGTTCTTATGAATAATAATGGCAGCCCCCCTAGCCCTCCTGGAAAATGTAGAATGAAATCAGTGACTCACCCAAGCCCCCCGCACATAAACACAAACCCTATCAAACATGAACACCTTGTAGCAACCTGTGCAGTTAACTCACGTCAGATCAGCAGATATATGGCCTAAGGTAGTTGACAGTGCAATCCTAACCCAAGTTCTGTCTCAGTATAAAATACAAATAATAAATACGGCTTACTAGTCATTTGCATCAAAACAAATCAGAAAACACAGAGCCCCAGAAGCTGTTAGCCATACATAGCTTAAGTGATCGGCTAGTAAACGTGCTAACAGTTTACTACTACTACTACTCTACTGACAGGGCACCGTTATCTTAAACATTGATGCATTGTTAAGAAAGATAGAAATAAGGCAACTAAGAAAAAAGAATAATCGCTCTGGCGTTGTCGAAAGGGAGACTGGCCGGGTTGCACTTCCCTTAACCGCTAATTTTGCTAGCCCATAGTCACCCAAATATTAACTAGTAAAATGAGTTATTCAGCGGAGGGGCTTGTTAGCAGCCCTCCGGGGTCAGCTGTCAAAGCCGACCATTGCCGATCAACGTTATCAAACGCTTTTGCGCTTGCATTTGGGGCAAAGCACGGATGGTCGCTGAGTAGTCCTTAGCCTCTGTAACCGAGGAGAGTCCTTTCCTTCCCGCATCGTTTGTAGTGATAACAAGCCTAGCAGGGTAATGAAATGCCAGCCTGAGGCCTAGATTTAACAGCTCCGCCAGTACCTCCCGGTACTTGAAGTCCTGTTCCGTCACCTCCAGAGTGTAGTCCTCGTAAATGGCGATAGAACTGCCTCGATACTGCAGCTTGCCCCTCCTGGCACGGGCCTAACAAATAACTATCTCCTTCTCTTGCGAACGTCCAAAGTGCGTAATGACAGCCCTGGGCTTCCCCGAGACCTCCGTTTGGCGGTGAGTGCCCAGTGGGCTCGGTCGAGCTCTGATGGTGAGTGAAGGATGTCCTGTCCCAGGACCTCCGAGAGAAGATCAGAGGAGAAGGACGGGGACCCTTGACTGCTTTCGGCAGGCCGATGATTCGTATGTCATTGCGACGGCTGCGGGACTCTAGGCCGCTAGTCTCGGCCAACAGTTTAGCATTGCTAGCTGAGTGTAACACAGGCTGCTTCAAGAGCCAGTATGGGCTCGTGTACCAGGTTAGAGTTGCATTAAATCGATGCAATCCTCTTGACTGTGTTCGGACACCATCTCATTCACTTGGTCAAACTTTGTTTCGAACATCGAGGTGACTGATTTAAATTCCGCTGAGAGGGCCTTTCGGTCATCCTCTAAAAGGGCATTATGGTTGCCATGATGAGGTCATCGTAATTAGTAGCGGTGAGAGGGCCAGTTCTTGAACTCGTCTTGATTAGACCACTAAACATCAAACTGGTACTAAATATGGACAATATTATGGAGCTATGAAAGGTATATAATGCAAAGCAGTGGGAGCGAGAGACATACACCTCTACTCCATTTTCCCTCTTACTGGAAGTCTCCTTTCTCCGGTTTCGATCACTGCAAAAGGAAATCCATTTAAAGATGAATTTGTATCAATAGAGTAAGCTACATAGTAAAGATGTGTTTTCAATTATATAAAAATGTTAAAGTGGTTCTGGAAATGATTAAACAATATAATAGTTAACTAAGAACTACTGGTATTGCTGCAGTCCATGATGTGGGGTATCTTTATATCGCCAGAAAATAAGCCACATATTAAAAGTGAAGTCATTTGTGAAAGAAATGGACGTGCAATTTTTCCATAGTGTTTTTTCTTTTCCATAATCGGAGTTGTTTTGTTGTTTGTTCTATACTAAAGGAACCGACCCAACAGTTACAACTACAGTCCATCCGGCCACATCCCACCTCCCGCACAAGCCCCCAGTTTTAGCACTGGGACCCGCACTGCATCAGGTACAACAGATGACGCTGTTCAAATGCACCGATGCATCGGTGAAGTTAGTTACTTGTACTACAAACTAGAGAGTAGTATGTAGGAGGATGTCTGACATTATTACTGCATTGCACTTATGTAATGGAACCGTGTACATCGTGTGCTGATGTAGTAGATATAGTATATAAAGCTATAGTGGTAAAATAATTGTAACGTTAATGCATTTTACAGTAATAACAACCTCCAAGGTGAATTTTCTTTCCCCTCTACCAGTCCGTTTGTGTTGGTATGTATTTGGTCACACGCTAGAAAACTGTATTTCCAGAACATGTTTTCACATTTCTAAAAGCAGGGGTGAAAACAACAGCCACTTTTACACAGAGATCCCGCAATATTGCCGTAAATAAGATCCGACATCATGCCGGCTTTGCTTTTTTATTCAGAACCGAACCAAGCCGGCGTAATGTCGCCCCCTTGTGTGCTTTTACCAACATGCATGCTGGCGTGCCGGAGTCAGGCGCGTGACGTGTAACACGTCAGCGTCTAGTTTGGCGTATAACGTACGCAGCGACATTGCTTTCTCAACTATGACGGCAGGTGAACTGAGTGTTGGGGTGTTTTTGCTGGCCGTGCAAATGTATTTCACTCTTCAAACGCAAGCAAAGTTGCCGTGCAATCGCGTACAACGTGTCGATGCGTGACGTTACAATGGCGGATGCGTGCGAGCAAACGTCTTTTTGTGGGATCAGAAATACAGCGGAGGAGTTATTGAAGAGACGCACAGAGCGGTTTGAGGCGTACGCGGACCTGAGACGCCGTCGAGCAAGACGTTAACTAGTTTGTTTCTTCTTCGGCGATGTTTAAATCGCCCGGCGGCAGGTCGCACACATAACGTCACCAAAATGAAACACCCCGGTCTCGCCAGTTCACCTTTTTAACAGACTTCGAATTCTCCTCCGCTGCCGGCTTAATTTTGGGGAACAAAAATGCGTCCCCATTTGTTGTTTGTACTATTTCTACAGAAGGCGAGGCGGAATAATGCCGCAACATTCCCACCTTGAACATTCTTGAACAGGCTGTGTAAAAGGGGCTAGAGTTGTTGTTTTTTGTGTCCAGGTTTTGGAGGAACCAAGAGAAGATAAAACTCCTTTGGGCGTGTGATCTCCTGTCTGCCAGCTGAGCTACACATCACAGAAAATAAGAGGCCAGAACCAGATGCAACTTCTATGAGACATCAGCAACAAAAACGAATGACTATAAACGTACCTGTAAGGCTCCAGGGCTATTAGATTAATCAGAAGTCTAGGCAAAATTTGATGTTTTGATGTGATGTAACGTTCAATTGAATACATCTCTAAATCTCTTCTATCAAAACCTTTTCTGATTCTTGGGCTGTTGGTCTTTAATCTAGCAGTGGGTGTGCCACTAGAGAACACATGTTAGAAATGTGAACATATTGAATATTTAGAGCACATGTTTGTGATACGTTTTTATTGTGTCTAAAAAAAAAGCCCACATCAGAATACTTTGGTGGAAACAATTGAGAGAAAATGATGAAATAACAAGATTGACATTGTTACTCTCCTTTGACTTTTTTATAATTGATCAGTTTTGAATTTTGAATATATAGTTTTTAGTCGAACACCAAACTATCTTGTGTTTACTGATGGTTGAAAAGTTGTTTTTCTGAAAAACATGTATTTTAAATTAAATCTGATCTATGAAAACTGAATGTCGCAATACTATAACGAACATATAAACTATTTTGTTTTGCATTTTCATTTGTCATGTTTGCAGTTTGTTGTGTTTTCCTGTTGTCAATATGAACACAACAAAGCTTATAAAGGTGTTCCCTTATATTCAGTTGGGGCAACTCGATGATTGTAAGCCTTTATTTACAAATATATTCATATAAAGCGGTCATCCATATGGATGGGGAGGAGGTCTGATACACAGTAATGTAGCATTTTACTCATGATAGTTAGCATTTGTAGTCTGTGATAAAGTTAATACAAAATACAAAAGGGAATCAACATTGTAATGGCTTAGGACCTAAGATGTGTGTTGTATTTTGCAATTAAAAGAAAAATATGAATATGTATTTTATTTATATATATGTATAAATATGCATATATATGTATATACACTATATTGCCAAAAGTTTTGGGACGCCTGCCTTTACATGCACATGAAGGTTAATGACATCCCATTCTTAATCCGTAGGGTTTAGTATGGAGTCTGCCCACACTTTGCAGCTTTAACAGCTTCAACTGGCAAGGCTTTCCACAAGGTTTAGGAGTGTGTTTATGGGCATTTTTAACCATTCTTCTTGAAGCGTATTTGTGCGGTCAGGCACAGATGTTGGCCAAGAAGGCCTGGCTCGCAGTCTCCGCTCTAATTCATCCCAAAGGTGTTCTATCGGGTTGAGGTCAGGACTCTGTGCAGGCCAGTCAAGTTCCTCCACACCAAACTCACTCATCCATGTCTTTATGGACCTTGCTTTGTGCACTGGTGCGCAGTCATGTTGGAACAGGAAGGGGCCATCCCCAAACTGTTCCCACAAAGTTGGGAGCATGAAATTGTCCAAAATGTCTTGGTATGCTGAAGCCTGAACATTTCCTTTTACTGGAACCAAGGGGCCAAGCCCAACCCCTGAAAAACAACCCCACACCATAATCCCCCCGCCACCAAACTTTACACTTGGCACAATGCAGTCAGGCAAGTACCGTCCTGGCAACCGCCAAACTCAGACTCGTCCATCGGATTGCCAGACAGAAGCGTGATTCGTCACTCCAGAAAACACGTCTCCACTGCTCTAGTGTCCAGTGGCGGTGTGCTTTACACCACTGCATCCGATGCTTTGCATTGCACTTGGTAATGCAAGGCTTGGATGCAGCTGCTCGGCCATGGAAACCCATTCCATGAAGCTCTCTACGCACCGTTCTTGAGCTGATCTGAAGGCCACACGAAGTTTGGAGGTCTGTAGCTATGGACTCTGCAGAAAGTTGGCGACTTCTGCGCACTGTACGCCTCAGCATGCGTTGACCCCGCTCTGTGATTTTACGTGGCCTACCACTTAGTGGCTGAGTTTCTGTTGTTCCCAATTGCTTCCACTTTGTTATAATACCACTAACAGTTGACCGTGGAATATTTAGTGGTGAGGAAATTTCACGAATGGACTTATTGCGCAGGTGGCAACCTATCACGGTACCACGCTTGAAATCACTGAGCTCCGGAGAGCGACCCATTCTTTCACAAATGTTTGTAGAAGCAGTCTGCATGCCTAGGTGCTTGATTTTATACACCTGTGGCCATGGAAGTGTTTGGAACACCTGATTTAAATGATTCGGAGGGGTGTCCCAATACTTTTGGCAATTTAGTGTATATATGCATATATATATATATTATGTTATTGAGTTGATTAAGTCAGTTTCTTATCCAAAGAATGCCATAAAATGTATTTAGGGCTGTAGTTTCCTCCAGTCTGACCCTCCCTACATGTGTGGTATATACACTACACACACACAACTATTGTGGTATACAATAGTTGTGAAACAAACAACAACAGATCATTTAATGGCACCTGCCGATGTGATTTGTTCGTGAAAAGCATACATTTGTTCTGCTCTTGAACAATTTGGATAAATCTTCATCCTCATCTGTGTGGTATATGATTACAAAATACTTGAAATACACCGTAGTCCAATATGTTAGCCCAATGAGCATTTCCTCCAGTACAGCTTAGAAACCGCTGTGCTAAATGATACCCAGTGTTTCGTAGATGACATCGGAGAGGGCCTCGTCGCTGGAGTTTATCGCGGAGGTCCCGGCCGACCCTGAAGATGAGAAAGGGATCGTTTTCTCGGGGGAAGGAGTAAATCGGCGGACTTGTGCGTAAAGGTGCGCAAACGGGTCTTGTTTGTCATTCTTCTTTGCTACTCCCTCAGCTTTCCTCACTGGCTCGTCATAAATGGGTTCTTTGTCCATTTCTCCTTTTTGGCTCCGAGTTGGGTGAGCTCTCCTTTGGCCTGGACTTAGTTTGCCGTACACTTCTGAGTAGATGGGCTCCGGGGAATTGGCATGGTGTGTGGAGGGCGCCAAAGACGGATGGAGGGAAGGCCCAGGTGCTTCCATCGTGCTGGAGGTGGTGGGTGGTTTAAGAGAAAGAAAACTTGCTGGGTCGACGTACACACTTGTGACTCCCAGATGTGGATTTGACCCAGACCTCTCCATGCCGTCAATGCTCGGGTGTTCTGAGACCATCATACAGGACACCGGAGCAGAAGCTTTGGTAGATGTTATTTTATCGAGAGGCTGAGCGTTTGCCCATTCCGGTGCACGTATCCAATCTGCCGGCTGAGCGTACAAGCTCTCCTCCGAGTCCACGAGAGTATTTGATTTGATTGGCAAAATAGCAGGTATGGAGCTCATATCGGGTATCTTGGGCAAAGGGGAACGGGGACGCCTACAGGGCAGTGTTGCTACCCCATCTGGGTTTTGAGGGATGTGGATGACAGGACTGTTGGTGACAGCAGTGGAATATGTTTGGTGTTTGATAGCATTCTCGATTAGGCCAAACAAAACACTGGCTTGGGCAGTCTCAAACGTAAAGGTTCCGGGTCCAGAATCACACCGTCTGCCAGCTTCGATGGTTAAGGCAAGCTGTGGGAAGGAAAATAGAGAAACAATTTTAGGTTTCTTCTTATACCTCTATATTCACTGTACATTTAAAATGAAAATACTATAATCATATAATACAATACTTAGTCATAACTCTATACATCCACTAAATATAACAAATAAATGTAATCAATGTATGAAAATAAATATAAAATAACAAACATCTCAAAGTCATCGAATAAGTAAGACCTGAACTCCGGATTGGCTGTTCAATACAGGTGTAATTGGCATACTCGTTGACACTCATGATTAATTAATTGGGGGCCAGTGATCAAATGTTGATGACCACCAAGATAATTTGTAGTGGCATCAGTGCATTTCACCCTTACATTATCTTTTCCATATCGTCTCAGGAGCCGGTATGGCCAGCTCCAGATGGTCCTTGGATTCTCAGATTCTCTCAACGTTAGATCATCCTGGCCCACATGTAACCGGTACGCCCCCTGCAGGCCGCAACGCGCTGCTGCATCAGTCTGCTGCACCACCACCGAGAACACGCCAGCTGGATGAAAAAGCATGAGGAAAATACAAAATAGGTTTTATTAACTAATCTGTGCATTAATCGGTACATTATTTGGTTAAATGGATTTGAACAGGCACGGGAGGGGCTGTTGAGGGGTGAAGATGTATGGAAATCACCCTCTTCTGTCGAGGCATAAATCACATTTTCTTCCATGTGAGGCTTGGAGCTGGTTCCGCTCACACTTGGATTCTACGAGAAAGAGAAGACAGAATAAAGAAAATATAGAAAAAAGATTTTTTGACTTAATTCTAAATACATATCCGCATGTGCAAGCGCACACACACATCACATCATATATCACATTATATTTTAAGCACTTCTGAACTGGCAGCTTTTTCCAAAGTAAAGATCATTGCCAAATATTTACAATTTCAGTTTTTACTAGTAATTAGTATAGTCTGTAAGTAGACATTAGTTACTGGCTAGAATATATCATTTTGTTACATCAATCAAATCATCACTTGAGAGGCTAAATGCACTACCTTATATACCTGAAATGATGGGATTGTTATCTTTTGCAAAATAATTGGAAGAAAGCACACTTCAGAAATAAATGCCACTGTGGAAACCAATGCTTTTAACACTATTGGACTAGTTTCCTTAAATACCTAGAGTCTTGACTGAATCAAACCAATCACAGTGTTGTGTCTCACCTGAAAGGCCATTTCGCACATCTTCTCCACCCACTCTGTCCTCTCATCTTTCATGGCTGAAAACACCAAGTTTCGCTCCTCTGTCTTCACACAGAACGCTGCCATGTTATCCTACAACAGGAATCATTTGAGTTTATTGTTTCAGATACATTTTATTAACAGCACTTGCTATAACTAAGATGGTATCCATGCCATTCGACTTCAAACAAAAATAGTTATGTATTATCCAAGTGCTTCACATACACATGTATGTATCTGTGCATGTTTGTGCATGTAGGTATGCGTATTCATATTTATACATATGCAAAACAAGTTTTTGTTTTGCATATTTCTCTTCCCTTAGTCACATATATATATACTGTATATACAGTATCTCACAAAAGTGAGTACACCCCTCACATTTTTGTAAATATTTGAGTATATATTTTCATGTGACAACACTGAAGAAATGACACTTTACTACAATGTAAAGTAGTGAGTGTACAGCTTGTATAACAGTGTAAATTTGCTGTCCCCTCAAAATAACTCAACACACAGCCAATAATGTCTAAACCGCTGGCAACAAAAGTGAGTACACCCCTAAGTGAAAATGTCCAAATTGGGCCCAAAGTGTCAATATTTTGTGTGGCCACCATCATTTTACAGCACTGCCTTAACCTTCTTGGGCATAGAGTTCACCAGAGCTTCACAGGTTGCCACTGGAGTCCTCTTCCACTCCTCCATGATGACACCACAGAGCTGGGGGATGTTAGAGACCTTGCACTTCTCCACCTTCCGTTTGAGGATGCCCCACAGATGCTCAATGGGGTTTAGGTCTGGAGACATGCTTAGCCAGTCCATCACCTTTACCCTCAGGTTCTTTAGCAAGGCAGTGGTCGACTTGGAGGTGTGTTTGGGATCATTATCATGTTGGAATACTGCCCTGCGGCCCAGTCTCCGAAGGGAGGGGATCATGCTCTGCTTCAGTATGTCACAGTACATGTTGGCATTCATGGTTCCCTCAATGAACTGTAGCTTCTCAGTGCCGGCAGCACTCATGCAGCCCCAGACCATAACACTCCCACCACCATGCTTGACTGTAGGTAAGACACACTTGTCTTTGTACTCCTCACCTGGTTGCCGCCACACACGCTCGACACCATCTGAACCAAATAAGTTTATCTTGGTCTCATCAGACCACAGGACATGGTTCCAGTAATCCATGTCCTTAGTCTGCTTGTCTTCAGCAAACTGTTTGCGGGCTTTCTTGTGCATCATCTTTAGAAGAGGTTTCTTTCTGGGACGACAGCCATGCAGACCAATTTGATGCAGTGTGCGGCGTATGGTCTGAGCACTGACAGGCTGACCCCCCACCCCTTCAACCTCTGCAGCAATGCTGGCAGCACTCATACATCCATTTCCCAAAGACAACCTCTGGATATGACGCTGAGCACGTGCACTCAACTTCTTTGGTCGACCATGGCGAGGCCTGTTCTGAGTGGAACCTGTCCTGTTAACCCGCTGTATGGTCTTGGCCACCGTGCTGCAGCTCAGTTTCAGGGTCTTGGCATTCTTCTTATAGCCCAGGCTATCTTTATGTAGAGCAACAATTCTTTTTTTCAGATCCTCATTGAGTTATTTGCCATGAGGTGCCATGTTGAACTTCCAGTGACCAGTATGAGGGAGTGTGAGAGCGATGACACCAAATTTAACACACCTGCTCCCCATTCACACCTGGGACCTTGTAACACTAACGAGTCACATGACACCGGGGAGGGAAAATGGGTAATTGGGCCCAATTTGGACATTTTCACTTAGGGGTGTACTCACTTTTGTTGCCAGCGGTTTAGACATTAATGGCTGTGTGTTGAGTTATTTTGAGGGGACAGCAAATTTATACTGTTATACAAGCTGTACACTCACTACTTTATATTGTAGTAAAGTGTCATTTCTTCAGTGTTGTCACATGAAAAGATATACTCAAATATTTACAAAAATGTGAGGGGTGTACTCACTTTTGTGAGATACTGTATATACAGTATATATATATATGTGACTAAGGGAAGAGAAATATGCAAAACAAAAACTTTAAATAATGGAATAAACTACTGCAAATAAGTGTGTGACTAAACTAAGTCTACATCTATGAAGGATTAAGTGTAGATAACCCCTACTCACCTCCCACTCAGAGTAGACATCATGACGTCATCATAACTCCGATCATGTTTATTAAATGGATTGTAAAAACCAAGTCCTACGCTTGATGTCAAATTTGAGTATGAATGATTTACCTTGGGCAGGGCCTCAGCATGCGGGGGCAGTTTACGCACGCTGATGATATCGGATAGTCTGACCACTTTCGACTTCCGTTCCTTGTGGCCCTGCCTCTTAGTGTCGCATCCAAGCACTGCGCTGGGCCGCTCAGCCCCCACACCTGCCCCTGTTGGATCACGAATGACAGGAATAGGGGTGCTCATCATAATGCTAATGGTATCTTGTCGTGATGGAAATCATTTGTTTTACACCCCCGGCCAGTGAAAGTCCTAGTGTTGAGAGGTTTGCATTAGATCCAATAGCAGCACAGCTAGAGTCTCTCCGCCCCCCCCATTCTCCAACATTCCCTCGACTTGCATCCGCTGGCCCACGTTCCGTTAGCTGAAATCATAACACACTAGTATTTAAAAACGATAGCAGAAATGAACTCCCCCCTCGGAATACAACACAACATCTTTTTTTAAATCGATTCATCCTCCAAAAGTTGTGACACCACGGTTTGTGGCGTTATCTCGGTCAACCCCGACGCAATTTCCGTTTCTTGTACTTCCTATGAGGTTTGTAGGGCAGTTAGTGCTCCGAGTGAGAAGAATAGGTACATGACTAGAAGAACAACAACAACAACAACAAACTAACACTGCATGCAAAGCAATATGTTAAACATATAATGGGAATATGTTCCTCAGATTTTCCTCCATTGGTAGTCCCTCCCGCTCTCTCTCTCGCCAATAACGCTCATAAGCACCCCGTTCCAGGCATTCCAGTCATTGCAAGAAGGAACGCCTGGGGTGCCTCCAATGAATGTTAATGGCAGGAGAGAAGGAACAAGGTTTGATTTGTTTATGGTGCTATAAACTAATAGCACCATAAGCAGCCGCCAAGCTCGGCCTACGGTGATAAAGACAAGTGGTGACTGGGTCTGCAAGACATTACCTGCCCACGAACTTCCAATGTCACTGATCTCCAACCGGCCGATGCTGCACACACTGGCGGGGTACAGGGCCAGCCACACCTGAGTCCATTTCTGACAGGTACAGGAAAGAAGAGCTCAAGTCAACATGTTTGTGCGGATGAGATGACATGAGAGCATTCCCTAATATCCCCTTGGGCATAAAGGAAGTCTAATCTAAATCATAAATCGGGTATATATCGTTAGGGATTTTTAGTAGTCAAACCGAATGTTGGAACAACAGCGGACAGGGGAGAGAGAGAGAGAGAGAGAGAGAGAGAGAGAGAGAGAGAGAGAGAGAGAGAGAGAGAGAGAGAGAGAGAGAGAGAGAGAGAGAGAGAGAGAGAGAGAATAGGATTATAGGAATGCGGTAATGGAGTTTTGTCTGAACATGTGAATCTGCCTCAACACATTTCAACTTCACACATCTGAAAGAGAGCTTTGCCCTGATTTTATCAACTTTTCCTGGCTTCATATATAACGTTTCGACAGGTATACCTCATAGTTAAATACTTCTTCAGTTAATCCAAACGTTGAATCATGCAATTTGTACTTACTTTGCCGATTTTCCGTGGTTGGAGGTAAACCTGTCCTGCTTTAACGTGCGTATCCATTCTTCAAATTTGTAGAATGCTTAAATTTTTTTTATAATAATGTCCCGAAGCCTAAATAAATGTCTTGAAATGTTTTAACTAGAAAGGCCTAGTTAAAAATGTTGTTAACGTTTTTAACTAGGTAGGCCTAGTTTTAAAAGCTCCGTGGTTTAACAGCGTAACTGGCATCTGAAGCGCAGCCCCGTCAGCGGGCACGGCGATAGCAGCTGAATGACGTCAGTGGTACGTGACGACTACAGGTGTGCGCCGTGGTTCCACTCCCCTCGCGTGAACGCGCAGGGACGACCAAGCCTAACCGAAAACGCCACACAGGCCTACAAAATGCTCGAGTGCCCTCACTTGTGTCACGTGTTACGTTTATAGGCCAGGTCTAGGCTACTGAAACATTTCAAGAATAAAGGATTTGTCGTTATGTATGGATTTGTCGTTTAGTCCCTTAATCCTGGCATCCTGTGGAACTATGCTCTCATGTATTCTGAGGAATATCCAATTCGATAATAGGGCTATGTATTTCAATAGTGTAGGCCTATTGCTGGTTTACACGATTAGGCCTCGGCCTACATAGGATTATGCCTCGGCCTACATAGGATTATGCCTCGGCCTACATAGGATTATGCCTCGGCCTACATAGGATTATGCGACTTTCAATCAGTAGGGAGCGGGGACTTTCAACTCGATGCAGGCAGGCTGAGACACCTCTGTAATTTAGCTGAATCACCAGGGGGCGTTGTTGTGCTGCAACACGTGATTAAAACAAGGCGAGTTCAGTTTTTCTGCCAACACACACCCAGACCGCATTTCAGCGAAGGTGCACATAGAGAACGAAACCAATCGGCGCAACTTTAGTCATGGTCGTTCGAAAATGATATAAAAGAAGGAAAAAACACAAATGCTGTCAAGTTTAAGCATAAATAATGATTGTTGTGAAAAAATGTTTTTAAATGTATTTAAGCTATAGCTGCAAGCAGCAATAACCGGCGTCAAGCACGCAGCCCGGCCCGAATTTGGAAAATGGTGAATTCAGTGAGACAACTGTTGGGGGTCACTTGAAGTCATAGAGCCATAGTCTAAATTCGACCCTTCTGCCTGCTTACTTACAGTGTGGGGTGGTGCCCCATATTAAGCCAAAGCACCCCTAATGCTGGAAGTAGTCAACCCTTGGCGGTGATTTTGTTTCATGAAAGTTCTCAGACCAGACTGCTTCAATGTTAATTAAAATGACCCTTTTGTTAGCCAAGTGTGTTGAGTGTAAGCATCTATATGCTCATACATACTGTATATATATATATATATATATATATATATATATATATATATATATATATATATATATATATATATACATATACATATATATATAAACTATAGAAATCAATCAACTTTAATATTAAGATGCTGCAATGGATAGGAGAGCTGCTTCTTGTGATCAAAGCAACTTAAACATAACACATTAACGGTAACATATGTATTATTGGTTTGTTATCTGTTTTTATCATTCACAGTTTTTATATAAACTAGTGCAGTGCCCGGTCAAAAACGTTTCCTATTTGAAACAGGACGATTGCCTGACTTTCGGTATTGCTGCATGCAGCATTCTCCAGAACCTCTCTCAAACAACTTCAAGCTCAACACTAGACTTCCTTGGTCCATCAGAGCTACACACCTGCAAAGTGTGAAGTCGAGTTGAACGGTTTTCAAAAAAAATCAAAGGACAGACATATAATCATTCAGAGACTCGACTAATTATAAATCATTAGTTTCAAAGGAAATGTTCATCCCCTCTCTCAATATCTCTTCTGGGGTAAAATAAACACCACCCAGTCAGTGGTACGTGAAAGGTCTTGATGACAATTAAGGTACACCTAAAGTTGACAGTTGGGAACCATTGGCGTAGACTGTCCAGCCAGGAGCAACTGATAATACGCAAGCAGCGCATCACAGGTATTCTAACATCATAGCACCGGACATAGTGCCGAATTATCTGTGATTGTAGAGAAACTTAAAACATGAAAAAAGCGCTTCATCCCAGCGCCCTGCCAGTACTTTTCTGCTAGAGAACAATGCTATGTAGACACATGCACTTAGAGGGTTTGCAATTTTGCAAAAAGGTAGAAATGGTCCTGATTCTGGACCACCGCATGTTTTGCTGATGCTGTGAAGATCACCTTGGTCAGTTGCTCCACCCTGGGAAACTCTTTAGGAATTCCCTTTTCTTCCCCACACATCAAATGTAATCAATTGATTGCATGATAGAGATATAGATAGATAGAGATAGATAGATAGATATAGATATATATATATAGATATACTGTATATGAAACTCATCACATTGCATACAAAACTGTTCTGCAATTCAAGTGTTCGGATATTATAGTTTTGTCTTTTAATAATTGTGTTTTTCTGATGAGCATGGTATACTGTGTGTATTGTACCAGAACTCAATAATATTAACATTGAAAATGATTTTGTTTTCAAGATTCTTCCCCTGTTTGTCTGACCATAAACAGCCCCTTTCCTCTGACAAATGTTAGCACTCTTCTCCCTGATTTATTATAACATTTGGCAATCTGAAATGCTCCCAATTCTCTTCCCGTTCTGACCCGATTAGTGTAGAAACAACATGGCAAAAAGCTGCCATTTTGAACAACAATAATCAGGAACAGTTGTGAGTTCCGTTGCATTGTTTACATTCAGTATCTCTGAAATGGCTGACTTGCGGAGTGATGACGTGCCGTTGTAACAGTTTATAGTACTTGGTATCAAGTCCTCGTTCTGCAGTGTTTTATGGCAGACTGAGGGAGCTGTAAGCTGACTCCGATTGAGTCCCTCCAAAATGTAATCAGCACTTTTTTTTTTTTTACCAGAGTACATTTAGGTTGAGCTCTTTTTAAACATAATATGTGCCTGTTCTGATTACTGTGCTCTCCATATCTTGCTAACATCAACTGTTTGGCTAACAATTGTGTGTGTGACTTGTAGTGGTCATCCTTGAACCAAGACTCCATCATACCCATGAAGCAATCTCCAGCTTTCACAATTAATAATAAACCCTGTTATGCATATTGTTAGAATGCATTTATTCAATTGATAAATGTACTATCCACAGAATTTTGCTTTGTGATATTGAGACGGGGTAGCGATGGTCATTCTAGGTAATGTAGAAAAATAGCACACTGGAGCAGATCTGTCAGGATTGTGCAAAATACAAACCCAAAAGCAGAGCGAGTCCAAAAATATTGATTTGAGGCAGGGCAAGGCTTCAGCTCAATCAATAACAAAATTTAACTCCTGTTTCTCAGGAGGAGTGCAAAAACACAAAAATCCAAACAAAGAAAAGATCCAGGTCAAGAGCAGTCATGAGCCAGGCAAAGGTCAAAACCGCAGGCAGGCAGGCAGGCAGGCAGGCAGGCAGGCAGGCAGGCAGGCAGGCAGGCAGGCAGGCAGGCAGGCAGGCAGGCAGGCAGGCAGGCAGGCAGGCAGGCAGGCAGGCAGGCAGGCAGGCAGGCAGGCAGGCAGGCAGGCAGGCAGGCAGGCAGGCAGGCAGGCAGGCAGGCAGGCAGGCAGGCAGGCAGGCAGGCAGGCAGGCAGGCAGGGTGAATTGACTAGGTAAGCTAAGAGCAAACATAAGAACAATCGGACAACATGGCACTGAAAGCACAGGACATAAATAGGTTGGGTGATTAGCATAATGACAAACAGGTGAACAGGAAAAAGGGCGGGAAACAGACAATGGCAGGGTGTACAGGTGAGGGGCGGAGACAGGGGCACAACAGAAGTAGGCACATGGTAGACAGCACAAAATAACCAGCAGGAGGCCACAGAGTCACAGAGTCCCAAAACGGAGGAGCTGACACAGATCACAGTAAGCATCACACGACAGCCAGTGAACACTTTCAAACGATGATAAAGTACAATATTACAATGTTACTAAATAACCTGGACTGAATAGTAAAGCAATGTTAGACGTCAAACTGTCAAACGGGACCTCTCAAAATGAATAATATGGAGATAAACTAGCCACTGAGATCCTAACCGAACGAAGAAAATATTATTAGGTTTTCATACGAGAAGTAAATCAAAATGTTCCTATTGACCGGTGTCTTTTTGCATCCAACCACAGCGACTCAAATGTGTCAAGGTAAATTATTTTATAAAGAAGCCACCTTATCCCATACTCACTTCTATTAAATGTATAGATATGGAGCAGATAAATAACTATGAATATTTGGGAATGATTCTTGATGATAAAATGTCCTGTGTCCCACGCTGACTAAAAAGGTAAAAAAATCGATGATTATGAATGAAATGATGACTCTTCTACAGAACATCATTAAATTGATTTTAAGTTTCCATATTGTTGCTTGGTTTGGGACCATGACTCTGGCCATTGGCCAACAACAATCAATTTGGAAGGCTAAGCAAAGTGTAAGCTACATTTCTGACTGGAGTCAGGCCCAGCTTATGGACTTCTATAATAAGCAGGTTGTTTGAAAAGCTTCTGCAATACTGAATGGTCAGGATCACCCTTCTGCTTCAGAATTAGTTTGAACGTTAACCCTTGTTTTATGGCACGTGCAAGGAACATGAAGATATATATGGTCACCTTTGTCCCAATTGCCATTTGCTTTTTAAACAGTAAAAACCTTGAATCTTCTTTCACTAAAAGAAGGGACATTTAATGCTTACCCCTCAATTTCCATTGGTCAATTCCCTTAAGGGCAATAGGGGGTTAGAGACAGGTCTGACAGGGAGGAGGATGAGAACAGGATGAAAGTGAATCCACATCAATTGTTTGATCAACTCTTAAAGAGTAATGTGGTGTTAGAGACAGATGTTTGGCAGGGAAGGGGATAAAAATAGGATGACGACTAAACATATTTACTGTCTGATCAACCATGAGTGGGAGTCAGAGACAGGGCTGTGGCAGGGAGTGGAATAAGGGCAGGGAAAAGGGGTCATTATATAAGCTTTTTGGTCAACTAACAGTGGGGGATCAGAGACAGGGCTCTGGCAGAGAAGGGAAGAAAACAAAACGGGGTGAAACCATATTAACTGTTTAGCGATTAATACACTCTTCTTCAACTGCTGTTGTCATTTAGGGGCTTTTGGATGTAGATAATGGGGATACTATTAATAGCATGCAAAACAATAGCAGGAGAAACCATTACATGGTTGTTCACTTGCTACAAAACTTGGTAGTCACCATACCAAGTTTTGAAAACCATTGCGCCTAATTAATTTCCCATTAGTCTGGTGACTGATGATGCTGGTGAAACAGGCATCTCTTGTTTGAGCAGATTTTCCCGTCAGACCCGGAGGTCTACTGGACCATCATAAGCGATTCTATTCAGATTCAAAAGCTCATTTTCCGAAACCAACAATCTTTTCAAAGCTCACAGTGAACGCGCTGCTACTCACTGCTTTGTCTCTCTGGCAGCTCTCTCTGCCACTGGTAGCCCGTTGACATGCTGCTGCAGGTTTGTGCCCGCCAACCAGGCGGAGATGAGGTGACGACAATCTGCATTGTTTCAGGGGCGCCGTGAGGTCAGGAAAGGCCTGTGTGGGATGAAGCAATCCTTTCCTCGCCCGACATTTCCTGGAAACAGCATTCTAGTAACTCATGATCAAAGACCCACATGTATTCAGCACAATGATTGGCATCGCCCACTCCTTCTGCCTCGTTATGGCCATACAGACGGAGACAGAGCCAAGACGTTCTCTCCACCAGATGCTTGCAACAGCACCCTGGCCCTTGCTGTTGCTTCTCCTGGGGTCATGGTTGGCTCTGAACAGCTTGTACCGGCTTGCATGCTCGGCTGATAGGTTAGTTGGCATAGGGCCATACAGGAGTCAAGGGGAGAATACAGGAAAGGGAATGAGAAATCTAAACAGAGGACAAACGACTATCAAGTCATACTAGCAAATACAGACGCATGCAGAAATGTCCCTTTCTTGTCTTTGCCAAGCCAGTCAATTACTTGTGAAAGTAAAAAAGAAATAATAGTACATCCTGATAGCATGAGGGCATGATAAAACATGTCTGTAGACTAGATAAAGCAAGTCAACAAAAGCTAAAAATACCAACTTGCTTAATTTAATCGAGAACATTTTCTATTCTATTCTAATTTTCAAACTGGGACCCTAAAGAGCAACGTGCATGTAAAAAAAACAAAAAAAAACCGAATGTAGTCATATGGGGTGCGGATTGCACTAACAGTAATAATCGAAAAAAAAAAATATCACAAAAAGAAGCATGGGGTTGTCAATCAGCGGTCAAGATGTCATTCTGCACGAGGTTGGTCATCATCAGAGCGCTTCCAGTAGTGTTGGTGTGTCACATTGTGATGCATTTGTGTAACTTAGTATTTTTGCAGAACGTAGCCGTTTCTTTGCTGGCTACTTCACGTAGCAAAAAGGTGTAAGCCTTCTGGAGGTCTTAGAAAATACTGACCACTTAATTGTGGTGAAAAAGGGACAAGTTGGTAGTGAATGTTGAAAGCAGGGACATTTTAGTGTTTTACTGATATTTGTCGGGACTTGGCACACAAACCGGGACAATCCCGGACAACCCTGTGTTACACGCCTAATTGTTCCCAAGCGATCTTGTTCCTGATCGTGTGCATGTGGTGTGCGCGAGCATATTTACCCAGATGAGCAAGATGAAGTGTTGTCTGATGGTCTTACAGAGTACTACATTAAAGGCACCTTTATATAGTGATTATATAAATTATTATATATATATATAATATATATGTACGTATATAGCAGCATATATATATAATATATATTATATATATATATATATATATATATATATATATTTATATATATATTATATTATATAAATTATTTAAGCTTGTGTATTTTACTTAAATGATAATGTCATCAGCTGGATTTGATCACACTCTACAATACAAAACTCTAGTATTTGAGGCACCTGCAGGTGGCCCTATGCCACTGAGACTCTCAGAGTAATTAGTGTCGATGCAATAATAATCAAATCGCATCAATATTGTGGGAACATTTTGGCTGGGGCTGGTTTTAGGACATCTGGTTACCTGTTTGTGCAACCATTTTGACTTTGACAGTCCAGACATACTGTGCTAGACTAGAGACTAACCACTAACTACAGCCATTTGTATGTGGTCTACAACGTCTGTCTCTAGTGGGATCTACATTTTTGTTTTGACACACAGCATCACATATTAGATTATATGGCATTTGTTATTCACAAAGCAACCAGATGTCTTAAACCAGCAATGGTGTTTAGGGTGTTACACTTCCACCCTCTCAAATCTAGTGGGGATGAAAAAAGGATAAAAAAATAGCTTTGTCCCTGGCTTGATGGCACACAAAAAGATTTAAGTAGCGATGACATACCCGCTCTGTCACAGGGGCTCATTCATAATCAGAATATAACATATATATAACACTAACCTCTAGATAACAGAATGGTTCGGGTAGATGACAAACAAACCTTTGTGCATTGCAAATGTCATCTAATATGCGATGCTGCGTGTCATAAAACCAAAACGTAGATCCTATTAGAGACTGAAGTTGGAGAAGGCATATGAATGGTTGTAGTTAGTGGTTCATCTATAGTCTAAAGTAACACGTCTGGACTTTCAAGAAAGTCTATGTTGTGAAAACTGTTCAAGACCCGCAGCCGTTCACGACTTGGACCCAACCACGGTCAACAAACTCCGCCCAAGCGATTCCGCCAATGACCCCTATGCCGACGATGGAGTGCTGTTACTGTCAGCATCAGGAGGAGTGGGACCGGGAGACACCGGTGGTGGTGGCCATCAAGACCAGCAGCGACTGCGGCAACACCAGAGAGCAGACGCAGTGTTAGGGCGAGTGAGGGGTTGTTTGGAGGAATGACAGCGACCAGTGTGGACGGAGGTGTCTGCATCGGGGCCATGGGCGAAGGTCTACAATTCCCAGTGGGCCAATCTCCAGCTCCACCACAGGGTGGTGTACCATCGATGGCAGGCCCCCGGACAGGGAACTGACCTGCTCCAGCTGCTGGTGCCTCGGGTTCTCCGTCTCCTGTTCTATGGTACGGCAGCGACTGGGCACTACAGGAACTCAAAGACTCTCTGCCATCTGACAGTTCTGCTGGCCGGTTTGCCGGCAGGACGTCAAGTTACACCTGAACTGCTGCGACCTCGGTATAGCCAAGAAGGGACCCTCCCAGCGTTGGCATGCCCCCTTGCAGAGGTACTTGGTGGGGTCCCCGATGGAGCGTGTAGGGGCGGACATCCCTTCCCTATCACTGACTCCGACAACCGCTACGTCCTAGTAGCGATGGATTATTTCACAAAATGGCCTGATGTGAATGCGATGCTCGGTAGAGTGCGGCTACAACGGTGGAGAGACTGGTGGAGGAGATGGTCAACGGTTTAGGGGTCCTTGCTGAGCTCCACAGCGATCAGGAGTGGAACATGGAGAGCCAGGTGTTCAGGGAGGTCTGTAGACGGCTTTGGGTGAACAAGACAAGAACGACACTACTACACCCCAAGAGCGATGGGCTGGTTGAGCGGTTCAACCGTACCCATGCGACTAAGCTGGCATTCCTCACCAGCTGAAGTCCTACTGCACTGCTGTGCACGAGTCCAGCCGGTGAACGCCTGAGGCACTCATGTGTGGGCAGGAACTCCGGACCCCTGTGGATCTGGTGTTCGGGGTCCTGCCCGAGCCTGAGATCGCCGGGGCAAAGAACTGGACTACTATTGTCGATTGGACCGCCACTTCAGGGGTGCGGCAGAAGAGGGCCCATGACAACCTTTGTTGAGGGGAAGCCTATGTGCTTGGGGACAGGGTGTGGGTGTTTGGCCCTTCACACAAAAGGGGTACCCCCAAACTGCGCAGTCACTGGCAGGGTCTGGAACAAATACTGGGGGCAAATCATTGAGGTGCACCTGCTGGGTCGGGGCACGTGGTGGTGCTGCACAAAGACAGACTCACTCTCCATCGGCCCCTCCTGCTGCTGGGGACAAGGCTGAGTCCAGTACCCCACATCCTGTCTGGCGCACACACAGACATCTTCATCGGGAATGTGTATTGTTTGTTTGTAAAGCTTAGCGTCTTTTGAGTCAATTTGTTTCATGCCGTACCTCGCCACAAACTGTGTACAGTTTGATGAAATTGCTTATGTTGCTGTGTGTTATTTTCCCCTTATGTTTTTCTGTGTTTTAATAGGATTTTCATTTTATTGCATGTTTGCATTTTCTTTATAGAAAATGGTTAAACTGTTGGCTTGGGGGTACAGTAATGACAATGTTAGACATGATTTGGTCTAAATACAGTCAAGTGGTCTGTTCTATATTATCGTACCTAAAATATTTGGATTTCATTATGTTGGGCCAATTTATATAGGCAACCCTGGCCAACAAATAATAGTTGGAATGAACAAGGAAGTATGTGTTCTGACAGCCTTTAAATGGTATGCCTCTTGCCTGCAGAGGGCACTCATGGCTAGGAATAAGAGACAGCAAGCTATGCTCCAAAAACGTGGCAAAAGTAGTTTACTACACCGGATGCTACTTTTTTCCCCCCATGCTTATTAAATGCTATCTCAGTTATCAATATACCTGTAAGTGCTGTTACATAGATGCTGTGTTCATGATGCATGATTAATACATAATTCATAGTTAATGCATGACTTATTTGATGTAGTAAATAAATAAATAAATGATTTATTGATGTAAAGGTTAAAATGTAAATGTGATGTAAAGGGTAAAATTAACGTTAGGCCATTGTTTGTTCGTTTTTTGTTCCATCCCGGGACTAACGTTCTCTGTTGTGGTTTCCACTGCTACGGAGTTTGTTAATTGACTGTGTGCAATGTAACGCAAGCAGATCTTAGTCGAAGTTATAATTGTTAATGTCAGAGGCCAAGAAAGACAGTAAAGACACTTTCAAGGGACTTTAAGGATTCAAGAACCTCTTTTCAGGACAAGCAGCAAACGAGGTACTTTGTTTAACCTGTAGAACTTTGATTATATTCGCGCCAAGCGCCATTTGTATTTTCCTTTGTTTCGGTACTGTATAATGTATCGACGTGTTTACTGTGTTCATTCAAATATATAGTTCTCACGGCGCGACGTGGATGCATCAGAGAAAAAGACGTGCAAGGCAACACACGCCCGTTTCAAAGAACTGTGTCTGTGTTGCCGTGAAGAGAGCTACAATACCTGTCATTCAAACAGATACGCAGGTAAAAATGTTCAGTTCAGTTGTTTATTACAGAATTTATGAAACAATAACCTGAGATCTCAACTCCCACCACACACCAGATTTAACCATGCCATGCCAGATTGTCAGGTGTTTACCTGAAACAAAAACTGTTCAGTACCAATTTAAGTTGCAATGATTGATATATTTTTAAAGGGCTCTGACTTGGTTAAAGCCCTCTCACTGTCTCTTGTGGCAACCAGGTTGAGGGTGTGGCAGGCACATCGGTGATGAGGTGGGAGACTGTAGTCTTGTTCTGTTTCATTCAGGATTTGACATTTATGACGAAAGGGTGTTCCTCCTCTTCTTCCACATCCGCTTCTTCTCTGCCTTGAAGTGTTCTTTAGACTTCTGCAAAGACATTGAAAGACTTCACAAAATTTGAACCATTGTCTGTGGTTGTAATGGTCACCTTGTCTTTTATGTTAAAATCCCTGTGCACGTCTTCCAAAATCTCAGCCAAAACATCATTGTGTGGTGCGCTATGATCCTGCGACAGGCTAATGCCCCAGAGTAGATGCTTAACGTTTCTTGGTCTATCCGGTGGATAGTAACTCCATGGAAGCTTCTGTTATGAGCATGCATCTGTTGTGGTACATACATGGTTCTGTTTGGACGTCTTAGACAGTGTGCTCTTCATTGATAAGTACTTATCCTCAAACATTCTTACCAATGTTCTCTTTGGCATCAAATGCATGGAAGGTAAAATCTGTCAAAAATGTATCCCTGTACTCCCTGTGGAAGCAATCCTTGAATGATAAAGTTAAGGATCAACTTGTGAAATCGCTCTTGGGTTATGGTGGGGGTGCCAGCCCTGAAATCCTGGGATACACTGCCTTGCATGAGGGGAACAGGGTGTACTTCCTCTTGGGTTATGGTGGGGGTACCAGCCCTGAAATCCTGGGATACACTGCCTTGCATGAGGGGAACAGGGTGTACTTCCTCTTGGGTTATGGTGGGGGTACCAGCCCTGAAATCCTGGGATACACTGCCTTGCATGAGGGGAACAGGGTGTACTTCCTCTTGGGTTATGGTGGGGGTACCAGCCCTGAAATCCTGGGATACACTGCCTTGCATGAGGGGAACAGGGTGTACTTCCTCTTGGGTTATGGTGGGGGTACCAGCCCTGAAATCCTGGGATACACTGCCTTGCATGAGGGGAACAGGTGTACTTCCTCTTGGGTTATGGTGGGGGTACCAGCCCTGAAATCCTGGGATACACTGCCTTGCATGAGGGGAACAGGGTGTACTTCCTCTTGGGTTATGGTGGGGGTACCAGCCCTGAAATCCTGGGATACACTGCCTTGCATGAGGGGAACAAGGTGTACTTCCTCTTGGGTTATGGTGGGGGTACCAGCCCTGAAATCCTGGGATACACTGCCTTGCATGAGGGGAACAAGGTGTACTTCCTCATTCTGGGGTGCGCTCCTCTTCTAGGCATTCTTTTCCATCAAGGCGTTTTAAGTTGGGTGTTTCCTCTACAAAATAAATAAAATCCAAATATTTTGAATACTGAACGCAAGTGGTAATTTACCCTACTACTGTGTACTAGTACATTAGCTATATATACATTTGAAGCAAATAGTTTTGACCATCCACCATACTTTGGTTTTGTAGATTGTAGTGTTGTCAAGTGGATTTTCATTTTTTTGATACAATACCTTGAAAAATATTGATATTCGATACCATTTTCGATACCACGGGAAAAAAATGACAAAACACTGACACATTCATTTTTATTAAAAGATAAATATAACAAGGCTATGACTGTAGTAAACATAATGATTAAAAAATTACATTAATGAAAACAATATTCTTCTTGAGGTAGTGCACTTGTTCAAAGCTTCTGAGATTGTCACATTCAAGACACCAAAGTGCCAGTAAACAGAAAAGCAGTGCAATCTTATGCATTTTCAAGTAACACGAGTACAAAAAATCAAATGGAAGTAATTACTATTATGACAACAAGATACAACTTTTACTGTATCAAACATTAACAATAATTAAAACTTTTTACATTAATGAAAACAATATTCTTCTTGAGGTAGAGCCCTTGTTCAAAGCCTCTGAGATTGTCACATTGAAAAGGCACTAAAGTGCAAGTAAAAAATAAAATCGGTGCAATGTTATGCATTTTCAAGTACCAAATTAGTACAAAAAATAAAATGGAAGTACTTACTATTATTATAGGCTACATGCAGACATGCTCTACAGAGGTGAGTGAGAGTGACACCCATTACTTTAGCCTAAATAGCCTAATAGTTTTCTCATGTGTCCTCCACCATGTGAGTGGGTCATCTTCTGCACAGATTTCAGGCATCTTCTCATATGTTGCGAACTCAGTTTTGAGTTCTGCCGCTGCGTTTGCATCCTCTTCTGATGCATCCTCTCCATGTTCACTCTCCCCCCCCCCCCCCCCCCCCCCCCCCCCGTATGCTTGTTAACAGTTCCTTCTGATCTGTTTTAGTTTTCTTTGCTGGTTGCCTGACACCAGGAGAGGTTGTTTGCCGACTTTGGCCTCCTATTGCCGGTACAAGGACATTGTCCATAATACTTTGATTAACCTCCTCTCTTAAGGTAACAAAACTGTCCTTCAATCTTGGGTTGAGAAACGTGGCTGTGTTCAGTATCAGCTGCAGATGCCTGTCCTCATATCTTTGTCTGAGATCTCTTTTGTTTAAGTTGACGTTTTAGGTTGCTGTCACTTTCCTCAACTGTCAAAGTAGAAAATATTTTCCAACTTAGGGCCAGCACAGAGGAGAGAGTAGTGTGTTTTTCACCACTAAGGGCATCCGTGAAAGCTGACAGGGCTCAATACCTCTTTTACAGCCTCAAGAACTGTAATGTCGAAATCTTTAGGCATGAGGTGCCATTTCTTCTAATCATCAGCTAGAACTGAACAGACCTCTTGCTTCTAGAAATCTCTCCACCATTTCATACGCTGAATCCCATTGTGTCGGCTGATCATGGATCAGTCTGTGTTCGGGCAGTTGCAAATCTTTTTGCTTCTTCTTCAGCTGTCTGAACGTCTTTGGTGACCTGCTGAAAGCAGACACTGTCTTTCTCAACCTCGACAGTGCTCCAGACACACGGTCTATAACCAGGCCCTTGTTAATGGCTAGGTGCAGGTTGTGCCCAAAGCAGGGGACCCATGTGAAGTCCTGCTGAAATGCTGGACTTCATTTGAAGTGTGTGGCACTGAAGGGGGAGTATAGGGCTCAGACGGTTGCCAATATACTTGTGTTCAAGGCTGTTTGCAGGACCAAGTCCTACTAATAAAGCACAATATTTCCTGTAACCTGTTGGTGTTCTCCTCCTTTACGTGGGTGCACCGTAGCAACATTTCTGGGTGCGGGCTCATCTACATTCTCCCTTCGGTTTATTCCCTATCAATGGAAACTCGGCTGTCTGATATTCCTCAGGTCTGATAGATCTGAGGGGGATTAGTTTAGCTTTGAGAACTACAAATGGCTATTTGGCCAACAACAGGACAACACACTTATCAACAGCAGTTTACGGGACATCTTGTTTAATGCTTCAGTGATGTTGAAAGGGGAGGTTTCACCAACCTCTCGAAATTCTTTAAAGAGGTCCGTGTGTCTGTCCTTCAAATGCTTCGCTAAATTGGTCATGTTAGCACCTCTCTTTACCGCTGTTCTGTAGCATCGCTTGCGTATGGGCTTACATGTGTCTTTTGGCATTCCTTGGTCATTTGCCTCAAAGCCAAAGTACTTCCAAACAGCACTCCTGCTGTTTTCTTTCTCTACCAAAACCGCTCCCGGAGGCGCTGCACTTGCCATCATGAGTGGGCTAACTGTTAGCTAACACCATCACACACGGAGCGAATGAGACTAGTGACAAATAACTGCGAGAGACCGCACCGCTAGTGAGTGAGAGGAGGCGGGGCTATGTGGGCCCTGTAGCGCTGTGTGTGTCTGTCGACTCGCTGTTGGAGAGAAGAGAGAGCGAGAAAGCGCAGCTGGTACTGGTGTATAGATACTGCAGAAAATGAATATCAAAACAAGTGACAAGTCATTGTTGAAAACTGCAATCCAAACTTTTCAACATTTCCTCTGTTCCCTCATCATTCCCTCCTATATGTACTGTAATTGTTTATTTAAGTTAGCTGCCAACAGAAGTGAAACAACTGTAGCTAGCTAGGAGGCTATTTAGCTGTTGAGAAGTTGCAATTGATTAGCACGGTTGGGGTGGCTAGCCATTTTCAGTAATCACCTGAAAGTGTCTTCTTAAAATTGTATTGAATGTCTTGGACGTCGAGAGCAGCTTCATCTTGGGATTGCAAAAGCACCTGAATGAATCATTTTTCTCTGTTGTTTCAACTTAAGACATGTATTTTTCAAGGTATGGTCATGGTGTCGCCTGGGTCGATTCTTCTCCGCTGGTTCCCTCTGCCATCTTTCCATCAACTTCATGTGTCTGGTCTGTGTGTGCGTGCATGTGTCTATGGTCGTAGCATCAGCTCAATGATTGGTTCGTGATGTCACCGTCACACGAAGTGCTTCTTTCAGCTACCATTGACATAGAACACCTAACGTCTTCCTATGTTTATCGTCCGTGTATGGGGGTACTGATTCTTAGATTTATTTCAGACTGCATCAGAAAGCTCCGCTGTGCTTGAGCCTCTGAAATGTAAATTGTGAGGACGCTACCGCGCTACTTGATCAATAAAAGAGCTTAGCTACCGATTTAGAAAACAGCGACGTTTCCGCCACACTACTGAGAAATGTAGTTAACCTAAATGTAGACACAATTTATTTATATTGAAGATCTGAGGTTACCCCTACTATGCTGTAACCCTCTACAAACATTTTCATCTAAAGTAAGTTGTTTTAGGGTTTTATTTTCCTTTAAAGGAAATTTCACTGCTAGGCAATCCATCTCCAACGAAAAATACAGTCTCCCATGGCGATAACTTGTGGCTGGGGAAGATGACGTCAGCCTTCACGCGGCCGTCCCTGCAAGTACTAGGCCCACAACCTGGGAAACTAATGACGCCTACGCGACATCATACCGACAGACAATTATCAGTGCTCCAACTCAACGTCGAGGGCCTAACACTCGCCAAACTCGATGTCATCCGTACGCTCGCCGATGCAAGCAAGGTATCAGTGGTGCTCCTACAAGAGACACACAAGACAGATGACGACCACCTGAATCTGCCTGGGTTCCTTCTTGCCGGTTCAATACACAGCAAACAACATGGTCTTGCAACCTTCGTTAAGACAGACATCAGTTGGTCACCAACAAGCCAATCGACACCTGGCTCCCAAATCGAGTAGCTGGCCACAAGGGTAGACGAAACTACCATGGTAAACGTATACAAGCCTCCACCGATAGCACTGACAACGACATCGCTTTCGCTGTTTCTTGCACCAACCATCTAGGCAGGTGACTTCAACTGCCAACACACAAATTGGGGTTACAACTACACCACCAAAGACGGTGAGGTGCTCGTTGACTGGGCCTCCAACGCAGTGGCCACACTGCTCTACGACCCGAAGGAACCTCCAAGCTTCCACTCAGCCCGCTGGAACTCATACACCAACCCGGACCTGGCCTTCGCCGTCTGCTGTAGCTGCGACCCGATGCCAGGGAGACGAGTCATCGACAGGTTTCCACGCTCCCACCACCGACCGTCAGTCATCAAAATGCCATCGCTGATACAGCCGGTAGCTGGGAAGCCCGTTAAACGCTGGAACTTCCGTAAGGCCAACTGGGATTCCTTCACCACCTAGACAGATAGAGGGGAATCTGGGTCCTCCCGGACCCAGATTCTGATGACGTGGATGCGGCAGACGCAGCATACTGCAAAATCCTTGTAGGTGCGGCAAAAAGGTACTTCTCCCATGGCTTCATCAAGATGTACATCCCGGGCTGGGACAACGAGTGCAGCCGCCTACTCCTGGACCATCAAAAGGCCACCACCCGAGAAGAGATAGAGTCGTCTGCCACAGCCCTTCTCCAGAAGCTCGACGAGGGACTCATCCTGTTTCTGTCCACCTCTCTCTGCGTAGAGAGAGGTGGACAGCGACAGCGACCACCGCTAGGTGGCAGAAGTGGACGGCGTGACAACAAAGCTAAGCATTGAGTACCCCAGTAGAATGGAAGGTGGGTGGAGCCTTTTCCAAGGACCCGCCCACCTTCTCCAAGAAAGCTGAATACTCCTAACTGCTGTTACTTGTATGCCAGAGTTTTCCTCTCTGCAACGCAAGGACGCATGGAGGCAACCTGCTCACTAAGTTGGGAACTTGTATGCATCTCGAAGGTACAGAGCGCCAAGCTGCTGCATCCCTGCCCATTGCCCAATAGGCATTGCACCGGCATAGGGTGCACCAGCATTCTGAACCATACAATATTCATTAAACAAGATTAACCTATTTGTCAGAAACCCTACTGTGTCTCATTCCTAAATGGTTTTGGTCCTGCTTCCAGCCCCTGAATCATTTTTTATTTTTTATGTTGTGCGATTCAACGTTTGGGTGTTTGAGTGACTGGCTCAGTGAAAATGTATACAGAGCCAAGTGGCTCTGTATACATTTTCACTGAGCCAGTCAGCATATTTTAGGCTACACTGCTGAAATGCAGTATAGCCTAAAATCTTTGAATCTTTGTGACCTCTAGAGAGCAACATAAACATCACAGTGATTCCCGTAGCTAGAGAGCTCTAGCTCAGGCTAAAAACGACTGCATGGCTTTCAGGGGAAGGAATGCAATCACCCAAGATTAAGAGTTCAACAGTTAATGAAGTTAGCACTGGGTGAGCTCTGAGAAAGGATCTGCTTTGAACATTTGGAGGATATCATCATATATTCTCAAAACCCCCAACAACATCTTTGGGACATCCATGCTGTGCTCCACAAAATCTATCCTAGCAAAACTTAAGAGTAAATATGAGCAATTGCAAAGACTTCCGCACATCCCTTAACTTCCTAGGGCACGTCATCTCCACAGTTGGATTCCAGGAGCAACCGGAGAAGGCCAAAGCTGTTGGAGACTACTCGGTGCCATGCCTGTCTTTAGGCATGACTAGATGGTACCACAGATTTGTGCCATATCAACCAAGAGATTAGTCTCAGCAAGGCAGAGAAAAACGACTAACAAGACTAAAAACGCAAAACCCAACTGATCAGGTGGGCTTTCCCTATACTCACCTTCCCAGTGGAGTATAGAAAGGGGATATAGAACACTGTTCCTGATGCTTTGTCCAGATCTCGAGGAGACAATACCAACTCTGCCCAACCTACCTGTGCCACCAAGCTGGCTACCAAAAATCAACTCAAAAAGACCTGCCAATCTCGCATAAGGTAGTATGGAAAGCCCAGCTGGCAGACTTACAGATACAGGACTGTAACAAAGCTAGTGCTACACACAGGCGGAGGAAGGGACATTAGGGCAGGAAGGGAGGAATTCTGAATTTACACAAAAGACGAGTATCTTAAAGAAAAAATAAAGGAAAAATGACTAAGAACTAGAAACAATAAAACATAATTGTAGACTGAAGGCTGGGCTGTAACAAGTTATACATACCGGAAAGCCTTCGACCACAACTTCTCAAAGCATCCCATGAGGCTCCCTTTGCTGGCCATCTTTGACTATATACAATCTACTGGAGGCTGCATAATCCAGAGATGCTCACAAGTAATTTTTTGCAAGTCCAAGTCAAGTCTCAAGTCTTTAGTCACGAGTCCAAGTCAAGTCTCAAGTCTATATATAGACCTACACACATAACAATACAAATTAAAGGAGACAATTTAAGTTTTAATGTAAATATTTAAAAAAAGATATATATAATCTTTTGGTATTTTGTTTTGTTTCTGTTTTAATGTGAAGTTTCTAATGTAATCATTGTGTGCTGATTATATCCCATTTCTTGAGTTATTGTTCATTTATTGAGCCGATGGAAATGCGCTGTATGCCTTAAAGAAAAGACGCGACGGCATGTAAACACAGAGCACTACAGAGTTTAGTTTGGACTGGAGGAGGAAAGGAGCTGTAACGGATAACCATAGACTGTAAGGATCATACCACCACCGATTTAACCCAATTTAACATAATCACATAAGAGTTTCACCTGTGAAACGCTCAGGATCAATATGCGCAGACAGAGAAACTGACAGCTATTGTTCTCTACCTCTGTTGTGGTTACTAAGCTCTGGCTATCACATAATGAGTTAGACAGTTCCATGCTCATTAATGTATTGTGTTTTTACAGAATAAAATGGTTGAACTGATTTTAAAGTATGGTTCTGGATTGTTCATGAAAATTGTGCGATCTCCAACGTAGGCGTATTCACCGGTAATTATGCGGCTGAGCACCGGAGGCATAAGGTCATGCAAGGAATGATTTTCATCTCGTCAGACATTTCCTTAAGGTTAATGCGCCAAAAATCCCAACTCTCGAGTCCCTGTGTGTGCGACTTAAGTGCGACTCGAGTCCAAGTCGCAAACTCGAGTCCCCATCTCTGGCATAATCTAGTACACTGGACAAAAATGTGTCTGGATGGAAAATGGCACATGCAGCATTGTCTGGTGTGTGTGTGTGTGTGAACCTCTGCGACCCGAGAGGTGGAAAATAGCAGGGAAGCTGCAACAATCCATCGTAACTCATCCCTGGAAAATGCCTGGAATGGATCTGATGGGCCCCTTCCAACAGAGCACTAACCTGAACCTGTATCTCCTGATTTATTTTGATTGCTATTCCAAGTAGGGTGAGCTTTACATCTAAAAAGTATACTGCAGAAACTCTTGCAGATCCTCATCAGATAATTTTGACCCAGTAGGGAAGTCCAACCTACATCCTCTCTGACTGTGGGTCACAATTTATTTCGTCCATTTTTCAAAGCATCAATAGAACCTGGAACGTGTGCCACAAACTGACTCGAGCATAGAATCCACAAACAGTGAAGTGAAGCATGCCCTTAAAACCGCAAGCACTGGGACAAACATCTGCCCCAGTTCAGTTTTGCCCTGAACTCTCTGGTTCAGGGGTCGACAGGGGTCACCCCAGCTGAACTTAACCTGAAACTGCCCCTGCAATATCCTCTGAATGTTGTTCTGCAGCTTCAGGATTCTGATCCAGAAGTTTTCCAGTTAAAGGAGTTCAAAGCTCCTTTCCAGTGCTCGGAAAGGCAATAAATAATGACAAAAAACATTGTGAGCTGGAATGGAAAGAGAAGGCTCAGTAACCCATCCTTATTGGTGGGGTGCAAAGTATTTTATGGCAAAAATGGCTCCGAAATGGCAAACACCCAATAGGGTTGTACCAAAGACGTTTTCATAAGAATTTTCAGCACTTGGCATAATATTTGTAGGAAAACCAGGGGCAAAATGTAGTGTAAACAGTGTAGCGTGAAAGTGTTTCAATGGGGATTTTCCATAAAAACTGCTTTATAAAAGCTAATCATTCATTGATAGTGCCATCTTGGTCATTTTATGACAGTGGATAAGAAGCCCCACTTTTGAATATAATTCAATTAATTCAATCTTGAACCATTTAGGTGGAAAAGGGTTATTTGTATCAGATTATGGTAATTTCCTCATGCCCATGCCACAATAGCTACCAGCTACCCACCTTGTACAAGCTATATTCACTTACTAAGCATTGCTGTCCAAAATATCTGAGCATTTTTAAGGTAAGAAAAATGTGTCTTAGATCCAATATATTTGACTACTTTATACTAATGATGCATATGTTTTTTTTTAAGAGGATCTGCGTTAGCTGCTTATCATGTCGTGTAGCCAGTAGATTTTGTAATTTGAACAGAAGCAGTGGATATCCCTTTGAAATAGATGGAGATTCTCTTTTTATAGCATTTAGCTCCATTGACCCCCATGCCATCAACACTGTCTAGCTACTCTACCCCTGGTGCTCAAGAAATATACTGCATTTTTCCCCTGTCACATTACAGTCAACGGGAGTGGCAAAGCTCTCTATAATACCTCTGGTTATAGGGCAGGTTGGCCTTTTAAATAATGAGGTGGTTTTGGAGGGCATGGGGGAGGATATGCGAGTGGTGCATATAGTTTGCCTTAAAGGGGAATTGTCACACTCGCTATTTTGCAATGCAAGAGAGTACATCTTCAATGACGTAAAATCACCAGTGAAAATGATATTTTTCTTGTGTGGGCTTGCTATAAGGGAGGAGCGTAATGCCCCACAAATATCACAGGATCAACTTGAGGTTATTTACCGAGAAGGCGCTGGAAGAGTTTAATTAATGACGGCTGTGCTCCAACTTTCTGACTGCTGTGATCATTTATAAAAATGTGCAGGGACTGCAGGGACCTCACTATACCATATTACATGTTTTTTGACTGCCGATATATGTTATGATTATGTTAATATTGTGATTCTGTAAATATTACCGTACAATAATACGATTTTGTTTGGTGAGATTTTGTTTAACGTATTGGTAAAATGTTTAGGTTTGAGTTCCACAGGAACTTGTCGGTGGCCACCATTGTTTTTTTAAATGAGCGAGGCTGAACCCAACAGAACCTAGCTGATCCAAATGTTTCATTTATGACGTTTCTGGCATAGAAAAAAAGAATAATACGTTTTTTGACCTACAAGTTTTGTGTTAGCAAAAAATCATGATACACACATGAATAAACTTTCTCCCCCATCTATAAAAATGGATCAACAAAGGACCTTTGTAGAGGTATATTCTGCTACAATACTCTGTTATCCAGGTTATCAAAATGCTGGTTTTGGCTGGCTCAACAATGGTAATGACCTGCATTTAATTACTTCCCTGGTTTTTGGATTTTTGTGATTGCTTGTAGGTCTTTCGTGATGTTTCCTCAGTTATTATGTTACATTCAAAAATAAATGACCCACGAAACGGATGGTATATAATGTAATTTAAACAATTTAATTACTATTACAATATGAAATCCATATGAAAGCCCTCAGCACACATTTGACTGTCGATACTAGACAGGGAGGAAATGAAAATATCGACCATCCAATTAAATGAAGTAGAATAGACAGAAAGAATGTAAGGCGAAACCAAGGATAAATGCTTGTGACAACAAAAGCATACATGTTCACATATGCTCAGTGCAAACTGCATGCGAGATCACAACAAAACAGAGGAACCAGAGGTAGAGGGAGGGTGGGAAGCAAGAGAAGGGGGACTTTCCTTCCTAAGCCGCCGTCATTTGCGCGTGTGTGTGGGGTGGGGGTGGGTGGGGGGGGGGGGGGGGGGGGGGGCACAATTCCGCGCACGGTCACCATCTTACACATACATGCACACACACACGTACACATACTGTGCTGAGCGGCAGCAAGGGGGTTTTAAACGGCTTTGGAGAAACGAAAGGGAGACAAAAGGACTGTAACCTGCTACAATGGAGGACAACATGGATGATTCCCAGAGCCAGAAAGGTAAGAGGAAGGGCTGTGATTACTGCAATCAAGAAGAATCATCCGTTTTAATATGCATTCCTTCATTTTTGGATTGTGTTGATGATGCATCCGTCTGCCTGAGCTATGATTTCTTTGTGCATGATGCAGAGAGTGAATGGAGAGAGGAGGGAGGGGGGGGGGGACAAGAAATATAAAAAATGTAAAGTGGAAACGCAGATACCATTTCAGCATCTATTAAACCACATGATACATTTTTTCCTGAATAAAATCGGAGAGATTGGCCTCGTCTGTGGTCATTATAGATGCATTCACTGCATGTGACAGTATGCAAAGCCTATTTATGTTTTTATTTGGTTATTGTATATTCTGGGGTGTATCTGATGTTAGTCAACCGACAGAAAGGAGGAGGGATAACTTAAGAAAATTAAACATGGTTTTGGATTAAGGGCTAGGAGGCAGCACACATCAAATAGTCTGTGTTGTTTTGAAAATAGGGATTCATAAGATGAAGGGGAAAAAGAGAGGTGGGAGTGGCAGGAGGGAGAGAGAAATGGAGGGAGGCAGAGAGGGTGGTCAGGGGAAGGAGGGGTGAAAGAAGGAAAAACGATTAAATAATTATTTGAAAAAGGTTTTTGGGTGGGGGTTTAGCCAAACCTGTGATTGATGCTTCTATTGGGCTACTCTTTGTTAGGCTCCATTGTTACCGTTTCACGCTTGTCAGAATGCCTCTCCTCTGCTTTCCTCGCCTTTCTTCTCTCATTGCCTTCATTTTTTCATGTGTTCTCTGTTACCATCTTTCATTTTTTTCTTCCACTCTTTTTTTCACTGTCCGAATGTCTCCGTCTCTATTGTTTAAATGTGTTAAATTTGAACACACCCTCCTCTGCTGCTTCTCAGTCGTTTATCTCTGCATTACATCTCCATGTTGTTCTGTGCATCTCTCCAACACCCTCCCCCCATCTGTCCTCTCCCTCCATGTCTTCACCAGTCTGTGGGGATGCTGGACATGGGAGGCTCTCTCTCCATGCCATCTCTAACTGCACCAATGCCATCCCTCGATGGCAACACATCAAATCTGAAATCAAATATAGTTATTTCTTTGACGCTTTCTCTTTTTTTTTATCCATTAATTTCACTGCGTATTCCAATCTATCTTGGAAATATTGTTGTTGTAAATGGCATCAAATATGGGCGTGTCCCAATGCTGGAACAAACCTATGCTACGTTCCCAAAAACAGACGCAATGCCAATTTTGCCACACCATATGGAGAATGCTTTTACCAAAATGCATTTTTAAATCAATCGTTTCTTAATTTACAGTGTTTAGGCATTGTATCCATGGGAACAGGTCTAGGACCTAGACTTGCAATAGGTGGATTCAGGATTTTTTTCTGGAGGGAAACAGCTTGAGCCAATCAGAAAGCAGACTTAGATATAGGGATGCTTGTGGCAAACAGATTCTTTGTCTTAACAAACGAATAACCCTTTTGATTGTTATAAACATGTACCTTTCCAGTTTCCATGTGAATATGATTTAATATAAAACAAAATTTAGAGCAGAAGAAAAAAACATGGTACATATGCAAATATTATGTTTTATCAGCCAGTGAGGTAATGAAAAGCAAGATGCATTTGAAAGTCGATGCATTTATGAGTCGAAGGAATAGTATTGATCTGAGTGTACTATGAATGCCAAGTGGGAAATTGTGGTGAACTGTAATTACAATAGAGAGCTGGACGAAAACTAAGACCAAGAGTTTAGTCCACATGTTTAACTACCGCTTTTCCTGACCTACATTTGTTGTTGGAGGTGGGGGGATTAAGAAACCATGGAGTCATCACACATGTTTAAAAAAAAAAGTCATTTTGGATACATGTATTTAGCCTAGTTCATTATATTTATAATCAAGACACATTTTCAATGTCTAGCCCTGAAGCAAGTCTCCCTGCTTTAGGCAATTCATACCTAAAGCGAGAGACAGAACTACAATTTTCAAATGAGGTTGCCATAAACAAATCTATCTCACCTGAATATTTTACAACTTTTGTTACATAAACCATCTAGCTGCCACCATCACAAAGCTAGCCAGCCTGTTGCCACATTAGCACCTTGCTCAGAAGATCCATCCACATCTTGCTGCTTTACAGCCCTGGCGACCTTAGTCACCCTGATTTGTCATAAACACACTGATGCATGGCCCTTTGCACTACTTCTCTCTTCTCTACGTTCCATTACAACTGTGTCTATTTTGTTACCGACCACTAATAAAAAGCAACTTGGTGGAGAACTGAACAAATCAATACAAATGTACTTGCATTGCCAACCTATTGGGAGATGAGAGTGGATGAGAGAACCACAGATAAAAGCAAGGGTATGATGAAGTAGAAAAGGAAGGAAGCCGACAGTGAAAAGCCATTAAACAAATATGGTTAATAAACTGTCAAGTAACCATAATTGGAAAAACAGAGTGAAATGTTAACGATGATGAATTCTATAATTTGATCAAATCCATATACACCAGATTACTGGCAAATTGGTTAAAGTTTGCATTGTTTAGTTTGATTTTGCACATGTCTGAATATAATTCTGCATAGCATTGCAAATGACTCAACCCATTGAATAGAAGTCAATGGTTTTGGTTCTTAATGGATAGTTGTATTTCCTTAAATGGTGATGTATTTTCCATTTTAAATAGAGCACGTGGGAGTTCAAATGGTAATGTATTTTCCATTTGAAATGGAGCAAGTGGGGAAGTTGACATCAATGCACGAAAATGATCTCAGGATCAAACTTCGTACGCAATTGTATTTTGCTCCACCTAAGCGATTTGCTATGCTAGTCGTGTGTGTGGCTGTAAATACTATTTCAAAACCAAACCTGTAGTCAAAACAATATGAAGACCTAACAACATACAGAGCAGCAGTAATGATCAATAGATCCTGCACAATCTGGCACCTAAGGCCCAACTGGCCATTTGTTTTCCCTTAAAGGGGCTTCATATAACAAATTGACTGTACTAAATCACAAAATGACCATGAAATGTCGTCAGAGATTTCGGAAACATGCTAAGTCAAATTTCTGGCTTTTCTGACAACAATGTTTCAGCAGGAATGTTCTCCTTTAAAATGCAATGTTTGTTTTGTTTTGATTTTGTAGATTTACTATTCTCAGAGTACACCAGGTTGCCAGATATGAAACAAATTGGCACACAAACACTTTATGCTGCAGCCATGGAATCAAGCAAACAAACCTGATCAACTGAGGTTGTACTAGATTCTACCCGACCTAAAAAGCCTCGTCCTTCTTTAAAAAGCTCCATAACCAAATGCCTTGCTTTAACACGGGTAAATCTTGGAGTTGCATTTGAAAGATAGAGACCGCTTAAAGGCCAAAGCATTTTAACACAGATGCCACATGAGCTGGTTTATAATTTGCAAACAATAAATGAACTGCTAACATATAGATAAGCTGATTAACTTAAATTGTAGGAGTCATTGTCGCTTGTCAAAAGAGAATAATTCTCGTCTAAAAACTACAATGTTGCTCTCAGCTCGTCTTGATACCTTGTTCGTTCAGTGTTTTCAACATGGCAACCCACGTGAGCTTTGAGTCTGTGGAGGAGGGGCCGGCAGAAACAACTCTCCAATATTGTGACTTTGGACTGTATGGGAAACACTGTTTGTTAAATATAGCACATTTAAAGTGTATTCAGCAATTTGATATAATTGTATTAGGATTACCCTCACGATTGTTGTCCTGATCTCAACCATACCGAACCTGATTGATACATACATTTGACTTTATTTACTCATTTGATTTTGCTGATCAAAATTACATATTTTGAAGTTCAGATCCTGCAATGTTTCCTCTTTGCATATAACTTCTCACAATCTCAATCATGAGGTATTAAGCACAGTTCACCTAGACACTCTCCATCATGTGTGTCATTATATGCTGATGATATTGTATTGTTTAGACAATATCCCTTGATAAAACAGACCCTCTATGTACATTATGCGATTGTTTTATTAATTTGAACATACTGTACATATATGCATATGAGTTGGGCGTGTTCAAGGGTGAATAGTTATAATTCTCCAAAATGATCAGAATTCATGACTTAGTGCCATGGCTGGCAGTATGTTTACCAGGCATTATGTTATGGAATTTTGCTCACTCACTACACATTGTCAAAAAGAAATGTATGTATTTTGGAGCTTTCAATAGATTGATATATCCAAGTACTACATATAAATACTAACTATTAACTATTAATTATTTTTTTAAACTTTTGCGTTAAGCTGTGAGCGTTTTCTTGTATTAGGCTGTGACTATGCTTTAACATTGACACATTTTCTGTCACTGTTTATTCTGGGTTTAACAATGGCACTTTTTCGTATGTGAATCTCATTGCCGAAGAAAATAGCGTGCCCGTTTGGCGAGAGAAATTTGGTGTCCAGACCCTGAAATCTATACCAAAACTATTTGTTTGTGGGTTTGTGTGTGTGTGTGTGTGTGTGTGTGTGTGTGTGTGTGTGTGTGTGTGTGTGTGTGTGTGTGTGTATGGGTGCGCGTGCAAACGTTTATACATTTGACTAGCAACTCTCTAGGCACACAATTTAAGGCACTGGGTAAACACAGGTAGAATACTACACACATGCTGTCCCGGTAGAATGCTGTTTGAATGAGACTATAGAGACAGTTCAAATCACTGACTAATGAGACAGCATTCTCACCAAGCACTTGAGTAGAAAGGGTTGGTGGGTGTTTGTGTGTGTGTGTGTGTGTGTGTGTGTGTGTGTGTGTGTGTGTGTGTGTGTGTGTGTGTGTGTGTGTTTGTGTATGTTTGTGTGTGTGGGCCATTTCAAAACTTGAAAAGACAAATACAAAATAGTTACAAAATAGGGCATTATGTTGGAGTTGACATATGATATTTCAGTTGAATAAGACACCTTGTAGAATAAGATCCAAAGTTCATAATGAACACTTCTCTAAAGAATGACTGCACAACCATATGTTACGCATTTCAATAAGGGTACAGTAATTAACCATTAATTAACATTATTTAAAGCAGTAATAAGCAATGGTCTAGTAAACTAATGGCCTAGTAATCATTTACTAACTAACCTTAGTTAACATGAACAACATTAGTAAATGGTGATGAGACCATTAACTAGGAGTTAATAGTTAGTCAATGCTTCTTACTGCTTTAACTTATGTTATTAATGGTTGATTATTGTACCCTTATTGTCAAGTGTTGCCAAGCCATTTGTACTTTACATGTGGTGAGCAAGCAGGTTTGCCATACAAGTTTAAGTTTAAAGTTACTTTTTAAAATCATCTGGCATTAAGGTGTGGCATTAATGTGTTCGCTATGTCAGTTTGTAATACTATATAATATATAGTTATTTAAAAATACACTTTGTTAATCACCAATTTTTTTCAATAAATGTAGATACTTTAATAACATATTATTTTCAAAAAGAACATACAAAATACATCATCATCACAATTGAAAGGAACCATGTACTGTATGTAGTTCTTCCAAAAATGATGCCGAAAGTACTCACATAAAATGTGAGACACATTGCCTGACGTTTTAACAGGAACAGTGCTGATGCTATGATCTACCTTGACTCTACAGGGTGATGTTTATGATGATTATTATGTCCCATGTAACAAGAAAGAGGCACAACCAACCATCCCTCTGTCTCTTTGTCTTGATCCCAGCCCTCTCTTCCACTTCACTGCTTCAAGCCGTCCTTCTGCTACCCCCCCCCCCCCCCGTGATTCCCCTATTCTCTTTCAACCAATTATGTTCCCCCAACTTGCTCTGTCTCTGCTCCCCTCCTCCCCCCTCTCTCTCTCCCTCCCTCTTTCTCTCTCTTTCTCCCTCCCCTTCTCTCTCCCTCCCCCCTTCTCTATCTCTCTCTCCCTCCCCTTCTGTCACTCTCTCCCTCCCCTTTTCTCTCTCTCCCCCTCCCCTCCCCTTCTCTATCTCTCTATCCCTCTCTCTCTCTCTCTAATCTCCTCATCGACTATCTCTCCATCTGTCGCAGCCGTGTCAAACAGGAGGCTCCATGGGGATACACCTGACCCCGCGAGACACGCAGATAGACAGACTGACATAAGGACAGACCGACACAAAGACAGATAGACACACAGGCACACAGTCCTTCCCTAATGATCATTGGGTTCATAGATCATTAGGGAAGAACATGCATGGGCAGAATCAATCCAATCCAACAAATACAAATACAAAAGTAACCAAAACACATAAACAGTGCTGTTGTTATAGTTTGACCTTTCAGCGGGACTACTGAATAGTTTCTGCCAAACCAATGAATCCAAAGGTAAGAATCAAAATAGACAGGGATAGCTTTGATCAGCTGTGATTTGAGCTGATTGCTGCACTTGAACATAGAATAATGTGCGGGGGCAGCACCACATACACACAATATAGAGAGGACGACACAAAGATAGAAACAGAAAGCGTTCTCTCTCTCTCTCTCTCTCTCTCTCTCTCTCTCTCTCTCTCTCTCCCTACTGCATAGTATACAGTGAGTTTGTGTGTGTGCGTGTTTGTGTGAGGGTTTGCGTGTGTGTGTGTGTGTGTGTGTGTGTCTCAACACGGTGCTCAGGTTTAATTGACCAGCCTTGTTGTCATGCCAACCACGGGTGTGGTGGGAGCTCACTGACCCACTTTGCCTGTAGCGTTGTCATGACAACGAGCGGGGCTACGTCAAAACCTACAGCTACACTCCAGCACATTCATGCAAATTGTGATTTTCAAGCACACCTTCAGTAGACCATTTACTATTAATGCACCTGAAGACGTAGATGTATGTTTCTCTTGCGCACACAGACGCAGGCACGCACATACACACACACACACACACACACACACACACACACACACACACATGGAATAACTGCGTATTCCTTCTATGTAGCATCAATGCAGACTGGAGGGGACATTTGGCACTCTGTGTGGAATGTGTATATTCCGTTGATGTATGCGTGTGCGTGTGTGTATATGTCTGTCTGTGCATGTGTGCATGCAACCTGAATTACAGTTGTACTGTTTCTTCATTATTATGCATATATCCATATTTGGGATTTAAATGCAGAAAACCCCCAGTGACCTACTAAATAGTGGGCAGGGTTTGCGAGTGTGTGTGCTTATGTGTGTGTGTGTGTGTGTGTGTGTGTGTGCGTGTGTGTGTGTACGTGTGTCTTAATGTGCTTGTGTGTGGGTGTTTGTGCGTGTGTGTTTACCTGCTGTTGTGCTGACATGATGAGTGTATTGAAACTAGCATACACCAGTGCCATCAATGGCTGTTAATTGCCATTAGACCTCTGATGGAGCAGTAGCACGAAAACAGTATATTTACATATATCATCATGTACCGATGGCTCTAATGTAGCAGTAAGACATACCATGTATGTGTACATATCATATCATCATGTACAGGTGCAAGGCCCACCATCTCTGAGATCATAGCAACAGCATTGAAGAGAACATGTATGCTGTTATCTCATAGCCCATGTCACATGCATTACTCTGCTTTTAGAAACCGTTTACCTTAATGGCTACATTTATGTATCATATGTGCTGAAAGCACTATAGTATAAAGTGCTACTTTCTCAGAAACAGAATCATTTTGTTTGGATTCTTTTAGAGCTATCTCCATTTTGTTCACACACAGAACACAATGTACGGTCATATTTCATTTCATTAAGTGTAGTGTATTCTGGGTGCTGCAGCGTTCCACATTGTCAATGTTCCCCCAGCAAAACAGTGCAGAGAAAGTGTAGTGTTGTTCTGACCTTAACCCTACAATGCAGTTGTTTTGATCTATTTCATCCACATATTTATTATATATTCATGATCCCAAGACACCCACACACACACACAGACTGTCACACACACACACACACACACACACACACACACACACACACACACACACCAGTACCACCATCACCACCAACACCACCAACCCCATCAACACCATCACCATCACTCTCTTCTACTCTGCACTTCTCAGGCGCTGGTCCTCAGGGAATATGTGGGAATTGCTAATTAAAGTGCATTAGAGAGAGTGGGAGATAGAAAAAGAGAAAGAGGGAGAGAGAGAGAGAGAGAGCATATGGAGGACCAGAGGAGGAGACTCATCATACATTATTTTTAACCATTATGCGGAGGAGAGCCATTGTGTCTCAGCAAGCACAGATGAAAGTGTAGCAGGGTAGCAGCAGCTGCTGATAGGTCAACGGGAAAGATGATTGACAAATGACATATTCTATTGGTGGGACGTCATCTCCTGTATTCTTTGCATATGTGTAGGATTTCTCTTGTTGTGGATTTGCTTATTCACTTTTTATGTTTAAAAAAAGTTTAAAACAAATACGGGGAAAAGGAATACACCCTTTTACCAAGAATCCTGTGAACTAGAAGGTTTTAGAGACATTAACTATCTACCCATGTAGTCATTTCAATAAGATGACCAGACTGGAACTAGTTCTAATATTATAGCATTAAAAACCAATTGGGAATAAAGGTAGCAAACAATCTTGATAGTCTTGATAGTCAATTCATTTGAGCTTTCATCTCTGGAAAGTAGACTTTCCTTTCTTTATACCATCAACTTTTTCCCATCTAACCTCTCTTTGAAAATCCATTGGGAACGGAATGACAAATAAATACAATACAGACTTCCTGCGACAGTATCATATTTGTATATCTATCCATCTATGTATGTATGTATGTATGCATGTATGTATGTATGTATGTATGTATGTATGTATGTATGTATGTATGTATGTATGTATGTATGTATGTATGTATGTATGTAGTGTATGTATATATGTACTATATGTATGTATGTATGTATGTATGTATGTATGTATGTATGTATGTATGTATGTATGTACTGTATGTATATATGTATTATATGTATGTATGTATGTATATCAATTGTCTTAACACTTGTAAACTAGCATAAAGGACTCGAGACAAGTGACAGAAATATCGCAACCCTTAAAGGATGTTATTCACATATCAGAAGGCTGCCCTGAAGGACCCTTCTACACAGAGCATCACAACTTTCACATCACTCCACTTCCATTTTTGTTCTTTGACGACGCATGTGTAATTGTGCACCTTCCCCAGGCTGTAAGGAGTGCTGTGAGCGCTGTGTGGGCAGCCTGCCCTGGGCCTCCCTCATCGCCACCATCCTGCTCTACATGGGTGTGGCCTTGTTCTGTGGGTGTGGCCACGAGGCTCTGACCGGCACCGTCACCATCCTCCAGAACTACTTTGAGCTCATCAAGAACCCTGGCGACCTGCTGGACGTCTTCACCATGTAAGTGACTGTTATGAGGTAACAACGTGCCGCCACCCCCCCCCCCCCCCCCCCCCCCCCCCCCCCCCCCCCCCCCCCCCCCCCCCCGTTACACATTCTGGGTAGCCTCGACCTTCCAGTCTCTCTTGGGTGACTTTCGTTGTACAAGAGAGCCTGGATGAGGACCTCACAATTTGGGCAGGCCAATCACAAGTCAGGGGTGGCGCTGGAGTTGTGATTGGTTGCCCATTGATCTTGACAAGGGTCAAAGGGCGGATCAGGCAGCTCGATGGACCAATGGCTGGCTGCAACCAGGAACCCGTGGTGAATGAGCTAGAATAGTAAAAGCGCAAAAAACACATTGGGTCTATTGGGTCCGACTATGGTTGGATTAACTGGTCAAGGCCAATGGGATAAAAACAACTGAACATGTTTATCCGTTTATTTGCGAATCAATATTTTCATGTATATTTTATTGGCGATACACATCATGGTTTCACCTTGACGAAACCATACAATTCTATTTGTTTTTGGAAATATTGATCCAATAATATGACTTTGGGTCATTACATTTCCCATATTGGGGGCGTGTTGGTTGCAATCTTATTAACAGCACAGTGTTTAGGACTATTAGTTCAGGGGTGAGCTAGCTGACTCATCCTTTGGAGCACTTATATTATTAGCAAATATAAACGCTTAACTTGAAAACACTGGGGGGACTTTATGAGCGAAAGCACAAAGTGTTATTTACAAAGAATGATTTTGTAAGAAGACTTTAAACATGAACTCACATGCATGTTTTGCATTGCATGCAATTTTGCGTTCTCTGTGTGTTCTGGCTTGGACCAAAACAAGGATTTAAGACACTCCAGGCCACACCTGCTCACCAGAAACTGATCCAGGAAAGTGGCAGAGAAAGAGAGAGAGAGAGAGAGAGAGAGAGAGCGAGAGAGAGATAGAGAACGAGAGAGAGAGAGTAGGAAGAATAAAATCTTCATAAAGCAATTATTGGCAACCCTTAAAATGATGAAAATGCATGTTTATTTATAACCGACAAAGGCATGTTTACACCATTTGAACAAAAAAAAGTGATTCCTGCGCTGCCTAGCGAAGTAGGCGTGCGTCCCAAGAGCTGCCTGAACGCATCACGCAACCTGCTGACACGGGATGGAAACTGTGGTCCTTTGCAGGGAGGGGGGACTTATGGCTCTGTTCCGTTCCAAGATCTGTTCCAAAAGGGCTCACAATCCCTTGTTTGATCAGATGAGAGGCAGGAGATACAAGACCATCACTAACATGACACGTTCATCGCGCAGCTATGTGTGTTCCTTTTGCATGTGTCCTGGCTGCACTTGCAAGGAAACATACAGTGCCACACTTCTAATCTTCGGCAGTAAAACAGTAAAATACTATTCAGTCATATCTGACATGTCAATAACCTTCTGGGTCTGGTTTGTATGCATTATATATATATATATATATATATATATATATATATATATATAATATATATAATCTGTCCATAACACCTAAAGGTTTTGTTGACCTCTATGCTTGTGTGTGTGTGTGTGTGTGTGTGTGTGTGTGCGTATGTGTGCATGTGTGCGTGCGTGCGTATATGTGTGTGTGTGTGTGTGTGTGTGTGTGCGTGCGTATATGTGTGTGTGTGTGTGTGTGCGCGTGTGCGTGCGTGCGTGCATGCGTGCGTGCGTGCGTATATGCGTGCGTATATGTGTGTGTGTGTGTGTGTGTGTGTGCGTGTGTGCGTGTGTGTTGTGTTCTCTCCACAGCATCGACATCCTGAAGTACATTATCTACGGCCTGGCAGGAGGGTTCTTCGTGTTCGGCGTGCTGCTGTTGGTGGAGGGATTCTTCACCACCGGAGCCATCAGGGACCTGTACGGGGAGTTCAAGATCACCGCGTGTGGACGCTGTCTCACAGCATTCGTAAGATTGGATTTGGTTGATTTTCATCTCAGTGCAAAACACTTGACGTGTCAATGAATTGTCTGAATAGGAATTTGAAATTGAAATTGAATCCATGCATATGAAACTCCCTGGAAACTTGAAATTGACTCAAATATTTTGTTATACAATAAATACAAAAACCACCAATAGACGAGGATAGTATCGTTTGACACGGGTAGAATTGTGATGTTTTTCGCCTGAGTTAAAGTTGAGATTTACCTTCTGTATTTCTCTTCTCATCAGCCTGTCTCCAAGCCCACTTGTCATCTTAACCTCACTTTTCTTTCCTCCTAAACAGCTGATGTTCTTGGCCTACCTGTTCTTCCTGGTTTGGATCGGGGTGACAGCCTTCACTGGCCTGCCTGTCTTCATGTACTTCAACATCTGGTCCATGTGTCAAAACGCAAGCCTGGTGGACGGCGCCAACCTCTGCCTGGACCTGAGACAATTTGGTAAAAGGCGGTGTGTGTGTGTGTGTGTATGCGTCCGCGCGCGCGCGCACGCGTGTGAGTGTGTGTGATGATGCTGATGTTGTTGTGGATATTGTTACAGGAGTGGTCTCCATCTCTGAGGAGAGAAAGGTGTGTACAGGATCTGAGAAGTTCTTCAAGATGTGTGAATCCAATGAGGTGAGGGGAGTGGGACTGAGAGAGAGAGAGACCTTTGTAAATATGAAACTGCACTTTTTCTGTCTGTTCAAAATGATTGCACTATTGCACATATCCTCCACACTGTAAATACAGTGTATGTACACTGTATCTTTAATTTATCTGTTTATAGAGATACTATACTTTTTATACGCTCTTAGTATTCCACATTCCACTTTTTATATATTTAGTATTTAATATTCTAATATTCTATTAATATATATTCTAAATGTATACAGATTTAGTATTTAACGTTTTATATTTGGACCTCCTAATTTCTCACCTGCTTTGGCAATGTAAACATTTGTTTCCCATGCCAATAAAGCTTTTTTGAATTGAAATTGAGAGAGAGGTGTACGTATCAGAAGAGATATTTGGGAACATTTGATGTTGCTACTGAATGCTAAATGCTACTGAATGTGCGATGATTACTTTGTTTTCTAGTTTTACCAAATTTCACATTCACATACGCACGTAAATGTACTTATACCAAAAAAATATCCCTCTCCTCCCCCAAAAGAAATACAAATAAACATTGAGAACAAAGAATAGCAGCCAATCAGCCCTCTCCCCTTGCCCTGCAGCTGGACCTGACCTTCCATCTGTTTGTGTGCGCGCTGGCAGGAGCCGGAGCCGCGGCCATCGCCATGGTGAGCACCACAATTCCACTCCTGTAAAGATCACGTTATGACTCCTTATCTAGTCAAACAAATGGATCGACTGTGCTTTAAAAGACAGCAGAGAAAGACTGAGGGGCGTTAAGTAGCCAAGAAGTGAAACGCCTTTTTCACCAGTTTCCATGGAAACAAAGGAGTTGAGAAATTGCGCCTGTGTTTCAGTTGGTGTTTCTGTGCCAGCATCTAATCATACATTTTTCATTTCAAGATTTTCAATATATCGTACTATGAGGTACAAATGTGTTGCTGGCTAATCGTGTGCAGCATACACAGACCAATCTTGAACAGGTTTTTAGAATAAATTTTGATTTAGATTTTATTCAGAAATGGGATTTTATTCTGAAAATCGTATTTATGGTACCCACGTGGCCATTTGTAAGGTGTGTTATACAGAGTCAAGAACTATATCTATTTATATAAATATATTTCTAATTAAGGCTGATGGCTATGCTGTTTGCTCAGTCAAGGGTTATTCCAGTGAGTGATGTTTCCAATCGTTTACTCATATTATCCCTTAGCTGTTACTTACTACCTACTGTGTTTACTCATGTTGTCACTAAACTGAAATTATTATAGTGTACAACCCATCGGCACAAACAAAGCCACTCACATTTTCTAAACCAGTAGATTTTCTTGTCAAATCAGACCTTTTAAGCCTTTCAATGAGCTCCCATTCATCCTTGAATCAAAGGACCAGTCATAAGTGCAGTGAAGAAAGGAGCTTTACATTTACTGGGGCATATATAATAGCTTGGATCCCACATTCAACGTTAGTGGTGATCCTGCTGTCCTGCTAAGGAACTGAGCGTAGAGACAGTGATGAGACCTGACCAGGTTGCTTGATGGAGTGAGACCAAAGAAGAACAACACACACACAGACTGGAAGAAAGTCAGGAATGATAGAAAATTATTGGGCACTGCCTATGGGACAGGGGACATATATATATATATATATATATATATATATATATATATATATATATATATATATATATATATATGGGAGGATGGGGATTTATTTCAATCTGACATCATGTATATATATATAACCATGACGTCATTTTAATATAAATTCCATTTCTCTGTCACATTGCCCTCTGCTGGGGATGTAGGGTATTCTTTTATTATTATTTTCAATTCACACATACTACATAATCTATAAATTTATTTATACACTTTATTTATTTAACTAACTTTCATTTTTTTATTTAACACTGAATGCTTTGATTGAGCATGCTGTCTGAGACGGATAAAGAAATATATAGATCTATAATAATGATAACAATAATAATTACTATAATATTTAATAATTAGGGGGCCAAGCACAAAGTGCGAGGCAACCTATTGTAATTATAATTATACGTATAATTATTATTGTTAAAATAATTAAAATAATGATAATAATATAAAGCCTAAGAATAACAATAGTTGAGCGCTGTCTTGCCTTACTCACCTAATAAACTACAGCTGTATGATAATTCATGTTTTAATTTGTGATGTAAGTAAGCTACCAGAGATCACTGTTAACCAAGACATGTTTATTTGTATCTCCTTTAATTATGGTCTCAAGAGCATTGCAGGCACATCGAACAATTAAGAGCACAATTCATGATTGTAGACTCTCGCTGACAATGAAAGCACCATTAGTAAGGAGGCAATGATGTGTGTGTGTGTGTGTGTCTATGTATATGTGTGAGTGTGTGTTTGTGTGTGTGTGTGTGTGTGTGTGTGTGTGTGTGAGAGAGAGAGAGAGAGAGAGAGAGAGATTTGTATTTTAAAGCTGGCCAAATATGTAATGCCAAACAAAATGGCTGAATGCTACTTATTGGCCAGAGCCAATTATTTCAGTATGAGTTGGAATGATTTCCACCTCGGAGGTATTACCATAATTACTACAACATGCCGTTACATGGATTCCTTCCACACACTGACGTCGTGTCACCCTCTGCGGCGCCCCCTACAGGTCCACTTCCTCATGGCGCTGGCGGCTAACTGGGGCTACCTGAAGGATGCTAGCAGGATGCAGAAGTACGAGGACATCAAGTCCAAGGAGGAGCAGGAGCTGCACGACATCCACTCCACACGCTCGAAGGAGCGCCTCAATGCGTACACATAAACAGGGGAAGCACGACGCCTGCACACATGGGATGGCAGACATACAAGCACCATGACCGACACACACACACACACACACATACACACGCATGCATACAGAAGCAGAGCCAAGATTGGTTCACAAACATAAAACATAATGTAGAACACAAAAGTACACGAAGATACACAAATATATATTAAACACACACACACACACACACACACATGCACACAAACAACCTCTTTGCCTACACATATACATATCTCTCTCTCTCTCTCACACACACACACACACGCACGCACTTCCACATACATAGATGTGATTGATTCTTGGTGTTGTGTGGTCGTGGGGTGGGGTGGGCAGTGTTCTGTAGTGGTGTCATGCTGTGCTGTGTAGTCTCGCCACATTCCAACCAACAGGTGTTACGATGAAAAGTTGTTCCCCAGGGAAGACCTGTAACGTCCACCTTCACACACTTTCTATTCACGCCTCTTCTCCCAAGCCCCCCGCCCCCCCCCCCCCTTCCCCACCTCCTCACCACCTCTCCCCCAATTTTTGTGCTCTGAACTTTCCCAATCCATTGATCCTGTTGACCTTTGGTTACCCCCTCCCCCACACACCCACCATCCCTTCATCGTCCCAACCTCTCCTTATTACAGACATGAATGTGAAACCTCCAAAACAAAGCACATCTCAGTAGCACAAAAAGTCAGCGTCTGTCTACATGCAAACCTCTTTTCCGCCATTGACATGATCATTTTGATTTGGTCATTTGTGAGTGGCTGTGTGGGGTGGCAGCGGTGGGGGTAGTGGTTGCGGTGTGGCTTGGCGGGCAAAAAGGGAGTGAGAGTTGCAACTCTTTTTTTCACATTTTTGTGTAAGGATTTTTTATAGTTTTGTACATGCACATGCGCACATGTGCACACACACACACACACACACACACACACACATAAAACATATAAATACACAGACATGCACACATTCCTAATGTGGCCCAATTCATTCATATTATTTTCAATTTGATTGAATTATTATTTTGCATCTACAACTCCACCTACAAGATTACTATGAGAGCCTGATTCAAGACTAAAGGGATCCAAAATGGTCAGAACAAAGAAGCTAGTTTCACACCTGACATTTTGGCATAAAGACACATTGAGATAAAGAGTAGCAAACATTTGCTAGTACAATTTAAAGCATGAACCAAAGTAAATGAATTGGTCATTAATTAGTCAACTGATTTGGTAATACAATCCTTCTGACTCTTCTTCTCTTGCTCTATATACAACAGAGTTGGTTGTATTTGATGGTCATACTGTAGATGATCTTATCGTTCCATTGGTTTCATTGGGTTGGATCATTGAGGTGAAATGTACTGCGTATATTGTATGGTGCTTGTAGTGTTGTCATGCACTGATGTTTACTGAAGCGATAATTCTCTGTCAGCCAACAGAGATAGGACTGGTGACAGTGATGACAACAGCACCAACAACAATGATGATGATGGTGATAATGAAGCATGGGTCACTGTGGGACACAGACACAAACACACACACACACACACACACACACACACACACATATAGACACACACACAACAGACCAATCTTTTTTCAACACTATCATCACCTTGAGCCATAGCTTTTTGTCGATACCATTTCACTGGTTTATTAAAACCTCAAAACATTTTAAATGTGATATAGTTATTTAAAATACAAAAAAAAAAGAATAAGTATTCTCTTTTTGTGGGCAGTATTCAGCACTGTACCTTCCTTTAACTGTATAAAATACAATGCATATACATATGTAAAACACTTGAGGTAAGCGGCCAAAGGAATGATGATTGATAATGGAGTGTGGAGAATGTCCTTCTGTTTCTCTTGGTTCTTTAGGTTTGTTCTGTTCTCTGTTCTCTCTGCTGTGTTATATACTTACATTCTCAAAGAGGGCTTGTTTTAACTATATATATCAATTGATTTGACTTGGCTGTTCCTACAGACCATACCTGTTGCAACAAATACCTAGAATAGACCCTTTGCACATAGGCATCATCGTAGGACAAACGCAGGTGTCACTCATAACACAAATTATGGGATCGCTACTTTTATGGACCCTCTGTTCCGATATATACATATATATCCATCCAGTGTATATCCAGCCACTTGTCCATAGTGGTGCCTTAACTCTTTCACTTTGGGTCAAAAAGAGGTGACAATGGGCTGCAACACTTATAGTATTAGCTTAATTATTTAAAGACAACTTAAAACAACGTTCAGAGCTCTGTTAAATGAACATCTCCACTTAAATCGGAATGATCATGGCAGGATAAAACCTAGGGGAATAGTACAAAATAACGGAGTACTTGTTGCTTACATGCAAAGTCTGAATATTCTGACGAAGGGAACATTAAATATTGGTTACTAGATTAGATGTATTTTTTTTATTGAATTGTGTCGTTTTTCTTTTGCAGCTAAATGCAATATTTAAAGGACAACAACAGCAACGTATATTTGAGGCATTCAGGTGTTTTTGGCTACCATGCTCTCATTATGGTCATTCAGGTGTTTTTGGCTACCTTGCTCTCATTATGGTCATTCAGGTGTTTTTGGCTACCTTGCTCTCATTATGGTCATTTTAAGGGTCTGGTTTTACAGTTACAGTATTTGATTTCATTGCCTGACAATGGACATGTCTTGTCAATGTTTTTAAACTCAAATTTAAAAAAAAAAGGTTTTGTGCACTTATTAACCTATTGTGAGCTCTCTCTATCTCTCTTATTCTTGATGTGTAAGTGCATTGAAATCCTCAGACCTGTGTATAGTCTTGCAGCATTGGTAATAATGTGAATAAATAATAATAATAAGATGAAAGTTAAATAATACAACAATAATAATAATAACAATAATGATAATAATAATAGTAATACTAATGTTATTAATAATAATAACAATCCTATCAATAATGATAATAATAATAATAATAAAATAATAATAGGTTAAAAAAGACAGTGAATCTAGTTGTTCTTCGTGGCATGGTTATGCGTTCAATGGTTATACTTTTACTGATTAAAACAAAAAAAATACTATTGTCTTTTTTTCTAATGATTCATTTACCACTGGTGCTGTTCTGCTGTACTCGTCTGTTTACTTTTCATTGTGCGGTAGTGCTAATGGTTTCGCTAATATCTTACCCGGCTTGCTCAATTGTTTACCACAAAACATCAGCTGTTTGATAAAATGAAACCTAATGAATCAATACCCACCAGCTCCAAAATAGCAGAAGATATCAACAGCATGTTCGTTGTTGTGATTTTAGTTATGTATTCATGTATTTATAATTATTTATTATTTTTTTCTTAAGTGAGATTCACATTAGTCTGGCCACTTAATACCCTAAGCCAAATGCCTTCTTCTGTCCTCTAACTAATTTTGGGCATTTAGATTTGCATGCGTGGCAACACTTAGATTGGTTATATAACATTTTGACACGTTTTTGTCATCAACAGCCATTTTGTTATCTCAGACATCTTGAATGAGGGGCGACCAAGGATGAGCTAAATTATCCTGCAAATTCACGCTGAAAATAACAAAACAGGCCAAATGTTACCACAATGTGTGACTTAAATAAATCTGACAAAACTGTATGTGATTCCTCAATATCAAAATGGATATCATGTAATGATATCCATTCTGATATTGATGAATTATATTTAATTTAGCTTCACCCTCTTTTAGTAACCATGGCAATTGCATGGATGTCCCTGAATTACCCTTACATAACATTACACCTCTTGTGAATTTAAGGAGGGATTGGTATATATTTTTGACAATGGACATGTTTTTCTTTGTCTATCCCTCTATCTCTTTTGCATTCAGAACTTCTTTTTATTTCACTCTTGTTGCGTAGTAGAAAGCTTTATCTGTTTCACCCCTCAGTTTTGTATATACTTGTGCCAACAGCTTGGGCAGACAGTGGCTTTTTTCTCAATTGTATGAACAAAAACTTGCCTGCGAATATAAATTCAATCAAATAAAATACACATGTGTACTTGTTAATAAGGGACCAACAATTATTCTGCATTTTGTTTTTATACACATGATTTGTTACATTTTAAGAATGTGATTGTGAAGGTGATGATGATTATACACATTTTATTATCAATAATATTATTGGTACAAGGTGTATAATTGCTAATATGGCTGCCAAGCCTGCACATTTGCTGGACATACTTTACGGAATATGAAATCACAGAATGCTGAATATTAATTTGATTGCTTGTCAATAACATAATTTGATAGTACTGGATCTTATCTTATATCTAATCGTATCTTAATAGATGATCAGAAAGACAAATGCTATATAGGCCTACTACTATCATAACTTGAAACTTTAAAGGTGAAGTGTGTCAAATTTAGTGACATCTAGCGGACCTTGGCAGACATATAATATAATATTCATAACTATGTCCGAGGAGCTTAACCCTCTCTGGGACGCGCCTCACTGGCCAGTGAAGATGACGTTCACGTTTCACCCACATATGTATTTACAGGTGTAAATTATCATTTTAGTTCGTTTTTTTTTTTTATCCAAGTGTGTAATAGTGTAGTGACTTGCAGTTTGCAGACGAGGGGGGATTAGGAGAAGCGGGTGTGCATATTCTTCAGAGGCGTTCGTTTTGAGGTCGTTTCCCTGCTCAGTAACTAAACTGGGCTGGTCGGGCTCCACTGTCGGAACCGTTGCTCCGTTAACCGTTATCGAAAGCAACCCGTATTCACGTCCCGCAGTGCACGTTAACACGGGCTTGTATCGCCGACCGCTATCGAGATGAACGATCAATACATGTAACGGATAGCGATCATTATATATAAAAATAAAAATAAAGGTTATTACATTATATTATGAATGTCGTTTACCTGTGTGTCGAGAAACGTCAATTGGCCGTTACCCTTGCCAGGTCATACAACGTGTACAGTGGCCATGGTGACAATTCAGTATGTTGATACATATGAATATTACAACTATGACAAAGATACCCGAACGTAGAGCCGTAAAAGATGATACAAAAGTAGAAATAAAAAAAGACCGTGGAACGATTCAAATTAAAGTCACATTTTGCTCTAACCCAGCTCATCTAGAAGCTAGCTGAGCGACACTGTCTTCACTAAGAGCCCGGGAACCACAGTGAGCTGAGGTTTAGACAGCCAAATGTTTTCATTCTCTTTGCTAGGCGGTTGACACTCATGGCCGACACTAGGTAGACAGGTCAACGTTACCTTTAAGGTAGGCTACCTATTTGCTAAATATACATTAAGATAAGATTATAACGCTCTAGGCTTGCTTTACACTTTGATTGGCCACACTTACGTTCATCCGTGTTGGATTTAAAACAAAACAAATAAAACGTTGAACCAACAGGTGATCAAAGAGAATGCGAACACGCGCGCCCTGCTGTCTGTAGTCCCGCCCCCGCACGTAGGAGGGGATGCCTCGAGACGCATTTCAGCACCTTGCAACTGTCCGCGCAGCGACCGCCTTAAAACGGTAAGAATGGCGAACAAACGTCGTCATCTTTTATTTGGAAATGACACGTTCTGTAGCGAATATGTTTGCCTTTCTCACTGAAAAGCTAGCGTTAGGTCATGTAGCGTTCAATAGCTAAACAGGCGATCAAATAAAAATAAAAGAAACTCGTAGTAAATTGTTGCCGTATGAACCTGTTGTGCGCTCATTTGAGACCGCTACATCGCCTCGCTCACGGTGCTGCGACTAGCCTCAGAACGTGCCCCCATCTCAAGTGGCATCGCCATGGCTGCTTACTAGCGACTGCTACTTGATACAAGCTAGTGTTACTTCAGTGATGAGACACGGGAGCTACACGACGTACACGGCAGATTCATAGTTGTTGGCGCATCGCCATCACATGAACGCACAAGTAAATCATTGTTTGGGCAAGAGGAAAGCACACACGGCAACCTGTGTGAGCAGGTAAGCGGACGTGTCACGCTTATAACAGATGCCCAATAGGTTTATTATGATGTAGCATTGTCTTTAGACTTGACATCTAGCGCGGCTAGGCGCGCATGGGTGCCAGGTTCGACTGTGTTGTATTGCAGGCAGTTTACAGGGAATGTAATTGATCTCCTGGGGATATTCAGTTGGAATTAAAATGCCGGGTGTCTTTTCACAAAGAAACAATTTGCAACACTTTCCATTCGTGATCAGTAGATGTCAGTGTCATGATATTTAATATATCACACATATCCTTTGGTGTCTGCCCGTGTTTACCTTTTAGAGGTAACTTTCAGGACCTGCTCTTTAACACAGTTCTACAGTGTTACAGTATCGCGTGTGTGTGTGTGTGTGTGTGTGTGTGTGTGTGTGTGTGTGTGTGTGTGTGTGTGTGTGTGTGTGTGTGTGTGTGTGTGTGTGTGTGTGTGTGTGTGTGTCGCAGGAGTAATAATGTAATAATGCAGTTTAAAATGACCAGGTGTGAGCCATGCTGTGTTTCTGACATCATCGCATACAGCTGGTACTATTTGTTTGGTGCCATTCCACTTAAGGCTATTTTTAAACCTCAGGTGTATTCAGCACATGTTTACATACTTGGATACATGGCAATGTGAGTAGGCCTACATCTAATCATATTCAATGTAACGTTACAGTGTAGCTAGCTTATCACTCCAAGGATTTAGCTAATCCTGTCTTCATGTTCACTCTACAGTAATCTTCTTACCATCCCAGAGCTTAGTGTGAGTGTGTGTGTGTGTGTGTGTGTGTGTGTGTGTGTGTGTGTGTGTGTGTGTGTGTGCGCGCACGCACAGGCACGTGTACTATATTTACACACAAAGTCTAGCGTTTCAAACTGTCTGTACCTTTGGGGAGGTTAGGTCAAAAGTTCCCTTGCATGGTTCTTTTGGCTGTATGGTGACAGATAGGGATGGGCAATATCCATTATTTAAAACCTCTCCCAAAAACATTGAGGTTTACGGTTCAACCGTCAATAAAAAGCGAGAAAACCGTTTCCAATGAGAAAATAGTTTCCAATGTGCCGTGAGCTGCTACGCTCTCTTCTGTCACAGGGTGGAGGAAATCATCTGCAAATCACTTTTTCCCCTTTCTTGTTTCATACCTAATAACCCCATTGACAAATCCAGTTTAAGGCTACTAGGCATGATTGAGTAATAGATACATTATGACCTTCATTAGCTTGATGAAGCGCGGTAGGCAGCCAGCTTGAGAACAGCAATAGCATCGTATTTCATGTTTTTCCTCCATATACTGCATTAGTCATTTGCATTTCAATTGAGGATTTAAAGTCAACAAATCGAATTCAATATAAAGGTAATTCATTAATTCTGTTTTTATTCTCCCACTGATTGGCTGACGTCAGATCAAATTATCTTGCCTCAAATGACAGCAGCGGCCAGTTAGCACCACCCCAGTTTATTAGAAGTTAGAGAAATTCTAATAAGATAATAACAATTACTAAAAGTCACTGCGCAGGTTTTGATCCGGATACTAACGTACTCAAGTCAAGGAGTGACAACAAGAACACTGTCAGGTCAAATCTTAAATGTTTCATTGGATCATTTTAAAATGTTAAATAACCGACCACCAATCATAGTCTGTGATTACGTATCAAATGGAAAATTGAATGTGCTACCACCATCCTGAATCGTGTTCAATAAACAATAAATAAATTGTTTCCTATTTAGCGTATCATTTCCTGCCAACTTGCGATATGGGTACATTACATTACAATTACTTTAATCTGTCACACTCACTTAGGCCTATAAGTAAGATTAAAAAAAAAAAAAAAAATGTGTATCACATTGAATGTTGCAGTGTTGTTAAAGTGTTCAGAAAGCCTTATGCATACTAAGGCATTCACTCTTCACTACCTCGACTGACATTCTGACTCAGTATCTTCCCTTGTTTTCTCTTAATCAATTACCATGGTAACATAAGCTAACATAAGGGGCCCCTATCTTTTTGAAGATGCTCTGCTCTGCTCTGTGTGTGTGTGTGTGTGTGTGTGTGTGCGTGCGTGTGTGTGTGTGTGTGTGTTTCTCTTGTTCGATGTGTGTGTGTGTGTGTGTGTGTGTGTGTGTGTGTGTGTGTGTGTGTCTCTCTCTCTGTCTGTGTGTGTCACATCTGTGTGCTCAACTTCTCATTCTCACATAATCACCCATCACATCCCAAACGTGGGTCTACTTGGAACTGATTGCATGTACTCAGGAGATAGAAACATCTCACTCAACATATTTAATATGGAATTAATGAGCCTATATTTCATACCACACTATGAGTCATATTTAAAATGTCATTGCTCAAGTTTAAAATGTTTAAAACTCAGCCCACGACATTTTCAGTTTTGTTTATATGTATTGTTTCAATGTATAAATAGTTTACATATATGTACTTTGTTTTAGAACTAATTGTTGTATTTGAGTACTCATTTTTGCTATTGAGTTATTATCATATAATTATTTTAGTCACTTTAGTTTGAAATGAAATGGCTTTCATCAAATTGAAAGCCAAAGGATATTGAAATTAAGTTTTACAAAAATGATTGTTGGTGTACTTGAAGGAATTTGGTTAGATAGCTATCAATATAAATCGTCTTAATCTAGCATACAGTTTAAGTTGGTTAGTTGATTATTACATTGTTTATGTATGATCAGCTGTATATATACCACATTTAAACTGTTTTGTATGACTTTTGCCCAATGTGAAAGCAGTAAAAAAATAAAATAATAAGATGCATAAGAGAGAAATCAGCCAATGCGTCTTAATAAAAAAATTGCTGTCTGTACCAGGTGAGGATGTCCCAGGCTAAGCAGGTGGGATTGCTGGCAGCAGGCTGTCAGCCCTGGAATAAAGATGTGTGTGCTGCAAGTGGAGATCGCTTCGCCTACTGTGCAACTCTGGCTATATACATCTACCAGGTACACAGGTGTATACAGTGTTTTACACACACAGTCCTGAAACTGGGGTTTTTGTTCTTGAAATCTCCGGGGTGGCAGCATGCTTTTAATCATTTAAAGTGTAAGTGAACCCCCTGTTTCAGCTTCCTGTTTCAACACTACTAAACTTTTGGGCTGAGCATTCCAAGAAGGAGGGGGAGGTCTTTCCCCATGGTTACAGCCTAGTCTTTTCTTTTCTAGAAGGCCTTTGCGTCATTGAGGGAGCATTATAATGAACATGTTGTATATTAAATATGCCATACACCGTTATTGATTGATTTGATTTGTTACAGTGATCTGACACGGGCAACTACACCATCACCAGTTTGAGTCCCGTGAGCCCAGCTGGGTATATTATTTATTATTTATGGGTATATTGTTGCAGGCCGCCACACATATTAAATATATTGGAAACACTGAGTGTTAGAAACAACTGTCTAGGAAGCTTCACCAAAGTGCAGACCGGCGTTAGCGAACCCTCTCAGCGACAGTACTTCAAAGTGTCTCTGGAAAGGAACTTTGACATCACGAAAAGAACGGGCTTTGGGTTTGGAGCAGAGCACAATGTTCAAGAAATGATTTGATCAAATGCTGAGGAACTTATGATTGCTTTTATGATTTATAAGTTAGTAATATCAATATATATATGTACGTATATCATACATTTTGCAACTGAATAAATCTCCTTCATTAAGAAGTTACTCCTCAACCTGACAGTGAGACGGTCTTAAGGCAAGAAAGAGAATTGACCAGTTATTGGCCTTCTAATGCTATGTGAGTCTAGTCCAGATAATTCAACTTGTATCCTTTATCCAGCGCAGTCTTTTTAAACGTCTTGGTACAAAGGTTTACGTGTTGAATCAATTTCATATGTTTCTACCTCACTTTACCTTTTCTCTCTCTCTCTCTCTCTCTGTCCCACTCTCTGTCAGTTGGATCAGCAGTACAATGAGTTTAAGCTGCGGTCCATCATGTCTGAACACAAGAAGACCATCACAGCTATCAGCTGGTCTCCGGACAACCCAGACCTCTTCGTCTCGGCCTCCGCTGATAACCTGCTCATAGTCTGGAACGTGGCAGAGCAGAAGGCCGTAGCGCGGCTAGACAACACCAAAGGTACGTGGCCAGGTACATTTCAATAAGTGATGGTATGTGTGTGTGTGTGTGTGTCCTTCGTGTGCGTTGAGGAATCGTGTCATTTACATTCAGCAGATGCTTTTATCCAAAGACGTTTACAAATTAGGCTGAGAACAAAGCATACATTCAGAATTGATCTAGCTACAAAAGTAAAGGAAAAATGATGTTACGAAGCTAATAGGGGTTATTAGTAGACCGATTTCTGTGTCAATGTAAACGGACAGTGAGTGAGAAAGATACTGCCATCATTGTTCAAGCTGTATTTGTCCTGGTGCATTCAGATGCCAAATGCCCAACGCACCAACCACTGTCTACATTTACAAAGATAGTAATAATGATAACAACATTATATCACATAATCACATACAAGTCTATTGTTGAATCTCAGAGCCACTAAGTAGAATAGTTTGATAGGCTCATAACGACATAAGCATATTGATATTTGAAGTGTCTTCCCTGCCTACCCAGGTATCCCTGCATCAGTGAGCTGGTGTTGGAACTCCACCAATGGCGTGGCCTTTGTGTCCCACAGGGGGCCCCTGTACATCTGGGTCTACGTAGGGCCCGACTCTGGTGTCACAGTCCACAAAGAAGCACACTCCTTCCTCTCGGACATCTGCCTCTTCCGATGGCACCCCACCAAGAAGGGCAAACTGGTGTTTGGGCACACAGACGGAAGCTTGTCCATTTTCCAGCCAGGTAAACGGAAGGGCTCAGCCAGGTTCACAGCTAGACACAACAAGCCATGGAGAGATAGAGGGGACGATCCAGGCAGGCGGACAGCAGTAAGAACTCTATTGGATCTTAAAAAGGCCCAGTGAGACTTAAGGTCTGATTTGTGGGCTTGGTTACGCTCGTAGAGTCATTTGAATGCGACCTTTACGATCGGACCTGCCAGACTCTGGATCACGGATGTTGCGTCCTCACCGGAATTCCTTAAACCGAATGGCCAATTATTGATGACAAAATAATGAATACCTCCTCCACATCAAGCTCTGATTTAAATTGCATAATAGTCAACACAATTCATATTTTTGCTGATTTCAGAAAAAATAGATAATATTAATTAATATCCCTTTAAAAAGTAAGTGAACCACCTGTTTCAGCTGGAAGTCGAACACTATGAGATGTTTTGGTGAAAGTTCTAGGAAGGAGGGGGGGGGGGGGGGGGGCGTGTTATCCCCATGGTTAGGACCCAAGGTAACTAACCCACACACCGTGGTGTAATACTACTGGTGTCTGCGACACCCTCTCTCGGATGTGAACATCAACATCAACCGCTACTCAGACGAAGCTCCACACATCCACACACAACTCGCCGCCGGTGTCCCACGTCGTGACGTCACAGAGTAGAAGGCACTTCGGTGTCACCAAAAGATTGTTACGTAAAAAGAGTGGAACGTTCACAAACTGTTTGGCAGAGATTTGCAAAAAATATTGGATTTTACCTCTTGTTTTCTCTTAATTATGGTCTTATTTGAGTAACAGTGACAAAATGCCCTAAATTACTTTGTTGACGATCATAGAAGACACATTACCACGTAAAATAAATAGATAAATGGTTTTCGGTTCACTGGCTCTTTAATAATCATCCACAGGCAGTGATAATGGTAGGCAGATAACGAAACATTCAGCTTCATTCATCATTTACTCTGTCTTAACGATAATAAAGAAAGAAAAGACACAAGCTCAAATAAATGGACAACAATAAACAAACATATCGAACATATATATATAAATATATATATAAATATATAATGATGTAACCTTTGTTTACCAGTGGATGGACAACAATAATGGACAACAATAAACAAACAGATCGAACATATATATAATGATGTAACCTTTGTTTACCAGTGGATGGACAACAATAATGGACAACAATAAACAAACATATCAAACGTATAAATATATAATGATGTAACCTTTGTTTACCAGTGGATGGACAACAATAATGGACAACAATAAACAAACAGATCGAACTTATAAATATATATTGATGTAACCTTTGTTTACCAGTGAATGGACAACAATAATGGACAACAATAAACAAACAGATCGAACATATAAATATATAATGATGTAACCTTTGTTTACCAGTGGATGGACAACAATAATGGACAACAATAAACAAACATATCGAACATATAAATATATAATGATGTAACCTTTGTTTACCAGTGGATGGACAACAATAATGGACAACAATAAACAAACATATCAAACGTATAAATATATAATGATGTAACCTTTGTTTACCAGTGGATGGACAACAATAATGGACAACAATAAACAAACATATCGAACATATAAATATATAATGATGTAACCTTTGTTTACCAGTGGATGGACAACAATAATGGACAACAATAAACAAACAGATCGAACTTATAAATATATAATGATGTAACCTTTGTTTACCAGTGGATGGACAACAATAATGGACAACAATAAACAAACAGATCGAACGTACATATAAATGTATAGTGATGAAACCTTTGCTTACTTTAGTGCTTTAGACAAAAGACAGCGCGGTATGTCATGATCTCTGGCCTGTCCCCAGGGTCTAAGAGTCAGAAGCATGTGCTGCGTCCAGAGTCCCTGGAGGGCACGGATGAGGAGGACCCCGTCACGGCTCTGGAGTGGGACCCTCTGTCCACTGAGTATTTACTGGGTAAGACGCCCCATAGCATGCTTTGGGTTGTGTGTGTTGTACGTTATGCCTAGGACGAGATGGATTTGTGTGATATCGGGATGATGGGATATACTGTATGTCGGGATATTCATTCCTGCAGTCCAAATAGCTTGTGTCAAATTGTTGTGTGAACTGCACTATGACGTTTGACCAACACTCAGTTTAGTTTCTGTGTGGGTTTACAGCTCAAATGTAGTGAATCAAAATAAGATGAATATTGACAAAGGAATGTCTAAACAGTGTGTGTGTGTGTGTGTGTGCGTGTGTGTGTGTGTGTGTGTGTGTGTGTGTGTGTGTGTGTGTGTGTATTTGTGTGTAGGTAGTTATGCAAAACATAAAGTCTGTTGAAGAAATGTATCCCTTGATAAAGTGCACATAGTGTATGAAGGGTCTCTCGTGTCTTGTTGCAGTGTCCAACCTTCATAACGGCATCAGGCTGGTGGACAGCGAGGGCCTGAACTGCATCACGTCTTTCTGCTTTCCTTCGGCTGCGGCGTCAGTTCAGTGTCTCGCCTGGGTCCCATCTGCTCCAGGCTTGTTTATCACTGGAGGTAGGCAACATACAGGGTCCATATCGGTGAATGAACTGCCGATGGACATTCAAACGCATACAGATATGACCATTGTTTGTACCTGTGTCTACTCTAGATCAATGTCAGGTTAGTTATCTAAATGGTGGGTTAAAGATGAATGGGTCCTGTTAACACAAGCTTTCTGAGTCCCCCTTCAAATGAATGTGAATTGAAAACGATTGTGAGATTGCGATAAGAAGAGAGATGTGGAAGGGGGCCTCGGTAATGACGCACTCTACTACTAACCATCCCCTGTAGCTCTAGCGTTTGTCTCACAAGTTACGTCACATTCAAGTTAGTTTTTCGACCTGCGCATGCACGTTACAAAAACGACTCCAGCTGCAATTCTGGCAAAAAAAATAAAAATGGATTGATTTACTACACACATGATTTACCTATGTTCAAAATGCTCTTTGTGGTTCTATCTACTTTTAAAGTCCATCTGGTCCTGTTTGTGACAGACTCTCAGGTGGGGGTACTGAGAATATGGAACGTCTCTCGCTCCAGCCCTCTGGACAACATTAAGCTGAAGAAGACAGGATTCCACGCCTTGCATGTCCTCAACTCGCCGCCGGCCAAGAAAGGTAATATTTGAAACCAAAAAGGTAAGTACACCAGTGAGTGCTGGGGAACCCTTGCAGAAAACAATGTTCAGATTCATTCAGATTGTTATCCAAATTATTACAACAATGCACTCGAATATAAACGCTGACAGAGTTAACAATAGTAGGAGGTAATGAAAGCTCATTTGAATGGCATTGTTTTCCTGATGAGGGATACCATATAGCTACATAACGTTGCATGTTATAAATGGCCTCACATTGTAGTAATATATTCATTTCTAATATCGACTAATTTGTCATTAGACATTAGTCATGTATATTACTCAAAATGTCCTGTTCAGAAATAGAGAGAAAGTCCCACAACTGTCAGCATAGCCCACTTATCAATACCATCTGTATTTAAAAAAATATTACTATATTTGCCTATTCCGTCCATATGCAAGTCTCAAGCAGTATGTAGTAACGTAGCGCATTTCATTGAACCAAACTGTTCACTAAAGCTATATGTGAATAAATGGTTTCATTCTTTGCTGTTATTTTAAAATGTCATTATGGCCACTGATAATAAGAAGAGAGAGCCAATGGTGGTATAAATCACATACTATTGTGGCTTAAATCGTCTTGCTTCGAAAACAAATCAGTTCAAATGTTTTACACCAAACGTTGGCCTTTGACTCTATACTGTTACCTTCCACAGATCATTTTAACCATATCTGTTTTTATTATCATATTAGTCTCATTACTCCATAATCCCACGTGACTGTACCCCTCTACATAGCCCTGGGCTCCAGTTCTCCCAGTAAGAGTCAATACACCAGCTCCACAAGTGAGGCGGTGCCCCCTCCGACCCTGTCCCAGAACCACTCCTTCTCCCTGCCCCCCGGACACGCTGTGTGCTGCTTTATGGACGGAGGAGTCGGACTTTACGACATGGGAGCCAAGAAATGGGACTTCCTAAGGGACCTGGTATATTAAAATAGCTACCAGTAGGAAAATAATAGAAAAACATTGAATCTGCGTAGTTGCACACCCGGTGTGTTGGCAAAATATGGACTGGTTTCAGATATTTACTTTCATCTGTAATTAGCATATACGCAATCATCTGACGTGCTATTACTGATTTTTGCTGCTTCGAAACTGCTTGAAAGAATGAATACAGCCTTTGAACTGTGCCGAAATCAATATTAACTCAATTTATTGGCTTTTTGATAGATACCGCTCGACCGGGTGTACCATTTTCATGTAGTTTGTTGTCAAATCTCTAATTGATCGACTCCACACCTTTATTTTGTTTCAGGGCCACGTGGAGACCATCTTTGACTGCAAATTTAAACCAGATGATCCTAACCTCTTGGCCACAGCTAGTTTTGACGGGACTATCAAAGTTTGGGATACCAACACACTCACAGCTGTCTACACCTCCCCTGGCAACGAAGGAGTGGTCTATTCTCTATCCTGGGCCCCTGGTAGAATGAAAACCCAAAACCACACACACACACACACACACACAGCAACAAAGTACAATAGATGTATCTGTCTTTCATGATATAAATCTTGAGGATAAAACACAATCACTGAGAAACATCATGTTGGTGTATTGATCCGCCAGTATGATTAATAAAATAACATTGGCGCATTCATGTTTAGAAGGCTGTGTGTGTGTTTTGTTGAAGGAGATCTGAACTGCATAGCTGGGGCCACGTCTCGTAACGGAGCATTCATCTGGGATGTGAAGAAAGGAAAGATGATCACCCGCTTTAATGAGGTGGGCTTCACCGGCATTGGAAGCATACTGAGCTGTTGGAGCGTCATCATTCGTCCAAGGCTATGCGTTTCATTGGTGCATTGTCACTGTTTTCTTTCTGGTTTAGCATGGAAAGAATGGCATCTTCTGTATATCATGGAGCCACAAGGACTCGAAGAGGATCGCCACGTGTAGTGGAGATGGGTTCTGGTCAGTACCGTGTGTGCCTCTACTGAGTGTACCCAGATGTCAAACCCTGGACCCTATTAACCGATCATTTTGGGTGTAAGGGTCTAATGCAGACAAAAAAATTTGACATTGGTCCAGTATTGAGCTGCTTTGCTTGTTTTTTGCCACTGACAGGCTCAGATTATATTCTATCATTATGGAAAGGATTTCTACAGGGAAATAAAACTTTCTTTACCTTTCGCTTGATCACGTCTCGTTTGTTATTGTTTCCAAACAATTCTCGCTCGAGGAGAAGTCTCGCTCTGAAATCTTGTTTTGGCGTTGTTGTTACATTGTTATTTCCCTATTGTCATTACCATTACAACTCTCCTTCACCCGAATATTTTAGATAGCACTAAGCTACGCTTACCGTAGTCCAACACAACGAACTCTCCTCTCCCCAGCTCTCACTCGCGTTTCCACCGTTCTCTTCCTGCAAACAACTCAACTCCCTTGAGACTTCTCATTGAGTGAGACTTGGTCGGACACAATAACAGACGGACCGTGATCAAGCGAAAGGAACCTCTAGGTGTCCTTTCCATAGTGATGGAATACAATCTGAGCCTGTCAGTGGCAACAACAAGCACTTTTGGAGGACGTACAAGGACGGGCGCTATCGCCCCAAAGGATCACACTGCAGTCCGTTTTCGTGAATTACGTCTGCAGCGTTCTCACTGAATACTGGAAAAATCCCAAAAGTTGTGGTCCGCATTAGTCCCGTGGACCCAAAATGATCGGGAAAGTCATTTTGGGTCCAGTTTGAAAAATCCCTAAGTTTTCCTTTAAGAACACTGTATTCTTTTAATAAATACATACGTTCTGCATTGTTTTGTGCATGAAGAATGTGTCGTGCATCTGGGTTTGAATATGGTGTTTTTAACCAGTATCATTCGGACCATTGATGGAAAAGTCCTCCACAAGTACAAACATCCTGCTGCTGTCTTCGGTTGTGACTGGAGCCAGAACAACAAGTAAGAACATGGAACAACAAACCGGATCGTACAAAACCAATGTTTTACTCAACCATTCCTCTTGCTATCTTTCTTTCTATCTCTCCCGCATAGATCATCAGATAGCTATATTTTAGTAATATCTACATTTCAAGATAAATCTGACCTCAGACATCAGTGCAAAACAATTATACGAACATTGCTGACAAACATTATGAGTAGTGTTAAGACACACCAAGCAATCAAAAATATATTTTTGATACACAGATGCAGTTTCCATTCCAGAATAATAATTTAAAAAAAACACATCTGTTCTGACATATTTTCTGTCTGTCTGTCTGTCTCTCTCTCTCTCTAACTGTCTCTCCCTGTCTTCGTAGGGATATGATAGCAACAGGCTGTGAGGACAAAAATGTGCGTGTATACTACCTGGCCACTAGCTCTGAGCAGCCGCTGAAAGTGTTCACTGGACACCTAGCTAAGGTGTTCCATGTACGCTGGTCCCCGCTACGAGAGGGAATACTCTGCTCTGGATCTGATGACGGGTAAGGGAGACAGATTATGGTAGAAAATAGGGATTTAACAAAGTATATATGTGCTTAAAGCACGTGCAAGAAGCTGTGCAGAGGAAGTATTTCAAAAAAAGAAGACAAAAGCTCAGGCTCCGGTTGCCAAGTCGAACTACACTGTACCCTTATCCTGACAAATCATATCATGTGTCAAAAAGATATCGGTTGATCACATCTGTCTCTTGTACCCTCCGTCCCTTCACCCCCCTCCCTGTCTCCTGTCCTCTTAATGTCCCTCCCTGTGCAGCACCGTGCGGATCTGGGACTACACCCAGGACGCCTGCATCAACGTGCTGAGCGGCCACACCGGCCCTGTGAGGGGTCTACTGTGGAACACAGAGGTGCCGTACCTGCTTACCTCAGGTACAAAGGCTTGATAATAATACCGTGAGGGGAACACTGAGGGGAAAGCAGTGATGTCATCCTCCTACTGGTGCATGTATCATCATACTTCAGGTTCCTGGGACTATACCATCCGAGTGTGGGACACCAGGGATGGAACATGCCTGGACACCGTGTACGACCACGGCGCTGATGTTTACGGTAGGAGCAGTGCAGACGTGGAGGCCATTTTGTATTGACAACCAAAGAAAGGAAGCAAACTACTGTGATGGGTTCAACGTTGACGCCGTCATAACAAACAAGATGGCCACCGTCATCACAGCCGTCAAAGCTCTCCTTTTTGGACCGTCTTTTTCTAGGGTTAACGTGTCACCCGAGCCGGCCGTTCACCATGGCCAGCTGCAGCAGGGACAGCACGGTGAGGCTGTGGTCCCTCACGCCCCTCATCTCCCCTCTGCTCCTCAACATCGTCACCGAGCAGCCCTGGGACCGCATCATGGGGAACACTGGTGAGCCTGGCTGGGGACAGGGGTGATGTCCTCCTGCCTCTGCTTTGGTTCCTGTGATCTGGTCGCTGTTTATTTTAAAGTGGGCATGTATTCACTGATGCATTCATGGTCACCAATACAGCGTCTTTTAAGGTTGAGTGCAACTTTGAGAGTTCAATACATCTTCTATATATCTATCTGCACGGATAAATAGCAAGGTAGTACTATAAATTACATCAATTTCAAATGCATAGTGTCACTTTTTAGGGTTTCAATATAGTGGTTGTTATCGACATAGAAAACCATAGTGTGGTCGTTTTCTACTGGCCTGTTTTTCTAGTACCTTTCATTTCAATACCTTGATCACCCAGATGTGTTTCCTCTTCAAATGGCAGCGGACTCACAGATGTGTGTTGCTGTGTACCCTTTAAAGATGAAAGGTCTTTTCTGTCACACAGACAGAGCCATGGTTCCTGGCTCTCCTCCACTCCTCTGTGGGAAAGTGTCCCGGGACATCAAGCAAGAGTTAGACAAACTCACCTCGGAGAGCAGGATGAAGAAGCTCCGTTGGTTCTCGGACTGTTTCTCGGTAACTGCACTTATATTATAGTTATAGTTATAGTTATAGTTATAGTATATCGTGCAAACAGAAATAAACAAAGGGAGACCAAACAACAACAAAAACCACGACATAAAGCGCTTAGCAAGGGAAACAAGTTTTTAACAATCCAAATACAGACCCAGCGATACATTTGAGAGGAGGGATTAAACAAGGAAAATGACACATCACGGGATTAGGAGAAGGCACCCACTAACAGTTGTATTATAACTCATTCCATGGATGTCCACGGCTAAGGAACGGTAGGTTGTGGTTATGAGTGTGTTTATTTGTTCTTGCGTTGGCAGCCCCCGGGTGGCAGCAGTAACCTGTGGGACCTGGTCTCGGTCATCAACGGGCAAGACGACTCGCTGCTGCCCCCCAGCTACAGCAAGGGAGTCATGCACATGAAGCACCTGCTGAGATTTAAAACCGTTAGTCGTTCAACGCAAATGACCTGCTGTTTCTCCTTCTTGTTCAAATAGATAGATAATGTATATTGTCAGGGCAAGACGGGGGTGGGGTGGGGGGGGGGGTGGGGGGGGGGGGGGGGGTGGTGCAATCGATCCGACAACAACAGTTTATATAGTTTCATCTGCCCTAAGATAGAAGGAGATGCAGTGCTCTGCACATATGTACTTCTATATGAATGACTTTAATGACTTTACATTTTACATCTACTTCACATACATGAGCTCTATAAATAAATTGACTTGAGTTGACTGGTTGTACATGCATAAGTCATCACTGTTGTTTCTTCCTTGTAGATCTAAATGCATTGACATCTGTGTTTTTCCCTTTTGCCCATGCCTGAGCAAAGCATTTCCTAGCAAAGCAACAGTAAGACAGTCCTTGTTCTGTTCTGTGTTCTAGTCAGACGCCCAGGAGCTGACCATAGTCAAAATGTCTAAGTTCGGAGGAGGCATCGGAGCTCCCAGTAAGGAGGAGAGCCTGAAGGAAGCAGCTGACATCCACCTGAGACTGGGACAGATCCAGCGCTACTGTGAGCTCATGGTGGAGCTTGGACAGGTACGACGTGTGTGTGTGTGTGTGTGTGTGTGTGTGTGTGTGTGTGTGTGTGTGTGTGTGTGTGTGTGTGTGTGTGTGTGTGTGTGTGTGTGTGTGTGTGTGTGTGTGTGTGTGTGTGTGTGTGTGTGTGTGTGTGTGTGTGTGTGTGTGTGTGTGTGTGCGCGCGTGTGTACGTGTGTGTACGTGTGTGTGTACGTGTGTGTGTGTGTGTGTGCTGGTCGCTAACACTTGGAGAACCAATAGAGGAACGTATTCCCATCCTAGATGTTCTGCTATGTGCTTGTCTAACAATCTGAACATCTTGTCTACTTTATGTTTGAAGTGGGACAAGGCTTTATCAGTGGCTCCAGGAGTTTCAATGAAGTACTGGAAAAAACTCATGCAAAGGTATCACTCCATGTTTTCAACTGTTTGCTTACATAATATGCTACACTCATAGTTCTGTTCATAATGAATAGCATCCAAACCACCGTAGTAGGATTTAAAGACATACTGTACAGTCGCGGCATACACAAGTAAAACCACAATCAATTAAAACATATTTTGGTTTCTGTATCAATGTATGTATATACGTATGTACACACACACACACACACACACACACACACACACACACACACACACATGCGTGTGTTATTCATTTTTGTATCATAAAGATGTATTGGTTTTAATATTCATTTGATAATCTTCTTATTGTGTCTCAGCCCGCTCAAGCAAAAGGAATGAATTGAACGGTTCTGTCCCCATAGGAGGGCAGACCAGCTAATGGCGGAGGACAACGACGATGCCATCCCATACTGCATTGCTACAGGAGATGTAAAAAAACTGGTCAATTTCTTCAGTGGCAGAGGTCAACTGAAAGAAGCCCTGCTAGTAGCACAGGTATAGCGATGGACAAGGTCCAGTTGGCTGAGGACAAGTTCTGATGAACTGCTGGACAGTGTTGTTTAAATTAGACTGCTGTATATGCACTACTATATACTACTACTGAGCTTTAATGATCAGGTTGTGAATGTGAACGGTTTGTGTGTTTCTAGGGAGCATGCGAAGGCAACATCCATACACCTCAGAGCTCAGTCAACAACCACGCCAGCAATGCTGTGGACAACAGACAGCAATACCAGAGGTTTGTATCCCCCTCCTCAGAATGCACCGGTACGCATACACATGCTTCCCTCGTTCATTATGCTAAACATGTGTACAACTTCAACCTGCACCATGTAACTTTTCTACTACAGCTATTGACTCCATTAAAACATGATCTGAAAAAAGGTTTCTCAAAGCCCGCCCATCCACAGGAAACCATCCGCACGGGATAATCTCAGACGACAACAAATAAGGCAATTATTATAACAACTCTAGAGTTTGCTAATGAGAAAACGTGCATAGTGCAGGTTTAGTCTCGGCCAGCATGGCCACTCTCTTAAGGGGCATTTGAAAGGGATAGAATGTGGTTTGATTGTAGCTCAGGTGAATTTCAGTGCGTGTTTGCTTCTAGTCTCCTCCACAGAGTATGTACCGAGCTGGCCGAGTGGTACTTCCAAGATGGCTGCTGTGTGCTGGCGGCCTGCTGTCATCTCGCTGTAGACAACATTGAGGTATGTTTTTATAGTGAGTTCAATGTTTGTGCATCATGATATCCCTGTTGTTTTACTAATGAATAGTGACAGATATGACTGGAGAGACAAATGTAAATAAGCCTAATTCGTTTAGCTAGCTGGCTCCAATCTTGCAACGTGATTGTTTATTGTTTGTGTATGTGTGTGTCCTTTCTCGGATATTCCCAGTTAGCTCTGTCCACCCTTATTCGTGGTAATGAGTTGGAGCTGGCTGTGTGCGTGGGTGACGTCCTCGGGGACGCAGCTGTGAAGAGCACAGCGTACTGCCTCGAGCTTTTAGCCAGAAAGTACATGACTGCACCTACCTGGTAAGGCCCACATTACCCTATAGCTTATGCTTATAATTAAAATATACTTTTACAGCACGCAAATGGCAAATCTCATTTTGATAAGCAGAACAAACAAGAACTAAATAAATGGAAATGCTTTCAAATGAATAAAGAAATGACTAAGTATGAAATACATTTCTAAAGTATTTTATCAATTGTTTCTCTTAATTTGTCGATTCACACATGCACTCTCATGCAGGGTCTGCATGCACTCACACATGCACTCTCATGCAGGGTCTGCATGCACTCACACATGCACTCTCATGCAGGGTCTGCATGCACTCACACATGCACTCTCATGCAGGGTCTGCATGCACTCACACATGCACTCTCATGCAGGGTCTGCATGCACTCACACATGCACTCTCATGCAGGGTCTGCATGCACTCACACATGCAGACCCTCCTGACCCTCACCCTCTGTTTGGATCTGCTTTTTACATCCAGGGAGCTCTCAGCCGACCTGCTCCACATGATTCCTGACAACAAACTCCTTTTGTCCAAATTATGTGCTTTTTACCCCGGAAACCCTGCTGAAAGTAACAGTTTGCATGGGAGGGTAAGCCCACAACCTTGTCCTGTTTAACCGTCCCAATTATCAGGATTTCGTTTTTTTTATCAAATGTAATATTTGTACGTGTAACATTATTGTTCCAGTGTGGTCTCCCTCGTTTGGATGAGTGCAAGAGCCTGGCCGAGGAAAGCTTGTCTGAGGGAGATTTGTTTTCAGCGGTTCAATTCTACCTTCTCAGTGATGAGCCCGAGGCCGCCCTGTCCATAGGTTTACAGCATGTCAAAGGTGCGCACATGTCGGTTTGTGTTTATCCTAGGCATTTATGTAAATGTTTGTACATTTCTGAACAGTCACAGATCCTGCCGTTTTATGCTTTGCCTCCCCAGAACAATTGAGTGGATCTGATTGGACTGTGGATAGTGTCCAGCCAATCCTGGACCTGCTAAGTTACATCAGAACAGATCGTCTCGTCATGGTCAAGATGACTGAGTAAATGCAATAATTAATTTGTTTTTAAGTAGTAGTAGTAGTAGTAGTAGTATTAGAAGATTGTAATAGAAGTATAATAGACCTGGGCAGTGTGGTTACACTCAGACTTCCCCCCATGTTAAACCCCTATTGGACATTTTTCCATCCGTAACTACGGCAAAACCGTGTCACGTATGTTCATAATCATTGACAAGGGAAGAGATTATTTCATTGTTTTACTGTTACAAACCAGTACATGTTGTACCCCAATTGCTGAGAATATATACTTTAAATTGTAACTTTCGCTTGTTTTCATGACATCTACTACACTACCCATGAGCCGCTTCGATTCTCGACCAATCACAAGAGAGCACAACAATTGACGTTCGTTCAGATACCTCGGTAATAGCAACTTTGCTACTTGGGAAAAGCCATACAAATCCAAACAGATGTAGACACAGAGGCGGCGTGGTTACAGTCCAGTACAAAACACTGCACCCTCGCTATTTTACTTTGTACAATCGAGAAAAGAAAAATCTAAATTAAATAAGGCTTAACCAAGGCTTCTACTCTAGAGTAGAATTGAACTGCACCATGGGAATAGTAGTTCTTCTATATTTGGTGTGATAAGGGACACAGTCTTGTATCCATTACTTTTATTTTATTTGTCCTCGTTTTTCAAATTTCTATCAAAGTGAGTTACACTGAACTATGTTCTTGTCAAATGTCAGACGAGCTGAATAAGTAGAACTTGTAAATCTCATAGGCAAAATGCATCGGGAACCCAGGTGACTCGCAGGGACTCTGTAACTTGCCAAGGTCTTTAATCACCACAACATTAAGAATAAAAGATACTAGGTTTATGTTTTTATAGTATTTTGAATGAACTAGAGGCACATTGATGTGGGTTGGTTTGAGAGATAATATTACTTCCTGCCTCTCTTCACGTGTGTGTGCGTGCGTGTGTGTGTGTTTGTGTGTGTGTGTTCGTGTGTGGGGGGGTATTTGTGTGGGCATGTGTGTGTGTGTGTGTGTGTGTGTGTGTGTGTGTGTGTGTGGGGGGGGGGGGGGGGTATTTGTGCGTGCGTGTGTGTGTGTGTGTGTGTGTGGGGGGGGGGGGGGGGGGGGGTGTGGGGGGGTATTTGTGTGTGTGCGTGTGTGTGTGTGTGTGTGAGATTAGGGCCCGTAGTGAGCTGTTGATACTCTGTGGCTACATCGGAGCTTTGCTGGCCATCAGAAGACAATACACCAGCATTGTCTCTGCACTGTATGAATACACCAGGTGCGTCCCGCCACTCCTCTTCTCCAGTCTCAATTCACGCAGTATGAAGCAATTTCTGTCATGACACCCTCTTCCACTACCTAGGGGCGCCGGCTGCTATTCCACCTCGTGCACTCTGCTTTCCACACCAGCCTTCAATTAAACAATCACCGCACTCTACTTAATCACCAGTCTTCCTAGCAGCCGGTGCCAGATCGTTGTTTAGCCACCTCGTGTTAGTTACTTCGTTCCAGTAAACAGATATCGTTATTCTCTCCCTGTCTACCCCTAACCTGTTCTTTTGTAAAATAAATCTTTTTGGAATATATCACATCTCCGCCTCGTAGTGTCCGCATTTGGGTTCTCGTCCTGTCAGCGTAACAGACAACGTAACAGTACGATCTGGCCAATATGGACCCAGCGGACATTGATTCGTTACGGCAAGTAATCTCCAACCAAGGGGTTCGGCTTGGTCAACATGAGCAGGCGTTCCAGGAGTTCGCTACAACTCTCCAAGGGGTGACCCAGGCGCTCAGCGAGCTCCGCGCTTCGTTACCGTCCACCGGGACTCCGGCGTCTCAACCCGCCGTTTCGATTTCCCCGACGTCTTCCCGAGAACCTTCCATCCCCGCTCCTGAACGCTACAAGGGTGACCTGGGATCTTGCGGTGCATTTTTGGTACAGTGCTCCCTTGTGTTTGAGCTCCAGCCGCTCACCTATCCGTCCGAGAAGTCACGCATCGCTTATATAATCGAGGCGCTGAAAGGCGATGCCCTTGCCTGGGCTACAGCGTTGTGGGAGCGAGGGTCGGAGATTTGTTCCTCTTACTCGAGATTCACCGAGGAGATGCGCAAGGTCTTCGATCATCCGATCAGAGGCAGAGAGGCTTCTCAACGTTTACTATCGATACGCCAAGGAACGCGAAGCGTCGCTGAGTTCACGGTGGAGTTCCGCACCCTGGCTGCAGAGAGTGGGTGGAACGAAGAGGCTCTGCTGGGAGTTTTTTCGAGCGCGCTCTCTGACACCATCCGGGACGAGTTGGCGTTTCGAGATGATTCCCCGAGTTTGGACCACCTAATCTCCCTTGCCATTCGTTTGGATAACCGGCTGCGTGAACGACAACGCGAACGTACACTCCGGTATTCTCCTGTCTTCCGGCCACCTCCCCCTGGATTTACCTCAACCGGAAATGAACCCGCACGTTTTCCTGAACCTGAACCTATGCAGTTGGGCCGCACCCACCTCACGTCTGACGAGAGGGAGCGTCGTATGCGGTCTGGGGCCTGTTTGTATTGTGGTCAGTCGGGCCATTATCGGTCCTCCTGTCCCATTCGCCCGGGAAACGGTCCGGCTCGCCAATAACTCGAGGGGTTTTGGTGAGTCAAACGCTCAACCCCTCGGCTCCCCGACCTCTACTAGACGCCATCTTATCCTGGCAGGACCAATCCCAACAGCTCTCGATCCTCCTGGACTCGGGGGCAGACGAGTCTTTCATCGACCGTGAGCTGGTCAAACAACTGGGGATTGAGACTTCGCCTCTCGAGTCTCCACTAGAGGCCCAGGCACTCAATGGGAAACCTCTCGCCCGAGTGGAGCGTCGGACGTCTCCCGTCTCCCTGTTGATCTCCGGTAATCATAGTGAGTATATCTCCCTTCATGTGATAGACTGTCCTTTCACCCCTGTAGTTCTGGGTTTGCCTTGGTTACAGATTCACAATCCCCATGTCGACTGGAGAGCGGGCCGCATAACGTCCTGGAGTCCGTTCTGTCTTTCGCAGTGTCTCCGTTCTGCACAGTCCCCCTGTTCCTCTGAATCCCGAGCCCCGCCACCACCCCCTTCCGACCTGTCCTCGGTTCCAGAGACGTACCACGACCTCGCAGAGGTCTTCAGCGAGGCCCACGCCATGTCTCTGCCACCTCATCGCCCATATGATTGCGCCATTGATCTGCTTCCTGGAGCCCCCCTGCCTAGCAGTCGCTTATTCAACCTCTCTCGCCCGGAACGTGTATCCATGGAACAATATATCCAGGAGTCTCTAGCAGCCGGGATTATCCGTCCCTCGTCTTCCCCGGTTGGAGCAGGCTTCTTCTTCATCGCCAAGAAGGACCACTCTCTCCGCCCCTGTATTGATTACCGAGGCCTGAACAACATCACCGTTAAGAACAAGTACCCCCTACCCTTGATCAGCTCTGCCTTTATTCCCCTCCACGGCGCCACGATATTTTCAAAGCTCGACCTTCGCAACGCATATCATCTGGTCCGCATCAGGGAGGGGGATGAGTGGAAGACCGCATTCAACACACCCCTGGGACATTTTGAGTATCTGGTAATGCCATTCGGTCTCACCAACGCCCCCGGGGTCTTCCAAGCTCTTGTCAACGACGTCCTTCGTGACATGTTGAATCGTTCCGTCTTCATCTACTTAGATGACATCCTCGTTTTCTCCGCGTCGCTGGAGGAGCATAAGGTTCACGTCCGGCAGGTTCTCCAGCGGCTACTAGAGAACCGGCTATTCGTGAAGGCTGAGAAGTGCGAGTTCCACGTCACTTCCACTTCATTCCTGGGGTACATCATCGGCCAGGGACAAGTGAGGATGGATCCTGCAAAGGTTTCAGCGGTGACCGAGTGGCCCACTCCTACTTCTCGCAAGAAGCTCCAGCAGTTCCTGGGCTTCGCCAACTTCTACCGGCGTTTCATCCGTGGCTACAGCCAGGTCGCAGCACCCCTCACGGCCTTGACCTCAATTAGGAGCCGCTTCCTGTGGACTCCGGAGGCCGAAACAGCGTTCGCAGCCCTCAAGAAGCGCTTCGTCTCTTCTCCGATCCTCATTCAACCCAACCCCGCCAACCAGTTCGTTGTGGAGGTCGACGCTTCTGACACCGGCGTGGGCGCGGTTCTCTCCCAGCGCTCCTCCTCAGATCAGAAAATGCACCCGTGCGCCTTTTTCTCTCGCCGCTTGACGCCTCCCGAGAGGAATTATGACGTAGGCAACCGAGAGCTACTGGCCGTAAAATTAGCGCTGGAGGAATGGCGACACTGGCTGGAGGGCGCCGAACTGCCGTTCGTTGTCTGGACCGACCACCGGAATCTTGAATACATACAGTCAGCTAAGAGACTAAACTCCCGGCAAGCCAGGTGGGCCCTATTCTTTGGCCGTTTCAGGTTTACCTTAACCTACCGCCCAGGATCTCGAAATATCAAACCCGACGCTCTCTCCCGCCTCCACTCTCCCGAAGACTCCAGACCGGACCCCGAGCCCATTCTTCCGCCCACTTGCCTAGTCGCGGCTCTCACATTAGAGGTCGAATCAGCTGTAATTCAGGCCCAGAGAGATCAGCCTGACCCTGGTAATGGTCCTCTCAATCGCTTATTCGTCCCGGATTCAGAACGCACAAGAGTCCTTTCTTGGGCCCACGCCTCCAAACTATCCTGCCATCCAGGTGTGACCCGTACCCTGGACTTCGTTCGCCGTCGGTTCTGGTGGCCAACCATGAACGTGGATGTCCGTTCATTCATCGCGGCTTGTTCCACCTGCGCTCGCAACAAGACCTCCACCCAACCCCGCTCCGGCTTACTTCGTCCCCTCCCCATTCCCAGTCGTCCTTGGTCCCACATTGCTCTGGACTTCGTCACCGGTCTCCCCCCTTCGGAAGGGAACACCACTATTCTCACGGTGATCGACCGCTTTTCCAAGTCCGCCCATTTTCTAGCCCTCCCAAAACTTCCCTCTGCCAGGGAGACCGCGGATCTCCTTGTTTCCCACGTCTTCCGTCAGCATGGTATCCCAGTGGACGTAGTTTCGGACCGAGGTCCTCAGTTCACCTCCCAAGTCTGGCGCGCCTTCTGTACAGCCTTGGGGATCTCGGTCAGTCTTTCCTCGGGATACCATCCCCAGTCCAACGGCCAGTCGGAGAGGGTTAACCAGGAGATGGAGGCCACCCTTCGCTGCATCACAGAGACCAACTCCGCGACTTGGAGCTCTCAACTCGCTTGGGTGGAGTACGCACACAACAGCCTTGTGAACGCCTCCACAGGTCTCTCCCCCTTTATGTGCTCTCTGGGGTACCAGCCACCCCTATTTCCCTCCCTGGAGGCAGAGATCTCTGTTCCCTCGGTCCAGGCCCACCTGCAACGATGTCAGCGCACATGGAAACGCGCTCGGGCTGCGCTTCTCCAGGCATCGTCTCGCTCCCAGCGGCAAGCAAACAAGCATCGCCTTCCAGCCCCCCAGTACATCCCGGGACAGAAAGTTTGGCTTCGATCCAAGGACCTCCCCCTGAAGGGGTTCAACCAGAAGCTCTCCCCCCGCTTCATCGGCCCGTTTCCTGTCGAGTCCATTGTTAATCCCTGTGCCGTCCGTCTCAAACTCCCCTCGTCTCTCCGTGTTCACCCCACCTTCCACGTCTCCCAGCTTAAGCCCGTCTCCTCCAGCCCACTGTCGCCCCCCACCCCAGCGCCGCCACCCCCCCGGATGATCGACAACCACCCATCCTGGACAGTTCGTCGTCTCTTAGATGTGCGTCGTCGCGGCCGGGGCCACCAGTACCTTGTGGACTGGGAGGGGTACGGACCAGAGGAACGCTCCTGGGTTCCGCGGAGTCACATCCTTGACCCTACTCTCATTAAGGACTTCCACCGTCTGCACCCTGACCATCCTGTGCGTCCGCCTGGAGGCGTCCGTAGAGGGGGGGGTACTGTCATGACACCCTCTTCCACTACCTAGGGGCGCCGGCTGCTATTCCACCTCGTGCACTCTGCTTTCCACACCAGCCTTCAATTAAACAATCACCGCACTCTACTTAATCACCAGTCTTCCTAGCAGCCGGTGCCAGATCGTTGTTTAGCCACCTCGTGTTAGTTACTTCGTTCCAGTAAACAGATATCGTTATTCTCTCCCTGTCTACCCCTAACCTGTTCTTTTGTAAAATAAATCTTTTTGGAATATATCACATCTCCGCCTCGTAGTGTCCGCATTTGGGTTCTCGTCCTGTCAGCGTAACAGACAACGTAACAATTTCAACGCAATACGTCTTTCAATTGTATTTGACTAAAGGGAGGTATTATTTGTGTATCTGACAGCATGAAATTGAAGTAACTCCAAAAAAAGTATTTTTTATTTTCAAATGGCGATTGAAAAGCTGCTCTTTGCCAACATTCCACTCTTTATTTGAAACCGGATCGCCGGTAAATGATGTGTTACTGCACCCACGGCCAGGGAACCTTCTCTTGGTGAGCGGTGGGCATTACTCTTCGATAACGCCTGATGGCCCATGTCTAAACGAATGCGCAACTCCTCAACTCTGTTCATCCGGCCGGTCGCACGGTAGCCACGCTCTGCCACGGTAGCCACGCTCTGCCGCGCTTTAGCCCTCGTTTTTAGCACGTTAGCGAGGAAAACCCCCCAGCCTAGCGCTGTGTATTTCCCCGTCGGCCCATGGTGTGTTGTGCTCGTACATTGTTGTCGCTCATGTTCTCTTCTTTTTATTTTCTCTTTATTTTGCATGGCTCGTATTTTTTGCATGTCGTGTTTGCAGTGTTTATACAGTTTGGGGAATCTCAAGCCGTCTTCAAAGTAGTCGCGCTTTCTGTACCAGGTTGTTACCAAGACGTGTTTCTAACAAATGGGCCCTAGTCCGATCCATTTATCTCTCAGGTCGGGTCATTTGTGTTTCCAGGAACATAACAAAAAGTGCCAACTAAAAGTTGTTATGTTGAGACACTATGGAAAAATGTGAATCCACCCCTGTTAGTGTGAACTATTTGCAAGTGGCCGTGGCAATAAGCAGGCTAATCCACTCTTTATGGCCGTGCATTACGATAACAGCACACGTAGGATGGGGTTACCCCTTACGTTAAGGTTGTGTTGTGCAGCTTGGGACATCCACCACAAGGTGAATACCAAGATCCTACCCCGTGTTTCCTCCACCAGTCAGCTGTTGAAGCGGAGGGAGGTGTGTGTCCCGCTAAGGATAGAGCAGCTGTCCGCAGAGCTGGACGCCTGGAGGACCTGCGCCTACACAAACAGCAGGTTGGACGCACGCACCCCGCACCCCCCCCCCCCCCCCCCCCCCCCCCCCCCCCCCCCCCCCCCCCCCCCCCCCCCCCCCCCCCCCCCCCCCCCCCCCCCCCCCCCCCCCCCCCCCCCCCCCCCCCCCCCCCCCCCCCCCCCCCCCCCCCCCCCCCCCCCCCCCCCCACACCATGTCAGCCTTTCTCTTTCAGACGTTTTGAAGGGCTTCTTCGCGTTGCCGTCACAACAGCACACACAGTTACTGTATTTCGTTGTACGTATAAGCCTATAGTAAAATTGGATTGGTTTAAGTGGCTTTTAATTTAATGGAGTTTGTTTCAGACAGACAGAAAACACAATTATATCCGCAATGATGGATTCAGTTTGCCCCATTTTTGCTTCCTAATCTAAATAGCTCACTGAGAGCTGGTTTATTTCAGATTACTTTTGTACACATTGGACAATGTTTCACACATATTCACCACACTGCGTACTTGTTATTATGTTAAAACGGCGTTGAATTTCAATATCAGCAATCTAATAGTGTGAAATATTGTCCAATGTCTTTAAAACCAGACTAATCTGAAAGACATCTGTCAGTTTTTCAACGATTTTGTTATGCAAATGAATATTATCCAACTAAAATCACTGCATCTCCACAAAACACCATGTCACATGTCAGAACTTCTCTTTCGGGTGAACGTTTTGAAAGTGCTTCTAATACCACTCAGAATCTTAATGAGACTCATCTTCATCCGATTCTTCCATGTTTCTGATGGTTGAACTGGGATGTGTGTTTATGTATCTCCCAGCAGCCCTCCATCAGAGGATCAGCGACAGGAGTTCACCTGCCTACAGAACAGAATATGTCCCACTGACCTAGGTAACATAAGCCTCCTTTTATCGTGTTTCCTTCATTCAAACGCACTATGTATTATTACTTTAAAATGTAGCTACATTGGAAATCATTTTCTGTTTGTCAACTTTCCATTAATATAACATTGAATTTTGAGGTGAACTACGAAAATAATTAGCATTACATAAGTTAATAATGAATAAATAATTATGATAATTCTTCCTAAAAAGACATCTCTATTCTGCTTATTCCTCATGTCCCAGCCTCTGTAGTTCTGTTTGGTCCTGACTATGTGACCGGGTCCAATCTACCCAGCCACTCAGATGTCCAGCTCTCCTGCTTCACAGGACAAAGAATACAGGTGTGTGTGTGCGTGTGTGCGTGCGTGCGTGCGTGCGTGCGGGCATGTGCCTGCGTGTTTATTCTGCTACATACTGCTTTTATTAGATTTATTGGAGGAATGGATTTTACATTCATTTGTTTTCCGTGCAGGGCCCCGTGTTCTTGCTGGAAGACGGTAAATCAGCCATCTCTCTAAACGATGCACTAATGTGGGCCAAAGTCAACCCGTTCTCCCCACTGGGTACGGGTGTCCGCATCGTCCCTTTCTAGTGTGCTCACACGAGACACCCGAGACAACACCAGAGGCACGCCGTACTGTGGACAGATGGAGATGAAGAAAGCGTTTGGGCTGGGCATCTGCTGTCACCCATTTCACATTTCAATTTGGTCCCCTATCTGTTTGCCCGGACGTATCTGTTGACATTTGGGTTTGTAGTATTCAGGAGAACAATATTTGGTCAAAGCAAAAGGTATTTGAATTCCCGTCCAGCATGTGGAAGATTGTTGTCTAAAAGCACATGTTAAGTCACAGAGCCTTCCTTTCACTTTGGTCCGTTGAATCCATAGCATTTCATCTGAACTTGATCATTTGGTAAGGTTTCATAAACATCTGTTTCTGAGCAACTAAAGCAGGCGCACACCTTTAACAAAACCTAGAGGAAGAATAGAGGAAGTGTGGACTGCATTGATCATCCAAAAATTCACCATAACAACAAACATTTTATATATATTAGCTGATATGTGTACATGATTTAATGGCAACTCTCGAATTCATTAAAAGTGTCAACATTTTATTAATCCTTTGAAACTGGGTTCACTTAAGTCCGGTAAAAGTAATTTTTTCAGTGTTTGAACTAGCCCTTTAAAAACCAAACAACAATATTGTATTTCTGTGTTAGAGTAATATGAAGACCATTGAGAGATATGTTGCCAGAGTGCGCCCAGCAGGGATTCTGGATGCTTTGCTTAGTCTATGATATCCATACATCTCAATACAGCATCTGTAACCTGTCAGTATATCTTCAAATGTCAGTGATAACAACAACGTTTCAAGGTCTTGCTAGAAAAACATTATATATATAAATACAAAATGAGCCCAAAAACAGGGTTGGTGCCTTAATCTTTAAATTGCCCTATCATAAATAGTGGCATGCATAGCCTTAATCAGGGTTTCGAGTCCCAAAATTGCATTCTATCACAAAAGGTAACAAGTTAGGCGATGAGTACCACCTACAAAGTAAAACAGTCAAACGTATAGGATGTAGCATTTCATGGGCTTATTTTGAGTGTTTCTTGTTTTTCATGTAAGCTCGAACAACACAGTCTTGGTTCAAAGTCAATACTTCTGCTGGGTAACGGGTTGGTTGCTTTCTGCTGAGAAGATGTTCTTGAAATAAAAGTGGATCCCAGTTGTGGGTAAACTGTAGGATGACAAATGATTGATGTATCTTTGTGTGTTGTACATTATGTTGAAAAAAGATTGTGAATGTCATAGTTACCTACAAAAGAATACATCTTTTTTAAATAAATCATTAAATATGAGCACACACTCGTTTCGTTTTGTTGTTCTTTCCCACAACTTGCGGCAACGTCCTGCTTTCTGACACTTAAACTTTAATAGCTGATTGTTGATTGCCTAACGTTTAAGAAAAGGCAGAGTGTTTACATTGTTACTATGTGATTATGGGTGATGAACAATGTATACCATGTCCTATTTTACAGCATAGTTTTCCACTTTGCTGTGGCTGAACTCGGGTCTGGGCAGACAGTATTACTTTATGCAGCGATATTGCGGCAGTATGTTCAATGGGATTCAATGGGAGAGTATGATTTTAAGACTCTGTAGCATCCACCATAAGTATCAGATATCAGTTCTCAGTGGTCTCAGGGGTTCTGCCTCAGAATCACAAACAAAAATATGTTTACAATATTGCTACTGACAAATCTGTAATTTGGTAAGAGGATACACAATGTTGTCACGCTACCAGCCTACAACCGGAATGCCCTTTAGTTGTTGTTGCTGTTGGGGTGTGGCCATGACCTCTGGCTCTAACAGGGAAGTTTAGCATGAGCACTGCTCCCATTATCTTTGGTGAGCAGCATAGTGAACATGGAAGAGTTGAAACAACTAACAACACTGCTACCCAGTTAGGTTTAACAACACGGCTACCCGGTTAGGTTTAACAACACAGCTACCCGGTTAGGTACCCGGTTAGGTTTAACAACAACGCTACCCGGTAAGGTTTAACAACACAGCTACCCGGTTAAGTTTAACAACACAGCTACCCGGTTCGGTTTAACAACACAGCTGCCCGGTTCGGTTTAACAACACAGCTGCCCGGTTAGGTTTAACAACACAGCTACCCGGTTAGGTTTAACAACAAAGCTACCCGGTTAGGTTTAACAACACAGCTACCCGGTTAGGTTTAACAACAAAGCTACCCGGTTAGGTTTAACAACACAGCCACCCGGTTAGGTTTAACAACACAGCTACCCGGTTAGGTTTAACAACACTGCTACCTGAATAGGTTTAACAACACTGCTGCCCGGATAGGTTTAACAACAAAGCTACCCGGTTAGGTTTAACAACACAGCTACCCTGTTAGGTTATCAACACGGCTACCCTGTTAGGTTTAACAACACAGCTACCCTGTTAGGTTAAAAAACACGGCTACCCTGTTAGATTTAACAACACGGCTACCAGGATTGGTTTAACATCACAGCTACCCGGTAAGGGTTAACAATACAGCTACCCGGTTAGGTTTAACTACACAGCTACCCGGTTATGATTAACAACACAGCTGTCCTGTTAGATTTAACAACACGGCTACCTGGTTAGGTACCCGGTTAGGTTTAACAACACAGCTACCCGGTTTGGTTTAGCAACACGGCTACCCGGTTAGGTTTAACAATACGGCTACCCGGTTAGGTTTGACAACACAGCTACCCGGTTTGATTTAACAACACAGCTGCCCGGTTAGGTTTAACAACATGGCTACCCTGTTAGCTTAAACAACACGGCTACCCGGTTAGGTTTAACAACACGGCTACACGGTTAGGTTTAACAACACGGCTACCCGGTTAGGTTTACAAATCGGCTACATGGTTAGGTACCCGGTTAGGTTTATCAACACAGCTACCCGGTTAGGTTTAACAACACTGCTACCCGGTTAGGTTTAACAACACAGCCACCCGGTTAGGATTAACAACACGGCTACCCTGTTAGCTTAAACAACACGGCTACCCTGTTAGATTTAACAACATGGCTACCCTGTTAGATTTAACAATACAGCTACCCGGTTAGGTTTAACAACACAGCTACCCGGTTAGGTTTAACAACACATCTACCCGGTTAGGTTTAACAACACTGCTACCCGGTTAGGTTTAACAACACATCTACCCGGTTAGGTTTAACAACACTGCTACCCGGTTAGGTTTAACAACACAGCTACCCGGTTAGGATTAACAACACAGCTACCCGGTTAGGATTAACAACACTGCTACCCGGTTAGGTTTAACAACACAGCTACCCGAATAGATTTAACAACACTGCTACCCGGTTAGGTTTAACAACACAGCTACCCGGTTAGGTTTAACAACACGGCTACCTGGTTAGGTGTAACAACACGGCTACCCGGTTAGGTTTAACAACACGGCTACCCGGTTAGGATTAACAACGCAGCTACCAGGTTAGGTTTAACAACACTGCTACCCGGTTAGGATTAACAACACAGCTACCCGATTAGGTTTACAAATCAACTACCCGGTTAGGTACCCGGTTAGGATTAACAACGCAGCTACCCAGTTAGGTTTAACAACACTGCTACCCGGCTAGGTTTAACAACACTGCTACCCGGTTAGGTTTAACAACACTGCTACCCGGTTAGGTTTAACAACACAGCTACCCTGTTTGGTTTAGCAACACGGCTACCCGGTTAGGTTTAAGAACACGGCTACCCGGTTTGGTTTAGCAACACGGCTACCCGGTTAGGTACCCGGTTAGGTTTAACAACACAGCTACCCGGTTTGGTTTAGCAACACGGCTACCCGGTTAGGTTTAACAACACGGCTGCCCGGTTAGGTTTGACAACACGGCTACCCGGTTGGATTTAACAACACAGCTACCCGGTTAGGATTAACAACACTGCTACCCGGTTAGGTTTAACAACACAGCTACCCGAATAGATTTAACAACACTGCTACCCGGTTAGGTTTAACAACACGGCTAACCGGTTACGTTTAACTACACGGCTACCCCGTTAGGTTTAACAACACGGCTACACGGTTAGGTTTAACAACACGGCTACCCGGTTAGGTTTACAAATCGGCTACCCGGTTAGGTACCCGGTTAGGTTCATCAACACAGCTACCCGGTTAGGTTTAACAACACTGCTACCCGGTTATGTTTAACAACACAGCTGCCCGGTTAGGTTTAACAACACGGCTACCGTGTTAGCTTAAACAACACGGCTACCAGGATAGGTTTAACAACACGGCTACACGGTTAGGTTTAACAACACGGCTACCCGGTTAGGTTTAACAAATCGGCTACCCGGTTAGGTACCCGGTTAGGTTTATCAACACAGCTACCCGGTTAGGTTTAACAACACTGCTACCCGGTTAGGTTTAACAACACAGCTACCCAGTTAGGTTTAACAACACGGCTACCCGGTTAGGTTTAACAACACGGCTACCCGGTTAGGATTAACAACGCAGCTACCAGGTTAGGTTTAACAACACTGCTACCAGGTTAGGTTTAACAACACTGCTACCCGGTTAGGTTTAACAACACAGCTACCCGGTTTGGTTTAGCAACACGGCTACCCGGTTAGCTTTAATAACACGGCTACCCGGTTTGGTTTAGCAACACGGCTACCAGGTTAGGTTTAACAACACGGCTACCCAGTTTGGTTTAGCAACACGGCTACCCGGTTTGGTTTAGCAAAACGGCTACCCGGTTTGGTTTAACAACACGGCTGCCCGGTTAGGTTTGACAACACGGCTACCCGGTTAGATTTAACAACACAGCTACCCGGTTAGGTTTAACAACACACCTACCCGGTAAGGTTTAACAACACAGCTACCCGATTAGGTTTAACATTACAGCTACCCGGTTAGGTTTAACAATACAGCTACCCGGTTAGGATTAACAACACAGCTACCCGGTTAGGTTTAACAACACTGCTACCCGGTTAGGTTTAACAACACAGCTACCCGGTTTGGTTTAGCAACAGCGCTACCCGGTTAGGTTTAACAACACGGCTACCCGGTTAGGTACCCAGTTAGGTTTAACAACACAGCTACCCGGTTTGGTTTAGCAACACGGCTACCCGGTTAGGTTTAAAAACACAGCTACCCGGTTAGGTTTAACAACACAGCTACCCGGTTAGGTTTAACAACACAGCTACCCTGTTAGGTTTAACATCACAGCTACCCGGTTAGGTTTAACAATACAGCTACCCGGTTAGGTTTAACAACACAGCTACCCGGTTAGGATTAACAACACAGCTGCCCGGTTAGGTTTAACACCACAGCTTCCCGGTTTGGTTTAGCAACACGGCTACCCGGTTAGGATTAACAACACAGCTACCCGGTTAGGTTTAACAACACAGCTACCCGGTTAGGTTTAACAACACAGCTGCCAGGTTAGGTTTAACATCACAGCTGCCCGGTTAGGTTTAACAATACTGCTACCCGGTTAGGTTTAACAACACAGCTACCCGGTTAGGATTAACAACAAAGCTGCACGGTTTGGTTTAACAACACGGCTACCCTGTTAGGTTAAACAACACGGCTACCCTGTTAGATTTAACAACACGGCTACCCTGTTAGGTTTAACAACACGGCTACCCGGTTAGGTTTAACATCACATCTACCCGGTTAGGATTAGCAACACAGCTACCCGGTTAGGTTTAACAACACGGCTACCCGGTTAGGTACCTGGTTAGGTTTAACAACACAGCTACCCGGTTAGGTTTAACAACACTGATATCCGGTTAGGTTTAACAACACGGCTACCCGGTTACGTTTAACTACACAGCTACCCGGTTTGGTTTAGCAACACGGCTACCCGGTTAGGATTAACAACACAGCTACCCGGTTAGGATTAACAACACAGCTACCCGGTTAGGTTTAACAACACAGCTACCCGGTTAGGTTTAACAACACAGCTACACGGTTAGGATTAACAACACAGCTACCCGATTAGGTTACACAACACTGCTACCCGGTTAGGTTTAACAACACTGCTACCCGGTTAGGTTTAACAACACAGCTACACGAATAGATTTAACAACACTACTACCCGGTTAGGTTTAACAACACTGCTACCCGGTTAGGTTTAACAACACGGCTACCCGGTTAGGATTAACTACACAGCTACCCGGTTAGGTTTAACAACACGGCTACCCGGTTAGGTACCTGTTAGGTTTAACAACACAGCTACCCAGTTAGGTTTAACAACACTGCTACCCGGTTAGGTTTAACAACACAGCTACCCGGTTTGGTTTAGCAACACGGCTACCCGGTTAGGTTTAACAACACAGCTACCCGGTTAGGTTTAACAACACAGCTACCCGGTTAGGATTAACAACACAGCTGCCCGGTTAGGTTTAACAATACAGCTACCCGGTTAGGTTTAACAACACGGCTACCCGGTTAGGTTTAACAACACAGCTACCCGGTTAGGTTTAACAACACAGCTACCCGGTTAGGTTTAACAACACAGCTGCCCGGTTAGGTTTAACAACACAGCTACCCGGTTAGGATTAACAACACAGCTACCCGGTTAGGTTTAACAACACAGCTACCCGGTTAGGTTTAACAACACGGCTACCCGGTTAGGTTAAACAACACGGCTACCCTGTTAGATTTAACAACACGGCTACCCGGTTAGGTTTAACAACACAGCTACCCGGTTAGGTTTAACAACACAGCTACCCGGTTTGGTTTAGCAACACGGCTACCCGGTTAGGTTTAACAACACGGCTACCCGGTTAGGTTTAACAACACAGCTACCCGGTTAGGTTTAACAACACAGCTACCCGGTTAGTTTTAACAACACAGCTGCCCGGTTAGGTTTAACATCACAGCTGCCCGGTTAGGTTTAACAATACAGCTACCCGGTTAGGTTTAACAACACAGCTACCCGGTTAGGATTAACAACAAAGCTGCCCGGTTTGGTTTAACAACACAGCTACCCTGTTAGGTTTAACAACACAGCTACCCTGTTAGGTTTAACAACACAGCTACCCTGTTAGGTTTAACAACACAGCTACCCTGTTAGGTTTAACAACACAGCTACCAGGTTAGGTTTAACAACACAGCTACCCGGTTAGGTTTAACATCACAGCTACCCGGTTAGGTTTAACAATACAGCTACCCGGTTAGGTTTAACAACACAGCTACCCGGTTAGGATTAACAACACAGCTGCCCGGTTAGGTTTAACAACACAGCTACCCGGTTTGGTTTAGCAACACGGCTACCCGGTTAGGTTTAACAACACGGCTACCCGGTTAGGTTTAACAACACAGCTACCCGGTTAGGTTTAACAACACAGCTACCCGGTTAGGTTTAACAACACAGCTGCCCGGTTAGGTTTAACATCACAGCTGCCCGGTTTGGTTTAGCAACACGGCTACCCGGTTAGGTTTAACAACACGGCTACCCGGTTAGGTTTAACAACACAGCTACCCGGTTATGATTAACAACACAGCTGCCCGATTAGGTTTAACAACACAGCTACCTGGTAGGTACCGGTTAGGTTTAACAACACAGCTACCCGGTTAGGTTTAGCAACACGGCTACCCGGTTAGGTTTAACAATACGGCTACCCGGTTAGGTTTAACAACACAGCTACCCGGTTTGATTTAACAACACAGCTGCCCGGTTAGGTTTAACAACATGGCTACCCTGTTAGCTTAAACAACACGGCTACCCGGTTAGGTTTAACAACACGGCTACCCGGTTAGGTTTAACAACACGGCTACCCGGTTAGGTTTACAAATCGGCTACCTGGTTAGGTACCCGGTTAGGTTTAACAACACAGCTACCCGGTTAGGTTTAACAACACTGCTACCCGGTTAGGTTTAACAACACAGCTACCCGGTTAGGATTAACAACACGGCTACCCTGTTAGCTTAAACAACACGGCTACCCTGTTAGATTTAACAACATGGCTACCCTGTTAGATTTAACAATACAGCTACCCGGTTAGGTTTAACAACACAGCTACCCGGTTAGGTTTAACAACACATCGACCCGGTTAGGTTTAACAACACTGCTACCCGGTTAGGTTTAACAACACATCTACCCGGTTAGGTTTAACAACACTGCTACCCGGTTAGGTTTAACAACACAGCTACCCGGTTAGGATTAACAACACAGCTGACCGGTTAGGATTAACAACACTGCTACCCGGTTAGGTTTAACAACACAGCTACCCGAATAGATTTAACAACACTGCTACCCGGTTAGGTTTAACAACACAGCTACCCGGTTAGGTTTAACAACACGGCTACCTGGTTAGGTGTAACAACACGGCTACCCGGTTAGGTTTAACAACACGGCTACCCGGTTAGGATTAACAACGCAGCTACCAGGTTAGGTTTAACAACACTGCTACCCGGTTAGGATTAACAACACAGCTACCCGATTAGGTTTACAAATCAACTACCCGGTTAGGTACCCGGTTAGGATTAACAACGCAGCTACCCAGTTAGGTTTAACAACACTGCTACCCGGTTAGGTTTAACAACACTGCTACCCGGTTAGGTTTAACAACACTGCTACCCGGTTAGGTTTAACAACACAGCTACCCTGTTTGGTTTAGCAACACGGCTACCCGGTTAGGTTTAACAACACGGCTACCCGGTTTGGTTTAGCAACACGGCTACCCGGTTAGGTACCCGGTTAGGTTTAACAACACAGCTACCCGGTTTGGTTTAGCAACACGGCTACCCGGTTAGGTTTAACAACACGGCTACCCGGTTAGGTTTAACAACACGGCTACCCGGTTAGATTTAACAACACAGCTACCCGGTTAGGTTTAACAACACAGCTACCCGGTTAGGTTTAACAACACAGCTACCCGGTTAGATTTAACAACACTGCTACCCGGTTAGGTTTAACAACACGGCTACCCGGTTAGGTTTAACAACACGGCTACCCGGTTAGGTTTAACAACACGGCTACACGGTTAGGTTTAACAACACGGCTACCCGGTTAGGTTTAACAAATCGGCTACCCGGTTAGGTACCCGGTTAGGTTTATCAACACAGCTACCCGGTTAGGTTTAACAACACTGCTACCCGGTTATGTTTAACAACACAGCTGCCCGGTTAGGTTTAACAACACGGCTACCGTGTTAGCTTAAACAACACGGCTACCAGGATAGGTTTAACAACACGGCTACACGGTTAGGTTTAACAACACGGCTACCCGGTTAGGTTTAACAAATCGGCTACCCGGTTAGGTACCCGGTTAGGTTTATCAACACAGCTACCCGGTTAGGTTTAACAACACTGCTACCCGGTTAGGTTTAACAACACAGCTACCCAGTTAGGTTTAACAACACGGCTACCCGGTTAGGTTTAACAACACGGCTACCCGGTTAGGATTAACAACACAGCTACCAGGTTAGGTTTAACAACACTGCTACCAGGTTAGGTTTAACAACACTGCTACCCGGTTAGGTTTAACAACACAGCTACCCGGTTTGGTTTAGCAACACGGCTACCCGGTTAGCTTTAATAACACGGCTACCCGGTTTGGTTTAGCAACACGGCTACCAGGTTAGGTTTAACAACACGGCTACCCAGTTTGGTTTAGCAACACGGCTACCCGGTTTGGTTTAGCAAAACGGCTACCCGGTTAGGTACCTGGTTAGGTTTAACAACACAGCTACCCGGTTAGGTTTAACAACACTGCTACCCGGTTAGGTTTAACAACACGGCTACCCGGTTAGGTTTAACTACACAGCTACCCGGTTTGGTTTAGCAACACGGCTACCCGGTTAGGTTTAACAACAGCTACCCGGTTAGGTTTAACAACACAGCTACCCGGTTAGGTTTAACAACACAGCTACCCGGTTAGGTTTAACAACACAGCTACCCGGTTAGGTTTAACAACACAGCTACCCGATTAGGTTAAACAACACTGCTACCCGGTTAGGTTTAACAACACTGCTACCCGGTTAGGTTTAACAACACAGCTACACGGTTAGATTTAACAACACTACTACCCGGTTAGGTTTAACAACAACACTGCTACCCGGTTAGGTTTAACAACACGGCTACCCGGTTAGGATTAACAACACAGCTACCCGGTTAGGTTTAACAACACGGCTACCCGGTTAGGTACCTGGTTAGGTTTAACAACACAGCTACCCAGGTAGGTTTAACAACACTGCTACCTGGTTAGGTTTAACAACACAGCTACCCGGTTTGGTTTAGCAACACGGCTACCCGGTTAGGTTTAACAACACAGCTACCCGGTTAGGTTTAACAACACAGCTACCCGGTTAGGATTAACAACACAGCTGCCCGGTAAGGTTTAACAACACAGCTACCCGGTTAGGTTTAACAACACGGCTACCCGGTTAGGTTTAACAACACAGCTACCCGGTTAGGTTTAACAACACAGCTACCCGGTTAGGTTTAACAACACAGCTGCCCGGTTAGGTTTAACAACACAGCTACCCGGTTAGGATTAACAACACAGCTGCCCGGTTAGGTTTAACAACACAGCTACCCTGTTAGGTTTAACAACACGGCTACCCTGTTAGGTTAAACAACACGGCTACCCTGTTAGATTTAACAACACGGCTACCCGGTTAGGTTTAACAACACAGCTACCCGGTTAGGTTTAACAACACAGCTACCCGGTTAGGTTTAACAACACGGCTACCCGGTTAGGTTTAACAACACGGCTACCCGGTTAGGTTTAACAACACAGCTACCCGGTTAGGTTTAACAACACAGCTACCCGGTTAGGTTTAACAACACAGCTACGGTTAGGTTTAACATCACAGCTGCCCGGTTAGGTTTAACAATACAGCTACCCGGTTAGGTTTAACAACACAGCTACCCGGTTAGGTTAACAACACAGCTGCCCGGTTTGGTTTAACAACACAGCTACCCTGTTAGGTTTAACAACACAGCTACCCGGTTAGGTTTAACAACACAGCTACCCGGTTAGGTTTAACAACACAGCTACCCGGTTAGGTTTAACAACACAGCTACCCGGTTAGGTTTAACAACACAGCTACCCGGTTAGGTTTAACAACACAGCTACCCGGTTAGGTTTAACAACACAGCTACCCGGTTAGGTTTAACAACACAGCTACCCGGTTAGGATTAACAACACAGCTGCCCGGTTAGGTTTAACAACACAGCTACCCGGTTTGGTTTAGCAACACGGCTACCCGGTTAGGTTTAACAACACGGCTACCCGGTTAGGTTTAACAACACAGCTACCCGGTTAGGTTTAACAACACAGCTACCCGGTTAGGTTTAACAACACAGCTGCCCGGTTAGGTTTAACATCACAGCTGCCCGGTTTGGTTTAGCAACACGGCTACCCGGTTAGGTTTAACAACACGGCTACCCGGTTAGGTTTAACTACACAGCTACCCGGTTATGATTAACAACACAGCTGTCCTGTTAGATTTAACAACACGGCTACCTGGTTAGGTACCCGGTTAGGTTTAACAACACAGCTACCCGGTTTGGTTTAGCAACACGGCTACCCGGTTAGGTTTAACAATACGGCTACCCGGTTAGGTTTGACAACACAGCTACCCGGTTTGATTTAACAACACAGCTGCCCGGTTAGGTTTAACAACATGGCTACCCTGTTAGCTTAAACAACACGGCTACCCGGTCAGGTTTAACAACACGGCTACCCGGTTAGGTTTAACAACACGGCTACCCGGTTAGGTTTAACAAATCGGCTACCTGGTTAGGTACCCGGTTTGGTTTAACAACACAGCTACCCGGTTAGGTTTAACAACACTGCTACCCGGTTAGGTTTAACAACACAGCTACCCGGTTAGGTTAACAACAAGGCTACCCTGTTAGCTTTAAACAACACGGCTACCCTGTTAGATTTAACAACATGGCTACCCTGTTAGATTTAACAATACAGCTACCCGGTTAGGTTTAACAACACAGCTACCCGGTTAGGTTTAACAACACATCGACCCGGTTAGGTTTAACAACACTGCTACCCGGTTAGGTTTAACAACACAGCTACCCGGTTAGGTTTAACAACACTGCTACCCGGTTAGGTTTAACAACACAGCTACCCGGTTAGGTTAACAACACAGCTACCGGTTAGGTTTAACAACACTGCTACCCCGGTTAGGTTTAACAACTCCGCTACCCGGTTTAGTAACACACAGCTACCCCGGTAGGATTAACAACACAGCTGCCCGGTTAGGTTTAACAACTCAGCTAGCCCGGTTTGGTTTAGCAACACGGCCTACCCGGTTAGGTTTAACAACACGGCAACCCGGTTTAGTTTTACAACACAGCTACCCGTTAGGTTAAACAACCGGCTGCCCGGTTAGGATTAACAACATAGCTACCACCCCGGTTAGGTTAAACGAACACAGCTACCAGGTTAGGTTTAACAACACAGGCTACCCCGTTTGGTTTAGCAACACAGGCTACCCGAGGTTAGGTTTAACAACACGGCTACACCTCGTTAGGTTAACAACACAGGCTACCCGGTTAGGTTTAACAACACAGCTACCCGTTAGGTTTAACAACACGGCTACCCGGTTTGGTTTACTACCGACAACACAGCTACCCGGTTAGGTTTAACAACACAGCTACCCGTGTAGGTTTAACAACACTGTCTACCCGGTTAGGTTTAACAACACGCTACCCGGTTAGGTTTAACAACAGCTACCCGGTTAGGTTTAACAACACAGCTACCCGGTTAGGTTTAACAACACTGCTACCCGGTTAGGTTTAACAACACAGCTAACCGGTTAGGTTTAACAACACAGCTACCCGGTTAGGTTTAACAACACGGCTACCCGGTTAGGTTTAACAACACAGCTACCCGGTTAGGTTTAACTACACAGCTACCGGTTAGGTTTAACAACACAGCTACCCGGTTAGGTTTAACAACACGGCTACCCGTTAGGTTTAACAACACGCTACCCGTTAGGTTAAACAACACGCTACCCGGTTAGGTTTAACAAAAAATACCGGTTTGGTTTTAACAACACAGCTACCCGGTTAATTTTAACAACAAGCTACCTGGTTAGGTTTAACAAACTGATACCCTTTTAGATTTAAACAACAAAGCTACCCGGTTAGGTTTAACAACACGGCTACCCGGTTAGGTTTAACAACACGCTACCCGGTTAGGTTTACAACACGCTACCCGGTTAGGTTTAACAACACATGGCTACCGGTTAGGTTTAACAACACAGCTACCCGGTTAGGTTTAACACACAGCTACCCGGTTAGGTTTAACAACACAGCTACCCGGTTAGGTTTACAACACAGCTACCGGTTAGGTTTAAAACACAGCTACCCGGTTAGGTTTAACAACACGGCTACCCGGTTTAGGTTTAACACACGCTACCCGGTTAGGTTTAACAACAGGCTACCTGGTTAGGTTTAACAACACGCTACCCGGTTAGGTTTAACACACAGCTACCGGTTAGGTTTTACTAGCACAGATACCCAGGTTAGGTTTAACAACACAGCTACCCAGGTTAGGTTTTTAACAACACGGGCTACCCGGTGTAGGTTTAAAACACACAGGCTACCCGGTTAGGATTAACAACACAGCTACCCGGTTAGGTTTAACAACACAGCTACCCGATTAGGTTTAACAACACAGCTACCCGGTTAGATTTAACAACACAGCTACCCGGTTAGGTTTAACAACACAGCTACCCGGTTAGATATAACAACACAGCTACCCGGTTAGGTTTAACAACACAGCTACCCGGTTAGGTTTAACAACACAGCTACCCGGTTAGGTTTAACAACACAGCTACCCGGTTAGGTTTAAGATCACAGCTGCCCGGTTAGGTTTAACATCACAGCTACCCGGTTAGGTTTAACAACACAGCTACCCGGTTAGGTTTAAACAACACAGCTGCCGGTTAGGATTAACAACACAGCTACCCTGTTAGGTTTAACAACACGAGCTACCCCCCCTGTTAGGTTAAACAACCACGACTACCCTGTATAGGATTAACAACACAGCTACCCGGTTAGGTTAAACACACTGCTACACGGTTAGTTTAACAACACGGCTTACCGGTTAGGTTTAGACAACACGGCTACTTAGGTACCCGGTTAGGTTTAACAACACAGCTACCCGGTTAGGTTTAAACAACTGGCTACCCGGTTAGGTTTAACAACACGGCTACCCGGTTAGGTTTAACAACACAGCTACCCGGTTTGGTTTAGCAACACGGCTACCCGGTTAGGTTTAACAACACAGCTACCCGGTTAGGTTTAACAACACAGCTACCCGGTTAGGTTTAACAACACAGCTACCCGGTTAGGTTTAACAACACAGCTACCCGGTTAGGTTTAACAACACAGCTACCCGGTTAGGTTTAACAACACAGCTACCCGGTTAGGTTTAACAACACAGCTACCCGGTTAGGTTTAACAACACAGCTACCCGGTTAGGTTTAACAACACAGCTACCCGGTTAGGTTTAACAACACAGCTACCCGGTTAGGTTTAACAACACGGCTACCCGGTTAGGATTTAACAACACAGCTACCCGGTTAGGTACCCGGTTAGGTTTAACAACACAGCTACCCAGGTAGGTTTAACAACACTGCTACCCGGTTAGGTTTAACAACACAGCTACCCGGTTAGGTTTAGCAACACGGCTACCCGGTTAGGTTTAACCAACACAGCTACCCGGTTAGGTTTAACAACACAGCTACCCGGTTAGGATTAACAACACAGCTGCCCGGTTAGGTTTAACAAACAGCTACCCGGTTAGGTTTAACAACACAGCTACCCGGTTAGGTTAACAACACAGCTACCCGGTTAGGTTTAACAACACAGCTACCCGGTTACGTTTATCAAACACAGCTGACCCGGTTAGGTTTAACAACACAGCTACCCGGTTAGGATTAAAACACAGCTGCCCGGTTAGGTTTAACAACACAGCTACCCGGTTAGGTTTAACAACACGGCTACCCTGTTAGGTTAAACAACACGGCTACCCTGTTAGATTTAACAACACGGCTACCCGTTAGTTTAACAACACAGCTGCCTGGTTAGGTTTAACAACACAGCTACCCGGTTTGGTTTAACAACACGGCTACCCGGTTAGGTTTAAACAACACGGCTACCCGGTTAGGTTTAACAACACAGCTACCGGTTAGGTTTAACAACACAGCTACCCGGTTAGTTTTAACAACCAGCTGACCCGGTTAGGTTTAACATCACAGCTGACCCGGTTAGGTTTAACAACTACAGCTACCCGGTTAGGATTAACAACACAGCTACCCGGTTAGGTTTAACAACACAGCTGACCGGTTTGGTTTAACAACACAGCTACCCTGTTAGGTTTAACAACACGCTACCCTGTTAGGTTTAACAACACAGCTACCGGTTAGGTTTAACAACACAGCTACCCGGTTAGGTTTTAACATCACAGCTACCCGGTTAGGTTTAACAACACAGCTACCCGGTTTAGGTTTAACAACACAGCTGCCCGGTTAGGTTTAACAACACAGCGACCCGGTTAAGGTTTACACCACAGCTACCCGGTTAGGTTTAAGCAACACGGCTACCCGGTTAGGTTTAACAACACAGCTACCCGGTTAGGTTTAACACAACACAGCTACCCGGTAAGGTTTAACAACACAGCTACCCGGCTAGGTTTAAACAACACGACTCCCGGTTAGGTTAACAACACAGCTACCGGTTAGGTTTAACAACACAGCTACCCGGTTAGGTTTAAAAAACGGCTACCCGTTTAGGTTTATCAACACAGCTACCGGTTAGGTTTACAACACAGCTACCCGGTTAGGTTTAACAACACGCTAACCAGTTAGGTTTAACAACACAGCTACCGGTTAGGTTTAACAACACAGCTACCTGTTAGGTTTAACAACACGGCTACCCGGTTAGGATTACAACACAGCTACCGGTTAGGTTTAACAACACAGCTACCCGGTTAGGTTTACAACACAGCTACCCGGTTAGGTTTAACAACACAGCTACCCGTTAGGTTTAACAACACAGCTACCCGGTTAGGTTTAACACACAACTACCATGTTAGTTTAACAACACAGCTAACCCGGTTAGGTTTTAACAACACTGCTACCCGGTTCGTTTTAACAACACAGCTACCCGGTTAGGTTTAACAACACAGCTACCGGTTAGGTTTTAACAACACAGCTACCCGGTTTGGTTTACACACAGTCTACCCGTTAGGTTTAACAACACAGGCTTGCCCAGGTTAGGTTTAACAACACAGCTACCCGGTTTGGTTTAGCAACACGGCTACCCGTTAGGTTTAACAACACGGCTACCGGTTAGTTTTACAACACAGCTACCCGGTTATGGTTTAACAACACGGCTGCACGTTTAGGATTAACAACACAGCTACCGTTTAGGATTAACAACACAGCTGCCCGTTTAGGTTTAACAACACAGCTACCCGGTTTGGTTAGCACACGTCTACCCGGTTAGGTTAACAACACGGCTACCCTTTAGGTTTTTACAACACAGCTACCCGGTTAGGTTTAACAACACAGCTACCCGGTTAGGATTAACCACACAGCTACCCGGTTAGGTTTAACAACACAGCTACCCGGTTAGGTTTAACAACACGGCTACCCGGTTAGGTTTAACAACACAGCTACCCGGTTAGGTTTAACAACACAGCTACCCGGTTAGGTTTAACAACACAGCTACCCGGTTAGGTTTAACAACACAGCTACCCGGTTAGGTTTAACAACACAGCTACCCGGTTAGGTTTAACAACACAGCTACCCGGTTAGGTTTAACAACACAGCTACCCGGTTAGGTTTAACAACACTGCTACCCGGTTAGGTTTAACAACACAGCTACCCGGTTAGGTTTAAACAACACGGCTACCCGGTTAGGTTTAACAACACAGCTACCCGGTTAGGTTTAACAACACGGCTACCCGGTTAGGTTTAACAACACGGCTACCCGGTTAGGTTTAACAACACAGCTACCCGGTTAGGTTTAACAACACGGCTACCCGGTTAGGTTTAACAACACAGGCTACCCGGTTAGGTTTAACAACACAGCTACCCGGTTAGGTTTAACAACACAGCTACCCGGTTAGGTTTAACAACACAGCTACCCGGTTAGGTTTAACAACACAGCTACCCGGTTAGGTTTAACAACACAGCTACCCGGTTAGGTTTAACAACACAGCTACCCGGTTAGGTTTAACAACACAGCTACCCGGTTAGGTTTAACAACACAGCTACCCGGTTAGGTTTAACAACACAGCTACCCGGTTAGGTTTAACAACACAGCTACCCGGTTAGGTTTAACAACACAGCTACCCGGTTAGGTTTAACAACACAGCTACCCGGTTAGGTTTAACAACACAGCTACCCGGTTAGGTTTAACAACACAGCTACCCGGTTAGGTTTAACAACACGGCTACCCGGTTAGGTTTAACAACACAGCTACCCGGTTAGGTTTAACAACACAGCTACCCGGTTAGGTTTAACAACACAGCTACCCGGTTAGGTTTAACAACACAGCTACCCGGTTAGGTTTAACAACACAGCTACCCGGTTAGGTTTAACAACACAGCTACCCGGTTAGGTTTAACAACACAGCTACCCGGTTAGGTTTAACAACACAGCTACCCGGTTAGGATTAACAACACAGCTACCCGGTTAGGTTTAACAACACAGCTACCCGGTTAGGTTTAACAACACAGCTACCCGGTTAGGTTTAACAACACAGCTACCCGGTTAGGTTTAACAACACAGCTACCCGGTTAGGTTTAACAACACAGCTACCCGGTTAGGTTTAATACCCGGTTAGGTACAACACGGTTAGGTTTTAACAACACAGCTACCCGGTTAGGTTTAACAACACAGCTACCCGGTTAGGTTTAACAACACAGCTACCCGGTTAGGTTTAACAACACAGCTACCCGGTTAGGTTTAACAACACAGCTACCCGGTTAGGTTTAACACAGCTACCCGGTTAGGTTTAACAACACAGCTACCCGGTTAGGTTTAACAACACGGCTACCGGGTAGGTTTAACAACACGGCTACCCGGTTAGGTTTAACAACACAGCTACCCGGTTAGGTTTAACAACACAGCTACCCGGTTAGGTTTAACAACACAGCTACCCGGTTAGGTTTAACAACACAGCTACCCGAGGTTTAACAACACAGCTACCCGGTTAGGTTTAACAACACAGCTACCCGGTTAGGTTTAACAACACAGCTACCCGGTTAGGTTTAACAACACAGCTACCCGGTTAGGTTTAACAACACAGCTACCCGGTTAGGTTTAACAACACACGCTACCCGGTTAGGTTTAACAACACAGCTACCCGGTTAGGGTTTAACAACACAGCTACCCGGTTAGGTTTAACATCACAGCTACCCGGTTAGGTTTAAACAACAGCTACCCGGTTAGGTTTAACATCACAGCTACCCGGTTAGGTACGGTTAGGTTTAGCAACACCAGCTACCCGGTTTGGTTTAGCAAAGGTTTACCAAAGCAGGCTGCCGGTAGGAATATCACGGCTACCGCCCTGTTAGGTTTAACAATACAGCTACCCGGTTAGGTTTCACCCACAGCTACAATTAACCACCACAGCTAACCCGGTTTAGGTTTAACAACACAGCTACCCGGTTAGGTTTAACAACCACAGCTACCCGGTTAGGTTTAACAACACAGCTACCCGGTTAGGTTTAACAACACAGCTACCGGTTAGGTTTAACAACACGCTACCCGGTTAGGTTTAACAACACAGCTACCGGTTAGGTTTAAACAACACAGCTACCCGGTTAGGTTTTTAACACACAACACAGCTACCCGGTTAGGTTTAAGTTAGAGTTAGGTTTAACAACAACACTTAGGTTTAACAGCTACCGGGTTAGGTTAACAAACCCTGGGTTAGCTACCCGCGGTTAGGTTTTAACAACACAGCTTACCGGTTGTTAGGTTTAACAACACGGCTACCCGGTTAGGTTTAACCACACGGTTAACCACAGGTTAGGTTTTTAACAAACACGCTACCCGGTACCGGTTAGGTTTAACAACACAGCT